>JAMXBD010001342.1:0-396905 GCA_024138025.1 Combretum micranthum
CCCTGCCTTCACTTTTTCATTTTTTCCTCTCTGTTCTCTTTCTTTCTTTCTTTTTCCTGTTTCTTCTCTCCTCTGTCTTCTTCTTCTTTCTCTCACAAATTCAAAAAATGAATCTCAATTTCAAGAAAAGAAAAAGAGGAATCAAAGTAGAAGATGAGATAGGAGAAGAAAATCAAAGTTTGAGGTAGCTTAACAACATGAGAAGGAAGATCTAAGTTGCATGATCTTGTTTAAAAGCTAAGTACATTTGTTTTATGTTGATTTGATCTTGTTTTTATTTATATATGATGAATTTATGTTAATCATAAGTAAATTTTTTAATAAAATTAGTAGGTGAATGATTTGAAGAAGTTATAAAATGTTGAAATATTGAATATGAAGTTATGGAAGTTGCTGGATGTTGGGGATGTGAAGTCCTTGTGCTTCTGTGGTTGTCAAGTGAGTATAATGAGTTGTATGTTGCTTTTATAGAGTTTTAATTAATGTAGGATGTGTAAAAAATGGATAAATGGAGTTTGAAAACAAGGGAAGTTCGTAACCCCATGTAAGCTGAGTTATATGGGCGTACAAAACGACTATATAAGCCTCTGAGCATGATGTTTTTGTGTTGTATGGGCATACAAAGGGCCTTACAGGCCTCTGATGGTAATATTTTTGACTTGTACGGACATGCAACATCCCTTAGAGGCCTCTAGTTGGTGTGTTTTTGGGTTATATGGCCGTACAAAGGCCCTTACTAGCCTCGGGTCCCTGATTCTTTAATGTGACACTGTTTTGTAATTTAATCATAACTTTTTTATCCAAATTCGGATTAAAGTGATTTAATATCCTTTGGAAAGAATAAAGAGAGATCTACAAATTTTAGATTTTAAGTTTTGGCAAATTCAAAAAAATCAATGCCGAAATTGTGATTCTTTCTATCTGCTATGTTTTTTAATCAAAGTTGAAAACTTATTTTACTACTTAAAAGTGTATAGTTAGTTATAAAATGAATCTTTTTGAGCTAAAATGAGATAGATAAATCGTATTTGATGTGTTATATTTGTTAAATGATATAATTAAGCATGAGTTTAGTAAATTTATAGATTTAATAGATAATTTGATTTCACATAGAGTTGGATATAAAATGAACTTAGTTAATAATTTAAGTTCAACTTGGCTTAATGAACTTGAATGAACTAAAATGAATTAGATTGATTAAGTATAATCATTTTGAATAAGCTGAAGTTAACATAGACTTAAATTAATGTGAGTCTTAGATATAAAATGAACTTTGTTAATCACTCTTAGTCCAACTTGACTAAATAGATTTTAGTAAGCTAAAATGGATTATATTGATTAAGTTTAATTATTTTAACTTAGTAATTGGATTAAATGATTGAGTATAATCAATCTTGTCTGAGTTAAGTTAAAATGGATTTAATAGCTTATAATTGGCTTAGAATAATGAGTTAGGATAAACCATGAATTATATGGGTAATATGTTGTTTCAAATGTTTGTTTGCTTAGGAAATGAATGTTTTTAGTATGAATGCTTTGTTGATGTTTTTGTAATAAGAGATTATAAACAAAGTGAGAAGAAATACTTTGACAAACAAAGGAGAACTGTTCGTATTTTGGCGGGGTGATCTTTGCAGCCATAGCAGGGTTCCTATTTAGTATTTGATCAAATAAAGTAATAAAATGTGTTTGAGATAAATGGATAATTAGTATAATTTCTTATATGAGTTTAATTCTTGAATCTACAAACTTGGATACCTGATTTATCGATTGAGATAGATTCTGAAACACCCTTTGAGTCTCTATTTAGATTTCATATATATAAGGTATGCAGTGACTTGCGTGTTGAATGCTAAAATAGGTATCTCAAATGGATTAAGAACTTAAAGACGGCTTAAGTATTGAGTGTTGTTTTGTACGGGTGTCGTGGAATCCGGTTCGGGGACCGGCAACTTTATCCAAGTGGATACGGTAGTTTAGCCGCTTAGGCCACCCCCATCATGACGCCATGACATTTGTTGGTGGCTCGACGGGTAGCCGATGGGATAAATGGTATCAGTATAACATCTATCTTGAGTGGTGAGAAGTAATATATTGGGGTTCACATATATGGAACCAGTTGAATCCTTTTATATTATGGACTAAGATGGATAGAGTGCGTGTAACGACAATGGACCTTAGATGAGGCTTCTATTCTATTTCGATTATATTATCGAGGGGATATAGGTATTCGGGCTGCCTATATCAACCCTCTGAGTGTCGTGTAGTTACTCAGGACCCCTAGATTCTTAGTAGCTTGTTTCGAAGCCTGAGTGTTCCAGTATTGATTTGTTTACTTTAAAGAAAAGATAATAACTTGTTTTATTTGTTGCATTGCATTTAGTTAGGCTTGTGTGTCATTCCGTGTGTGTCTATGTTACTGTGTACTAAGCTTTGACTCATTATTTTTGTTGTTACTCTTTTTTTAGGTTATGTGTTGAGGATGATGAAGATGATGATATGTTGATGATGGTGATGATTGGATGATGATGGTTGAGTTATTACTTTTTTTATTGTGTTGGTGATGATGATCGTGTGGTTGATGATGATGGTTATGTTTGGCTCGGGTTTTCAGTGATGTTAGATAAGTGAAGTGGGCTAAGTCTCGGGATTTCATTTGTATTTGTTTTTATTTTGTTAAAGAGCTAGATTTATATTTTAAGTTTGGATTTGTTGATCTACTCATGAGAGTAGATTATAAAATGATTTTATAAAATTTTGTTTCTTAAAAAGTTGATCTGCTCTAGTTGGAGCAGATCTTTTTATTATGTTTTTATAAGGTTTGATTTCTCTATAACTAAATCCAATTGCTTTAGAAATCTAAAAAAACGATTTCATTAATTAAAATCAATTAGCAATATTTGAAACAAACATACCATTCTAGGAAGCTTGAGCGTGTAATACATGAGGTATTATGCATGGCAGTAATGCCTTAATTAAATTTAGGGTATTACAGAAAGCCTTGCTCACTTCCTTGCTAAAGTCAAGCCAAAGATGTTATAAGAGTTTTAGGTTTAAACTCAAGAGCACATTCAGTGAGAAGACTTTATCCTCACTCAGAACAAAATTGAGAAATCTAATCATGATTAATAGATGGATAAAAAATATAAATGATATGTTAAGGATCAACTAAGGCTTAAGGAGAATGAAGGGGATCTTGCACTCAAAATGGGAAAGATCAAGGGAGGAAAAGGTTTTGTGTTTCTAGATTTATTCTTAGCTGACCACAAGAGGAAATCTTCTTAGAACTATAAGATTTTGGAAACTATCTCGAGCCCAACAAAATGAAAGGAAATTCCAATCGTCGGGATGAAAGAAGGCATTGCGATGACTATAGGGATCTGGTTACAACCCCAATAACAGTATCCAATTAAAAGCTATACTATAGGAAACTATAAAAAGGGGTATTTCTAAAACATTATTTGGTTGACTCATCCAATAAGATAAAGGGACCAACCCAACGGAGAAAGTCGGGTCAGAATCACGAAGGTAGCAACAAGATTAATCAGCCTATAAAGGATAACACATATGGAGTAGTCAATACTATTATGGGAGGATAATAAATAAAATGCGATACATTCTAAATAATATAGTAAATATAGTTTTAGGAATTTTGGTTGTTGATTGATAAAGAAAAGTATAGGATAAAATGAGATTGGAATGTTAAAATAGAAAAAAAAGATGGATAAGTTGCATATCTGTTTCGTCACATAGTATGGAATGTTCACTAAAATAGATAGTATTAAAAATGAAAAAGATAATTATATTGCAAATCTATTCCATTCCAAATATGCGCCATCAAATCATATTGCAGATAGAAATCAATAATTCATTGACATTCTTGATTTCATTCCTTTCAACACCAAATCTTACATACGAAATACCACATATCATAGTAAATATAGTTTTAGAAATTCAGTCCTTCATTTGCAAAGATATGTCCAACTCCTTATCCCCCCCCCCATATCTGTTTCGTCACATAGTATAGAATGTTCACCATGGTAGATAGTACTAAAAATGGAAAAGATAATTATATTGCAAATCTATTCCATTCCAAATATGCACCATTAAATCATATTGCAGATAGGAATCAATAATTCGTGGACATTCTTGATTTCATTCCTTTCAACACCAAATCTTACATATCAAATACCACATATTATAGTAAATATAGTTTTAGAAATCCAGTCATTCATTTGTAAAGATATGCACAACAACCCCCTTCCCCCAACCAAATATCTATTCCGTCACATAATGTGGAATGTTCACTAAAATATATAGTATTAAACATGGAAAAGATAATTATATTGCAAATCTATTCCATTCTAAATATGCACCATTAAATCATATTGCAGATATAAATTAATAATTTCGTAGACATTCTTGATTTCATTCCTTTGAACACCAAATCTTATAGACCAAATACCACATATCATAATAAATATAGTTTTAGAAATTCAATCCTTCATTTGTAAAAATAGAAAATGATGATAAAGCTATCCATTAATTCCATTCCAAATATACCACAAATAAACTTATCCACAAAGATGGATAAGTTGCATATTTATTTCGTCACATAGATGGAATTTTCACTAAAAATAGATAGTATTACAAATGGAAAAGATAATTATATTGCAAATCTATTTCGTTCCAAATATGCACCATTAAATCATATTGCAGATAGAAATCAATAATTCGTGGACATTCTTGACTTCATTCCTTTCAACACCAAATCTTACATACTAAATACCACATATCATAGTAAATATAGTTGTAGAAATTCAATCTTTCATTTGTAAAGATATGTACAACCACCACCCCTTTTCCCCCCCCTGCCCTACCCCATCCCGCCCAGCCCATATATTTTGTCACATAGTATGGAATGTTCACTAAAATAGATAGTATTAAAAATGGAAAAGATAATCATATTACAAATCTATTCCATTCCAAAAATGCGTCATTAAATCATATTGCAGATAGAAATCAATGATTCATGGATATTCTTGATTTCATTCCTTTCAACACCAAATCTTACATACCAAATACCACATATCATAGTAAATATAGTTTTAGAAATTCAGTCCTTCATTTTTAAAGATATGTATAGCACCACCACCTCCTTAACCCCACCCCCCATCCCCCCTTCCCTCCCTATATCTATTCTATCACGTAGTACGGAATGTTCACTAAAATAGATAGTATTAAAAATGGAAAAGATAATTATATTGCAAATCTATTCCATTCAAAATATACGCCATTAAATCATATGGCAGATAGAAATCAATAATTCGTAAACATTCTTGATTTCATTCTTATTAACACCAAATCTTGCATACCAAATACCACATATCATAGTAAATATAGTTCTAGAAATTAAATCCTTCATTTGTAAAGATATGTACAACCCCAAACACCCCCACCTCTCTCTCCTACTCCTCCACTAACAACCCCACCCCCCAAGCATAAAGTACAAAATATTAACCCAAAAGATAGAATTAAAAACAGAAAATGATGATAAACCTGCCCATTAATTCCATTCCAAATATACTACAAATAACCATTCTGTCATAGAATTATCCAACAATAAAACATCTTGTAGATGTAAATCTTAAGATATTCATATTATTAGAGGTTTAAAATAGATTCAATAAAACATCCTATAAATGTAAATCTTGCATCTAATGTAGCTCAGCAAAATATTGATTTGCTTCTAAACTTTAAATAATATTATTTTGAAATAATCTATCTAATCTTGACATAATTTTAGTATCCACTAAATTTGTAGCCAATCACTTTATTATTGTTACCCATGCTATTGCGTGCGACCTTCTCGGTCACTACATACAAAGGCAATACTTATGTAGACAAAGACCAAAGTTGTCATCTAATAACAATTATTGCTACCCCTCACAATAGAAAAGTTGTGATCCATAAACTATTATGAACCATTTGACAAAAAAACCAAATTTAAACTAATCATTATACCATTAAATCTCTTTATTTAAATATTCCAATTAAATCATTGTATATAATATCATCAATGTATAACTCTTTTACTTGGTTCCTGAGATAAATTAGACTAAATAAAAATTGTCATGGGTAGCAGTCGTGAGTCACTTTTATCTCAGACTATTGGATATTGTCTTCTTAATCCAAGAGAGATAAATTTTATTTCAACTCATAGTCTTATGCTTCATATTATACCCTATAACCGTATTTATTTACAACCTATATTAAGTTAATATTTAATGACATTAAAATGCAACATTACATATGTAATATATATATATATATATATATACATATATATGAAGATCCCAAGTTTATATATTAACATTAAACATGTGATACTCTCTATTAGTGGATTGTGTCCAAGTAACCACTTAACTTTTGGACTGTCACTTATATAACTTTAATATCTGTCACTCGGTATGGTGAGAATGATCTTAAGCATACAATGTGTTAATCTAAATATATATATCCCCTTAAGATATTTATCAAATTAAAGACAAATTTCTAATAATATGATGCCAAAGAATTCACACTAATAATATTATTTGTTATTATTCCATACCTTATCTAACTATCAATAAGATTATTGTAAAATGCATATCACAATAATCATATATAAATGCGATATATATACTTGCTTTTATTAGTTATATTCCTAAATACATCAAAAGTGTCTTAGTACATTTTACACAATTACAATACACTTGTCATGTCATATAGCAATAAAAAAAATTGCTTTTCCATTTTCTCTCGAAATGACAAAGTTCTTTTTTTTTTCTTTTTTCTTTTTTTCCTAAAGCAAAATGCAAAAGTTTAGGGTCTCTCCTAAATTAGTAATTTCATAAATTAGTAAAGCTGTGATAATACGTTGGATATTTTCTCAATAAAATAATATTACCTAATACATTGGATATTCTTTTTTTCCTAAAGAAACGAAACACAACCCCCCACCCCCAAAAAAAAAAAAAAAAAATAGACTATATAAACGGATGAACCAACCAACGTCGAGTACTGCATTTCAAACCTCATTCACTTTACACACAGTAACATGAACTCCGTATCAGCCTCATGCGGAAGCAATCCTATCAAAGATACAAACTACATAGTCCCATTGGATTTCAAAGACGCTAAAGTTATACCAAAATCTCATGCATGGACTCTTCAAAATGATGATGGCTATCCTTGTCTCGATCTTGGTGATTCCATTCCTACCATCAACCTAGCCGACACAAACGTAGCTGCGCTTGTGCGGCATGCATGTGTCGAATGGGGTATGTTTCAAGTCACCAACCATGGCATTCCAATTGATCTTCTTAATGAAGTTCGGTTTCAAACACAACGTTTGTTTGCCCTACCGGCTGAGCAAAAGCAGCGGGCACTCCGATCACCCGGCGGCGCAACCGGGTATGGTCGGTTCTGGATCTCCAGGTTCTTTGATAAGCTGATGTGGTCAGAGTGTTTCTCAATGATGGGGTCTCCATTGCCGCACGCCAGCCAGCTCTGGCCTAATGATTATGCTGATTTTTGGTATGTAAGTGCATGTTGCATGCAATACATTGTTAATTAACTAATTAATAAGTAATATAATGAAACATGTTTTCTTGTATTTTATACATTAAACAATCGGAAGTAAATGGCTGTAAATTTAGGGATGTTCGACAGAAATATAAGAGGAAAAAAAAAAAAGAATATTATACATTCATGTTAATTTTTTTTTTCCAAATACCAAAGACTTCTTTAGTTTGTTTCATTTACTTCCAAAGTACAATTTTGAAAGAGTACCGCTTATTCCATTATATGTTCTAGATTATGACGGGATTTACAATTTTTCAAATTTTAATAAGAGTTCTTTTTGATAAATTATTTCTACATTTAAATATGTATCATTTTATTTCTTTTATTTTTTTTTATAATTAGGTGTCACTTTTATTTCAACCGCCACCTTTATCCCTGCCTGCATACATTTGTCGGAAGAGAAAAACCACGTTTCTGATGTCGATCCACCATTTATAACTGTCATAAATTTCACGTACCCATGTTCTTTAAAAAAAAAAAAAAAAATCGGACATATTTCTTCTATATGATTCTGAATGTTTACCAAGACTAATGCGAGTTATGGAAAAGAGCTGGTATATGGATTGAGTTTGCAGGCCATCCCGTTTAACCCGCTTTAAATACAAGTTGGAATTGAGGTTTCTTAACTCAATAAAAGGGCAGATCAAACATACTTAGCCTATTTAATTTATTCATTAAAGTGGATCAGCCTGTTGAAATTGCTTATTGGCTTCAACATTAATTTAAAAAAACAAAAAATAATTATAAAAATTGAAATTTGAAAACATGAAAAAATAATCTAAAAGTCACTCCTGAAGTTAAGGAAACATAAAAAATTTTGTTGTACTTTTTCTTTGATAATCCTCCCCGTTATTCATAGCACACAATTATAATCCACAAGATTCACTAAGTTTTATATGTTTGTTTTGTGATTTATTTTAAATTAGAATACAGTAGTACGAGTTATCTAATATATATTGTTGATCATGTAAGAAAAAAATATATTAGTAGAAAGAAAATTATATGGGTAATGTCTTTGTAAATAAATAAAAACACAAGTAAAGTTTTTGTATTTAACCTTAAAAAACTAAAACCGATACTAATTGAATGAAGAAAATAATGCATGGAATGGAAATACTATACTTTATTAATTTTATATCTGGTTATAAATAAGTCAAAGTCAGAATAATATAATATTAAATTTAAACTCAAGCTCATTAGAAAATATAAATTTCAAAATTGTAATTATAATTTTGAAATTGAAGTTGGCTCAAAGTCACATTTAACTATGATTCTAGCTGTGAACCCAATCCAAATACCACTCAATGAGATCGAGCTCAACCTTAGGATCCAGTTGATAAAACTCATTTAAACTTGATTTATATGTATATATATAACAAATATATATATATATATATATTCTAATTCAAAGAATATCAATGTCTAAACTTGACTTTAAAATCAATTAATATCTAAATTTAATTCAAGTTTTATTTAGACTCATGAGCTAGTCAAGTCAAACATCATGAAGCCCTTGCTAAATTATTTGAATAGCTTAAGCTCCATATTCTTTCAACTATTTTCAAATCTAATTTGGATAATCGAGGAGTTGCACTTAAATGGTTCGTAAATAGGCTTCACTCGGCTGCATCCCAGTTTGTTGATAACAATGTCATCTTAAAAAAGAAATCATTTCAATGTTTAAACGATAGTGTGACTTTGATAGGAAATACTAAAATCAAAACACAGTCGAAACTATATCCCATTGTTTCAAATAGATATTTACGGTCCCTAAATTTCTATCTCGAGCGAATTGTTACTAATTATTATAGTTCAATTGCTAAGTGAATGAAAATTTTTTATTTCCATGCTATTTGTTAGTTCTTTTTCATAATAAGATGCAATTTTTTTTTTTTAATTTGACTCTAATGTACCTTAAGCTCTACATTTCAATGTTGATCAACAGCGAAGTAATGGAAAAATATCAAGAAAAGATGAAGGAATTATCAGGGAGAATAATATGGCTTATGCTGACTTCACTAGGCCTAACCCAAGAAGATGTAAGCTGGTTTGATTTTGAATCAAAAACTACTTCCGGTCCTCCGCAGGGCTTCTTTCAACTCAACTCATATCCAATCTGTCCAGACCCAGAAAATGCTTTAGGTCTGGCAGCTCACAACGACTCATCCCTAGTAACTTTACTCTACCAAAACGACATCGATGGGCTCCAGGTCCTCAAACCCGAGCTCGGGTGGGTTACTGTGAGGCCACTTCCAGGTGCTATAGTAGTTAATATTGGTGACTTAATGAGGATATTCACAAATGGTTGGTTTGTGAGCGCAATGCACCGGGCTGTCGTGAATGGTTCGAGGCATCGACTATCTATGGGCTACTTCTATGGATTAGCCCAAGACACTCAGATTGTGGCTCCATCGAAGCTCATTGATGATGACCATCCTCCTCTGTATCGACCCATTGCATGGAAAGGGTATCTGGATCTCAAGGCTGTGCATTTCAATAAGGCCCTTGAGAATGTGATGTTGTCAAATCCATGAAAGAGTTAGTGTTGTTGTCCATTAGATAGTTATATATCAAAAATAAATGCACTACTCACTAGCAATACATGTGCGGAAATAATAGTTGTCGAAACTACATCGTTGTTGAATTGAATTCATGAGAGGGTTTGTTTTGTTGTCCATTAAACAGACAAAGTACTAAAATAAGATAAAGGCTTCACTTTATACTACATGATATAGGTATTGTACACGTGGTGAGTAAGTATTAATTATGTTCTAATACATGTATAATAGTTATTCAATGTCTCTTTCATATGTTAATTAAAGTATGATTGATATGCTAAAAAAATTGTGCTCCAATTATCCTTGAAGAAACAAAAAATTGCATTAATATAAAAATTAGAGATATAAGACATGTCATTAAGTTCTTTTAGTAGGATACCCATGTCAATTTACTCAATTATTCAATGAGCATTCAAATTTAAAATATTCTTATTTGATTATGATTGTATTTAAAAGTTCTAAATGCATGTGGTCTCCGTAAGGGGTTTAAAACAACGTTTGGTTAACAAAAATTAGACAAGATAAAAAAAAAAAAATACAACAGATTATAAGAAATTGGATAGTATAATTATTTTGTATTATGTTTGTTATGCATGATATTAAATATAATTTTTGCATCATGTATTATTTGATATATATATAATATATATACAATACAATATAAGATGTTATGTTTTAGCAATTATACCCTTATATTGTCTTCATAAATATTATATTTCGTGATAATGGTAATGATTAGTGGTAATTTTGTGATGATTGTGATGGAAACTTGTTGTTAGTATTGTATTGGTAGTAATAATGGTGGTAGAGGTGACAATGAGAATGGTCGTCATGATGATAGAAAGGTTGGAGTGATGAATATGAAAAAGCAATGGTCTTGTTAGTTTGCTTTCTTGGCCAAAGTTTATATTTTTGTTCAATTCTAATATTTTTATAACAACAAATATATGGAAGAAAATTTTGAAATTTTACTCAAAATTTTGTTAATCCTAAATATATTTTGTAAAATATATATGACAATGTATTTTATCAAGTCCGATAACATAAAAAATTATTGAATCAAACATTAGTTAAAAGTAATGGATGTATTAAAACACCTAAAATGCCAAATACACGGCTAATTAGGTCCTTATCATTATAGATAGATGTACGTCATATGTATTTTTATATTTTTTTTTACAAGTATCATGTAATCATTGCAGTTTTATCATTAGATTATTCAATACGGCGTGTCTTTTCATTTTTAAACCACACAATTAAGGAACTTCAGGATTTTGTGAACTGGCTTTTGAATTCTAAATCAAACTGTCGAGGGCCTGGTCAAAAATCTTTTTTATTGTTTAATTTTATCATTTTTTAAATTGGATATGTTTTTAAAATAAAAGACATATATGATATAGATATAATAATAAAAATGAGACATATGGAATATATGCAATGGCACAAAACCAAAAAAAAAAAAAAAAATTCATATGATAAATTTTAACAAGATAAACCTCAAACTCTTTCGTATTTCCGTATTTTTATTTTCTCTTTTGATATTTTCATTAAAATTACTATATTTCCTTTTCAGTATATTCTCAGAAAATACAATGTACTATCTTATATTTTTTTTAGTTGACACACATCATTTAATGAAATTTCACTAATCCACCGCTAGTTAATCCGCATGTTGCTGATGGTGACCCGTCCACGGATTTGCTAAAAGCAATTTCCAACTAAGTCCTTGATTTAACTGCCAAAAAAAGTTAGGAAAAATCTCACCAACGTTATGTTAACTTTAGTAAAATTTAAAATTAGATATATAAATTTTAAAATTAATTAATTTAATATTTAAATTTTAAAATTAATTAATTTGATATCTAAAAAATTTTAAAATTAATCAATTTAATATTTAAAAAAAATTAACAGAGGCATTGTTAGTATGCATCTAAAGTTATTTGAGGTATTAAATTGATCAATTTTAAAGTTTAGGTACGTAATTATATTTTTATCAAAATTTAGTTACCGTGACATTTACCCAAAAAAAAAACTAACAAAAAACTAAATAATAGTGATAATAGTGCTGAGCAATAGTGATATAGTATCTGGTTGCAAATTGATGAGTAATAATAAACAAAAAAAATTATATTTATTTACATATTTGTAACCATTCGTGGTACTTATCTTTTTTTTTATAATAAATATTAAATTTTTATTTATTTATTTTGACTTATCACGTTATAATACGCATAATATATTATTATAAATAAATAAATGAGTGCATTTAAGATGATTACGATTATTCACACCTCTTCTTATTCCACGTTTTTCTTAATCATTATATATATATCAATCCTTATAAGTTATGTGCAGTGCGATACTCGTATAAAATAATTGATATATTTAAATTAGATTATATTAAGTTTTTGGTAACTATTTTGATTACGCGTCAACAAATACTAATATATATTATTAGATTTAGAATTTAAAGGCTGTTCTGACTAAACCCATCCAGTTTTCCATCCAAGACCCCCTTCCTTTCTTGCGGAGAAAAACAAGAAAAATCTCGATGCCTCCAATTTTATTGCTTTAGCTTTCTCAACTTCCTTCTTCGTTTTTTTTCCATCTTTTTCTGTGGGTACCGTACCGAAGCTTCCTAAGACTAAACTGCTCATGGACCGGGCCACAAAACCATTGCCGTAAAACAGCCGATAGTCCTAAGTTTTGAATCTAGTAAAGTCCTATGCGATATGCAAGAATCTAGAAGAACGATAAGAATGGACGTAATTCCCAAAGATTAGATTCAATTCATCTGTGCGGCCAAAATTGGCTGCACGTACAAGGAACTTCAGCACACCAATCAATAAGAAGGGAAGAAGAGTCAAGGCAAACATGCTTTTTCCGTGTTAGCAAAGAGGAGAATATGAAAAAGATGAATGACAAATATGTCTCTAAAATAATTATTCAAAAGAAGATACCAATTCGGAAATTTGTGGAATAAAGGTTCTCGATTTACATTTGTAGCCATGAAATATTCCTACACCCATTGTTTGAGACGAGGAGGTAGGAATGAATTAGGAATAAATGTGCCACCGAAAAAAAAAAAAAGAGAGAGAGAGAATAAATGTGGGAGAAAAAAGAACTTTTGTGCCTACGGATTTTTAATCAATAATCTAATTATTAAAATAAATACATTGATTAATATATTAATTATTTTAATAATATGGTTTTAAAAAAAATAAATGACAAGATAAATAATAAAGTAAAATTACGGCAAATAGCAAAAAGGAAAAAGAAAAAAAAAAGTTAAAAAGGATGAGTATGTTGGTAAATGTAATATTTCCCATTATCTTTCCCAATTTACCAAAAAAAAAAAAAAAAAAAGATTCATCGTGTGAATCACCGGTGGGCAAATGCCAATGTTATTTTGACAAATGGTGATGATGATAGATAATTTATAAAAAAACTACTCATTTGTCGAACCTTATTTATTATTAATCAGTATTCCTAGCATGTTAGTTCAATTAAAGTCTTAATTGTATATTTTCAAACTTTATTTCCTTCTTGTTCTATGCATGATTTGCTTCTCACCACCATAAAGTTTGGAGGATACAGAAATCATGGGATTGTAACCATGCCTAATAGCCGTCTACCTCTCTCTGCTATAAATACCTAAGGCATGTCATGCAAAGGTAATGCATTATATATAGCTATGCTCTCTTCAACTCTTATTTTAGTGGTTGCCATGTTTTCCAATATTTTCTTTTTAAGTCTTTATTGACTTGAACGTTGAAGTATTAAAAAAAAAAAAAGAAAAAACTTTCAATATCACTCTATTTTTAGTGTTAGAAAAAAAAAAAAAAAAAAAAGCCTCTTAGCCAATGCCCAAGCATTGATAACAGCCTCCATGATTTTAGTGTTTTGAGACCAACTTAAATTGGACAAACAGGGATTTTTTTTTCTTTTTTTTTTAAATAAACATATACAATCTTTTAGTCTCATAGCATACTTGTCTATCATTATATTATAGAAAAGATTATCAAAAAACAAATTGTACAAAGAAAATTACAAAAATACAACACTAAATCTTTTTTTTAATTATTATTATTCAAAAACTCATTTTAGGATCCTAAATAAAAACTATCCTAATGTTTTGAAAGAAGACTTAGATAGAAAGACCTCATGTTTACGCCATCAATCACCATACTCCGGGACATACCATTAAATGGGTATTATATATTTATATTATTATTGTAATATTATATGTCACGTAGCATGAGAACTAAATATTAATAACATTTTGATATACAATTTTAGCACCTGCGTCAATAAAACGAGTCAATAAAATGAAAGGTAGAAAGGTTTCTGTCTCCCATCGATAAAAAGGTTGAAAATTCTTATTACTGTTTATGAAAAGGCAAAAGAAATATAGCCTTATTTTTATAGGAGCTTCTAGGTTCTTGTCCAGTTAACATTAATTAACTATTAAAATAAATATAATAATTAAAATAATAATTATTTTAATATACGATCTTAATTGAACGTGATATGAGTTATTGTATAAGGATGAAATGGGTTCATTAAAATTAAAATTGATGGGGCCGGGAAATTTCCCGGCTTTCACTTGACGATCCTCTTTTTTCTCTTTTCTCTCTCTCTCTCTCAGTCACACCCCTGACAAATAAATACGCGGAAAGCAGGATGGGAGGATCTTCTTCCACCCTCATATTCTTGTCTTACCATACCATACAAGGAAGGAAGTAACCTGCCTTCCTCTTTCTTCTCCAAATCACAACACAAATTTTCAGCTTCTACATGGCTTCAACAACCACCACAACAGGTTTTCACGTTTAAATTCCACAAAGATTTCATTTTACTTTTTAACAATTTTCATGAATCATTTTGATTGGTTCTCAATGAGATATGGATATGGGTTTGGTTTTTTCAGCTGAAAGATCACATCTTTAAGTAATATCAGTCATGGGTTTTCAAGTGCTAATATAGAATGCTTATTACTTAATGAAGAAACATGCTTAACATCCCTGCTTTAGGATGATCCTGCTTTTCCTTGTTTGATCCCAATGTTATGTTGATGTTGTGTTGGTTTTTGTATCTTGAAGGCTGTGCCTTTATTGTTTAGTCATTTTTAATCCTGGGTTTTAGCTCTCTAGGTGTAGGATGGTTTCTCTTCAATGGAGATGCACTGTTGATTGCTCTGTTTAGGGCAATATAGATTGGTTTTTGGAGGGATCAATGCTACGGAATTTCAAAGGAGCTTTTTACATAACTATGCAGAGTAGTAAACTCTTTGATGAGTGATGGAATATGTATGTTGTTAAGGTAATGGATTGAATGATGTAAATTATTTGGCCTGTGGAGTTAAGTATGGAAGTATGGACCTTTGAGCTGGGAAAGCCGAAGGGCTCGCACATGTGAATCTCTGAAAACATGTGAAGTGTGGTTGAACTTTTGATCTGAGAAACCAAAAGGTCAATACCATGTGAATCACTAGATACATGTGAACTATATGGCTAACACAATTAGAAAAGTTTCTTTAGGGGACTAGAGACCTCCTTTTGCTTGTTTTTTGATGGAATATGAAAATTCTTATTGATAGTTAGGGTGATAGCTTGTTGCATGCACATCTTGATGTGTGAGGAAATTTCAGAAAGAATGGTGTTCTTTTGTTATTAATTTATGTATGCGTGTGTATGTGTGTAGGAAATTTGAATTGATTCTGATATACAGATTTGTCACAATTGTTACTAATATTGATGCTGCTTTATAAACTCAATGCAGATGATTGTAATGATAAATCCACTAAGATGAATGGACCGGATAAATCCCTAGTCATCTGCTTCGGGGAAATGTTAATCGACTTTGTTCCTACTGTCAGTGGAGTTTCTCTTGCTGAAGCACCTGCTTTCCAGAAAGCTGCTGGTGGTGCTCCTGCGAATGTGGCTGTTGGCATAGCTAGATTAGGAGGTTCATCTGCTTTTGTTGGGAAGGTGTGGTATGGACAACTCTGTCTTGGGTACATGTGTATTTAGGATTTGCCTGTTGGAACAAATTTTTGAATCTCCTTGTCCGTTCAATTATATCCCAAGTTAAGAGTATCTCAAACCATCTTTGGTCAGCATCAAGACCTTTTGGTTTGAGGTGTCCCTTTTGTTTTGAGGTGTTGTGATGAGCTTAATATGATTCAAACCATTTCCCATGACAATACCTGCTACAGCTTGTCGAGTCAAATGGAGCTTACTCTATGAATATTTTTAGCACAAAACTTCCTGTCAGACAATTGCTTTGTCAGTTCTTCATTCTAGCATTCATAACAACTACTATTCTTTGCTGTTATTATTAATAGGTTGGAGCTGATGAATTTGGGTATATGCTGGCCAAAATTCTAGAAGAAAATAATGTCAACAATTCGGGAATGCGTTTTGACCATAATGCAAGAACTGCACTGGCTTTTGTAACACTTAGGGCTGATGGTGAGCGCGAGTTCTTGTTTTTCCGTCATCCCAGTGCAGACATGCTTTTTCATGAATCAGAGCTTTGTGTGGACCTTATTAAGCAGGTTCTCCTCTCAATTAACCACACTTTAGTAAAAAGTTGTTTGATAAGTTTTTACCTTCTCACATATTTATTAATTTTTCATATGATACCAAATCGCAGGCTGGGATCTTCCATTATGGTTCAATCAGTCTGATTGATGAACCGTGCAGGTCCACTCATCTTGCAGCAATGCAGATTGCTAAAGGCTCAGGTAGCATCCTCTCTTATGATCCTAATTTGAGATTAACATTGTGGCCATCACCAGAAGCTGCTCGTGAGAGTATAATGAGCATTTGGGATCAGGCTGACGTCATTAAGGTAATCTCTCATGATGGCATTTAGCTGTCCTTGTTGATTTTTCCTATTCCTTATGTGCTCCAGTTGAGTGACAATTGACAAATGTACTGTAAACATTCTGGTGTTCTAATTTCACTTAATGCTATGTCTTCAGATAAGTGAAGATGAAATCACATTCTTGACTAGAGGTGATGATCCTACTGATGACAATGTGGTGCTAAACAAACTTTTCCATCCTAATCTAAAGCTACTGATGGTTACCGAGGGATCAGAGGGTTGCAGATATTACACAAAGGTATATGACGTTTTCATGGTTCCTGCCCAATCCACCTTCCCCCCCCCCCCCCCCCCCCCCCCCCCCCAGGGGTCTTTTATGTGCCAATATTATTAACATAAAAGAGTTAGTATGTCTTTGAGATGATGTTTTGCACATCTTGGAGCTGTGTATTTTTGACAATGATTGTGTTCTATTGAGTTCTCATATCTTGACGCACTATTTGTGATTGTAATCGACTCATTGTGGACAAATGTTCCCTGTTCAGGAATTTAAGGGTAGAGTTGGCGGTGTTCAAGTTAAAACTGTTGACACAACTGGTGCAGGGGATGCTTTTGTTGGTGGGATATTGTACTGTCTAGCTTCTGACCACAATCTTTACAAGGTAATTTTATTTTATTCTATTCTCATCTAATTCGCTTGCATATATTCAATCCTAATTGTATGCTCCATAAACTTCTCCATTATGAAGCAACAGCTCATGATTCTTTCTCATTTCCAAGCACATCGCTATTAGGAGAAAAACTAAAAGCACTCAGGCAATTTAAGTTTATAATAGAATCAAATGAAACGTTTCCTGGGATGATCTTACTTTTGTCTTCCTCATTGTTATGCTTTCTTCTGGTTATATTCGGCAATCCTGAAGCACATATCCATATATTCTAGCAACTCCATAAACTTGTGGGATTCAGAAGGAATATGTTCATGGTACCCTTTAGGATGTGCCCTCGAACAATTAAATCCCATGATGCAAATGATTAAGGATATCTACTTGTTACCTCTATAATCATCATGTGATCACTGTCATGAGCTCATCCCTGTCTTCCCTAAGCCTTCATATTCAAAACAAAAACTAGATATTAGTTAGGCATAATTTATAAACAACACTGGGGAAAAGAAATTGAAAAGCCCTTTGGTTTAGGAGGTTTAGGAGTCAGAGTATGTTGATTTCATCTGGTGACTAATGCATGCAGGATGAAGCACGGCTACGGAAAGCGCTATTCTTTGCTAATGTCTGTGGTGCAGTCACAGTGACAAAAAGAGGGGCTATTCCATCACTGCCAACAAAAGAAGCTATCCGAGAATTTATACCAGATTTGGATCGGTAGTTACTTTGGGGATTTTGCCCAGTGTAGTTGATAATTTTCTACAATTGTATGGATTTTTGTCAAAACACATTGAGATTTTCAACTCAGGTTTCTCATCTTGCTTATTTGTGTAATTTTACAATTTTTTTTCTCGTTTTAACCTCTTGCTCTTATATTACTTTAGTGTAATATGAAGTATCCTAACACTTTTAGATTTATACTAAAGAATTATTTGATCGATGAACTTTAGTCTTTATTTTAGTTTACAAGCAAGGGGAAGCATTTGGAGATATGGTATTTTGATTGAAGTGGTTACAAGAGTTTTTGCACTTTACATTTGACCTTAGAGAGTGATAGGTGGATGATGCCTGATGAGGTGACGAGAGGAGTGTAACGAAGAAGAGGAGCAGATAGTATCAGTTTCTCAAATGTGCAAGTGATATAGAAAAGAAAATTAATTGAGGATTCTGTGATCGTTAAAGACAAGGCCACTAAACTTTTTCTCTACTCTTTTCCTTAGTTGCAAATGAGAAGGCATAGCCAAATATTTGCAAGTACTTGTATTTAATGGCAATCGACAAATCATTTAGTAATTGATGGTCAAGATAAAGTGAACTTATTTATGATTATTTACTATAGGTTAAGGCTAGTAGTCTTCTATTGTGTGCGTAGCTTATCTAAAAGAGGTTATGTATGAATGAATTGATCCAATAACCTTTATTCGAAATATCTCAAAGTTAAATATTCTCAACCCGTCTCAATATATGAACTGGAGCTATTAGACTCATTTACCACGTTGTCTAGCCTACAAGTCAGGTTCAAATAAGCGCTATACTATAATTTTAGCTCATTGCAAGATATGGTTAGATGTAGGTTGTTTTTTAATGAGATTTATATACATCTAAATCTTCTTTTCCATTGTACTTACGGAGGGGAAAAAAAATGATGGCTGTATTAAATTTAGAAGAAGATATACAGTTTAAAATTTTTTAAATAAAGGAGTCGTGTCGGGAAGTTAAATTTTTATGAGATAGAAATATAAATAAAAATAGCCAACCGCTGGATTGACTCAAAGGTAAAGCAACGTGGTGACATAATCAACGAGCTTTACGAAATCAAATTTTACGAGATCGACTCCGCATGCTTCCAAAAAGCTTTCCCTCTTTTGGGGCCTAGGCAATGTCGAAGATAAATCTGAGTATCACAGAAATATCACTATAAAATGTTTATTATCAAGGAAGATTAATCGAAGAAGAAGTAAATCTACACTTCACTTTTAAGGAATGGAAGATTTTCAGGAAGAATTCACTCCATTATCATCGCTGTTTCCACTAATTTTGATATTAAAAATACCGTAATGTAATAAGCATTTGTTCCTTTGAAGAATATAGTTGTATTTTCATTTTTCCTATGATTTCTTTGATATATATATATGAGTTACTTTGGGGCTAGATTTTTCAAGATTGATATCATGTATACATTTCTAGCATGTCATTTTCATTTGCATGTCGTCTGATAACGACAAATATCTAAAATTTTTTGTATTGCAATTGCCTAACGTAATATCGCTGGCAAGGTGAAACTTTTCCTGGTACGCACGAGATCCAATGGGGGTGGAGGGAATAAACAATGGGTGCTCCCCTGTTTTTTTGCTACTTCTCTTTTAAGAGTTCAACAACTACAATTAAATACTTTCGAACTTTTTGGACAAACTTGTTTATGAATGTAGATTTACGGAGGTATTGCGAATATCACGTGCGAGCATTATGCATAATGTACTTCACATAAATGAAAAAGAGGCTAATGTCGTGATGGAATAATCAATGATGATCTAGAGTGTCGAGCCTGGATTTTGAAAACTATCCGGTTCATTTCTCTTAATCCGATTCATATTAAACCCTTAACCCCATTCAATATGAATCCTCGACTAGGGATTAAAAGAAATTTAATTTTGAAAAAAAATTTTGAGTCGCCACCCGATAAAATTCGGGAAAAAATGAAAGCCAGGATTAATGGGTCGAA
Organism: Combretum micranthum; assembly: GCA_024138025.1. Taxonomy (NCBI): domain Eukaryota; kingdom Viridiplantae; phylum Streptophyta; class Magnoliopsida; order Myrtales; family Combretaceae; genus Combretum; species Combretum micranthum. The sequence goes on from JAMXBD010001342.1 coordinate 20,403, forward strand.
AGCCAGGATTAATGGGTCGATTAATCCTAACTTAGCCACTAGTCTACGAAAAGTTTGATTTAAAAATCAAATTTAAAAAAAATACCAGATATCTGAGTCCGGGGGCTAACCTATTAAAACCTAAGCGGTTACCACTTTAAATTTAAAATTTTATCCTTTTCTATACTAAGAAATTCAAACAAAACATTTATAAAACAAATATCTACAAGTTTAATCATTCATTTTTTATTTTTATGTATTTTTTTTAGGATTTAAATATCAACAAACATTTGTATTTTTCCTTTTCAAAAAAAAAAAAAACTTATAATATGTACAAAATGATTATTTCAAACTATCAAACAAAATATATTTTTTCTAATTTTATTGTCGCCCCGTAGGTGCCTACGTACTCGCTAATCGAGATCAGACAAAACGTAGTTCTTTTTGTAAAGAACCTTAGTTTGTTGATCAATTTTATATTTTAAAATATTCCCACTTTAAGTTCATTAAATTTTGAATTTTTATGAAAACTAATTTTGATGATCCTATGATCTAATCAATTGATTTTTATTTCATAAAAAAATATTTTTTCTAAGTTCAAAAATCATTAATTTATGACAATTCATGGCTAATTTATGCTACATGAAAATCAATTTTGATTAAACAATATTAAATATTTTCATAGTAAATTTATGAAAACATTTTTGAACAACTTTAATTTTTCAAAGTCAATTTATGAAAATAATTTTGAAAACTTTGAGTATTATCTTCATAGCAAATTTATAAGATAATTTTGATTAATATCTTCATAGTAAATTTATGAAGATAAATTTTGATAAAAAACTTGATCAATATCATGATTCTCAAAAACAATTTTATCTTTATTATTCAACAACAATTTTGGTTAAAAAAAAATCCATTTACAATTTATTATTTTTCAAAAATTCAATAATCATCACATAGTTCAGAAAATATTCAAAATATACATAACAAAATTAAAATACAAAAACAAAACATCTCATGCATCAAATATATATTTAAAGATCAATTTATATGCAAATACATATTCATAAAATATTCAAAAATATCAAAAATTGTTAACACATGTAAATTTACATTAAAAATAATTATTCTAATTTTTCTGGATATTTTACGAATTTTTATTAATTTTTTCCTATTTTTCGAAATTAAATATAAAATAAATAAATAATTTAATAATACAGACTAACCTGGACCGTTGGATGAAGCGGAGGAGATCTGGTACGTTGATCTGGCTGACTGATCCTGACCGTTTGATCCTCTGACCTTCAATCTGGCGCGTTGGATTATTTGATCAAATCTGGGCCGTCTGATCTGAATGATCAAATCTGGAGCGTTGGATCTGCTGACTGTTGACCAACGATCATTGACCGACGTTGACCGATGACCGATCGGGTTGGATTTCGGATTTCGGGTCGGATCTTGGATACCCGTCGCGCGCGAAGAAGACGATCACGCTACCTTTCAAGCATTCCTCGGCCGCTCCTGGTGGTTTTCGAAGCCTGCAACCTTGTCACCCGACGTGGATTGGGGTGCTGCAGCGGCTAGTGGTGGTGGTTCACTCCCAAAACCACCAGAAGTGGCGGTTCGTGTGGTGACTCAACGGCGGCGCAAAATAGAAAATTTCCAAAAATTTTCAGAACTTCCAATTGCAAATTCGAGCAATTCTAAACACTATAATCAATCAAAAACACTTCCTAAATGATCCTAACACTCTTTAATTGGATCGAAATCCTCCCGATCACTTCGAATTTGCAATTTTTGCAATTCGAACACTTTCTCCTCTATTTTCAGATCTCGATCTTGTAGTGTGTATTTTGCGAAATTGAATTGTGCTTTCTGCTTGTAGGGTGATCCTATTTATAGAGTTCGAATCAATTTGTCGTTTTGAAGCTTTGTAATGGTTCAATTTTTGAATCACGAATCGTTATATTTTTTCAAATAAGAACGATTCAAAATTAGGACTTGATTCGTGATTGTTGGTTCAAATTGATCACGAATCTTGTGTTTACAGATCATGACTCCTTGATTAAGTGTATTTAATTTGATCAATTGATACAATTCGGCCAATTTTGAAATTTGAAAAATCATGTCCATTCGAATTTTTTCCCAATGTTCATATCTTAATTAAGATGCCTTTCGGAATGAAAAAATACATGAAATATGTACAGATGTGATGTATCCCATGCCTAGTTTGTGTCTGTACAGTTAATTTCGAAAAAACACAAAGATTCATTGATCAAATGATTTCTCAAAGTGGATGAACCGATGTGTCTTTTGGGAAAAAAAATTGAACAAAAAGGAGGCAAAATCTGCCTTGGGCTAAGATCGAACTCGGGTCCTCTTGCTCTTGTGTCCATGGTCTGAACCGTTAGGCCGTTGGCCTGTGCCTTGGTCATATAGCTAACCCACTAATACTTAAGGCTAATAAAATATATGTTATATTGAGCTCAAATAATTATTTATTTTAATTTTTCTTACATATATTTTATTTACATTACTATTATTCATTTAATTATATTATTATTTTATTACTCTATTTTTTATTTTTCTATTTTCTCTTATACTATTTATTATTATTATTATATTTTTGATGAACCTAACATGACATTAATTTATTATAGACTTAAGTCTATTTTTTAATTGGGCAAAAATTGGGTGTCTACAGCTGCCCCTCTTTGTGGTAAAGTTTGAACAAAACTTTTGCCACAAAGACAAAAGGATAGTCAATTTTTGCTTAATTTCTCCTGCCAAATTTTATTTTTAACAAAGAGATTTTTATCTTGTGCTAAACCATCTGTCAAGTTTAGACTTTAAGATTTGCTAGGTCAACTGTCGGGCCTAGGCTTTGGAAAAATGATAGGCCATCTGTCGGGCCTAGATTTAGAAAAATGATAGGCCATCTGTCGGGCCTAGATTAAAAAACTGATAGACCGTCTGTCGGGTCTAGATTATAGAAAACTGCTAGGTCATCTGTCGAACCTAGGTTTGGTCATTTGCCGGACCTATGGGCTTTGGTTTGGTCATTTGTTGGACCTATGGGCTTTGGTTTGGTCATTTGCCAGACCTATGGGCTTTGGTTTACTGGGGATTTTTGAAACCATAAATATTTGGTTTCTTGATCCATTTGGGAATTTTTTATCTTCCGGGTAACTTGATCTTCTAGGAAACTTGATCCTCTGATCCACTTGGGAATTTTTTATTTTCTTGGAAACTTAACTTGCTGATCCATTTGAGGAAACTTGATCTTTTTAATCCATTTGAGGAAACTTGATCTTGTTGATTCATTTAAGGAAACTTGATCTTCTTGATCCACTTAAGACAACTTGATCTTTTTGATCCATTTGAGGAAACTTGATCTTCTTGATCCATTTGAAGAACTTTTCCGTTGTTCACATAACCGTGTTCAAAAACTAGTTATCTTGTGCAATATAATCACCAGATAAAATTGCATATATGCATTTTAAAGCCATATGGGATGCTCAAATTACTTTCTAACAGTTTTATTTGGGTTTGGGAATTTGTTTAAGTGATAGGTTGAGATTTGATCTGGTTTGAGAATTTATGGTTATTTGGTGATGAATGGGATGAGATTTGGTCTGATTTGAGAATTTTTGGAAATTTGTTTGAATGATTTAATTAACGGGTTGAGATTTGACCTGTTCAAAGTTTTTGGATATCAACTTTGCTTGTAAAAACTAAAAATGAAATCAACTGAACACAGAAAATGACAAATTTTATTGATCATTCATAATACATCTTTACAGCATCTGAGTTTACAGGATCCTTTAAATCAGGTCCATCCATTTGGGAAAGAATCAATGCTCCTCCCGACAATACTTTTCTAACTACATACGGTCCTTCGTAATTTGGTGTGAACTTTCCTCTGGAGTCTTGTACATTTGGCAGCATCTTTCTCAAAACCAAATCACCTTCTTGGAAGCTTCTTGGCTTGACCTTCTTGTTGAATGCTTTAGCCATTCTTTGCTGATATAACTGGCCGTGACACATTGCAGTCAGCCTCTTTTCATCTAACAGATTCAACTGTTCAAATCTTTGTTTTATCCACTCAGCTTCATCGAGTTTGGTTTCTACTAATATACGAAGTGATGGAATTTCAACTTCTACAGGTAAAACAGCTTCAGTTCCGTATACCAAGGAATATGGTGTTGCCCCGGTTGATGTTCTTACAGACGTTCGATACGCCATTAATGCGAGCGGTAACATTTCATGCCAATCTTTATAGACAATGGTCATCTTCTCAATAATTCTCTTGATGTTCTTATTGGCGGCTTCAACTGCCCCATTCATCTGTGGCCGATACGGAGTAGAATTCCGATGCTTGATCTTGAATTGCTGACACAAATTTGTTACTTCTTTGTTGTTCAAATTCGTACCATTATCAGTGATGATACTTTCCGGAGTTCCATATCTAGTGATGATGTCTCTTTTGATAAACCGCACAACCACGGACTTCTGTTACACTTGCATAGGAAGCGGCTTCTACCCATTTAGTGAAGTAATCGATTGCAACCAATATGAACCGATGACCGTTTGAAGCTTTAGGTGAAATTGGCCCAATAACATCTATCCCCCATGTTGAGAAAGGCCATGGGGTTGACATTAACTGTAATTCTTTTGGAGGGGCACTTATCTTGTTTGCATAGATCTGGCATAAATGACAAGATCTCACATGTTTGATACAGTCTGATTCCATAGTTAACCAAAAGTATCCTAATCTCATAATCTTTTTGGCTAACATGTAACCACTCATATGAGGACCACAAATTCCTTCGTGAACTTCTTCCATGAGCTTCTGGGCCTCTTTTTCATCTACACATCTTAACAAAGTCGTGTCGAATGATCTTCTGTATAACGTATTTCCACTTAGCAAAAAATGACTGGCCAAACGCCTCAGTGACTTCTGATCTTTCTTGGTAGCACCTTCAGGATAATTACCCGTTTGCAAAAGAACTTTAATATCTTGGAACCAGGGTTCATCTGATTCAATCATGGCAGAATGCGGGTTCACTTCTCACCCGGACTTGCAAAGGTTGGATTCTTGCTCCTTCAGTAAACTGAATTAATGAGGCCAAAGTAGCCAGAGCATCAGCAAACTGATTTTGAGTTCTTGGCACATATACAAAGGAGATTTCCCTGAATCTTTCTATCAATTCTGCCAAGTGATTATGATAAGGAATCAACTTGGGATCCTTTGTTTTAAAATCTCCTCGAGTTTGAAAAATAATAGTGATGAATCTCCAAAAACTTCGAGCTCTTGAATTTCCATTTGGATTGCCATCTCTAAACCCAAAATGCATGCTTCATATTCTGCTATATTATTCGTATAAGGGAACATTAATCTGGCCGCTGTTGGGTATTGGTTTCCTTCAGGTGAAATTAGGACTGCCCCTATTCCACATCCATACACATTAGCTGCTCCGTCAAAATACAATTTCCAATTCGGCATTCTTTCATCTTCCGTTTGTGTTACCCGAATCCCTTCATCGGGGAATTGATCTTGTTCCTTTAGTTCCTCATCAACCGGGCTTTCAGCGAGTTGATCAGCCAAGGCTTGTCCTTTAATTGAATTTTGTCTAACATAGGTAATATCAAACTCAGACAGTAACATTTGCCATTTTGAAATTCGACCGACCAAGGCGGGCTTATTTGCCAGATACCTCAAAGGATCATGCTTTGTAATTAACTCGATTGAGTAGAAGAGCGTGTATTGCCTGAGTCTATGCATAGTCCATACTAATGCACAGCAAGTTCTTTCTATCTCTGAGTACTTTTGCTCTCCATTTGAGAATTTTTTGCTCAAGTAATAAATAGCTCTTTCTTTTCCATTTTCATCTTTTTGCCCGAGCACACAACCCATGGATTCCGAAAAAATTGTCAAGTATAAGAACAAAGGCTTTTCGGGTACTGGAGTGATCAAAACTGGGGGATTTGTCAGATACTGTTTAATTCGGTTAAAGGCTTCTTCACATTCTTCATTCCATTCAATTTGGGCATTTTTTCTCAATAATTTAAACAGTGGTTGACATTTATCCGTCAACTGGGAAATGAATCGAGCAATGTAATTTAGTCTCCCCAAAAGACCTCTAATTTCTTTCAAAGTTGTTGGGGGAGGTAATTCCTGAATTGCTTTGACCTTATCAGGATCAATTTCTATTCCTCTTTGACTGATCACAAATCCCAATAGTTTCCCAGAAGTTACTCCAAAAATGCATTTTTCTGGGTTTAATTTTAATTGAAACTTTCTCAATCTTTCAAAAAGTTTCCTTAATACTTCCACATGATCTTCTCTCTTCTTTTGGCAATCATGTCATCAACATATACTTCCACCTCTCTATGCATCATGTCATGCAATATGGTCTGCATTGCTCGCTGATAAGTTGCTCCGGCATTCTTGAGACCAAATGGCATGACCTTATAGCAAAAAGTTCCCCAGGCTGTGACAAATGTGGTTTTGACTTTGTCCTCTTCGGCCATCAATATTTGATTGTATCCCGAAAATCCATCCATAAATGAGAATAGATGGTTTCCAGCTGTATTGTCTACCAAGACATCAATATGTGGCAACGGGAAATTATCTTTTGGGGTCGCTTGATTCAAGTCTCTAAAGTCCACACAGATTCTAAGTTTCCCATTTTTCTTAAGTACTGGTACTATGTTTGATACCCAATCTGAGTAATCCGAAACTTCAATGAATCCAACTTCGAGTAACTTCTTGACCTCATCTTTAATTTTAAGTAGCAAATCGGGTCTAAATCGCCTTAGTTTTTGCTTCTTAGGCTTAATGCCTTCTTTGGTTGGCAATTTATGGACCACAATTGACGGATCTAAACCGGGCATATCACTATATGACCATGCAAAAACATCCAAATACTCTGCTAGTAACTTAATCAAACCCTGTGTTGTGTCTTCTGGCAATTTACCCCCAATTCTCAAATTCCTAGGATCTTCACTTGTTCCCAAATTAACCAATTTAGTGGGTTCAGGGGTTTCAATCCTTTCATGATCAAAGTTTTGCCAATTTTCTTGTGTTTTCAATTGATAATCGATATCATCTTCAACGACTAACCCAGTAGGGTTGGAGGTGATATCGATATTTTCAGTATTTACAGACGCGAGATATCCCGGAACTCATTACAAAAGTCGGATCTGGTAGAATATGAATGGGGAAAGAATAAGAATATGGAAAAAAACAAAAGAATTTTATTAAATTTGAAATGGTGTTTAAGTACACTTATTTGAGCAACACATAAAGCAAAAAAATACAAAACGCAATCTAATATCGGTCCTTACTTAAGAAAATTAAAACTAGCACAAGGTATGGAAAACCAATTCTTCAAAGCTATCTTCTTGGGTGGATCATCTTCCTTGGAGTCATCTGTCTTCTGGACATGATGAGGCTTTGGAAAGGAGCTCTGATGTGGGGATTTCGATGTCTGGATCATATCTTTATTAAGTTCTTGTTCTCATCTTATTCTTCATCTCTGCTACCTCTGTTTGAGTAGGAGAATATCCTAGGCCAAAAGTTCCTATCTGAGCTTCTTTTTCTTCATTTATTACACAGACTTCTTCAAATATTTGGAGCCCAAAGTCTTCTTCTTCTCCTTTTCCGATATATGGAATAGCCGTTTCTTGATAGATGGCATAATCTTGTTCTCCCATAACGGTAACAAGTTGGCCATTTGCTACAAATTTAACCCTCTGGTGCAAGCTTGAGGGTATTGCTCCTGCTGCATGAATCCATGGCCTTCCAAGCAACAAATTAAATGTTCTTGGGATATCTATCACTTGAAAAGGAATTAGGAAAGTTTGAGGCCCAATAGTGACCTCTAATTCCACTTCTCCAATTATTTCCTTCTTTGATCCATCAAATGCTCGTACTACAGTAGGACTTGGCTTGATATTTGACGGGTCTACTTCCAACAAATTCAGAGTAGCCAGGGGGCATACATTCAGAGAAGATCCATTGTCAATAAGCACTCGGGAGACGATTCTACCATTGCTTTTGACAACAATAAAAAGAGCTTTATTATGTTGGCCACCTTCTTCTCTAATTCTTCAGATGAGAAGCTAATTTGCTCATTTGCAAAGACAGAATTAATGATATGTTCCAAGGTTTTTTCTGTCACATTCTCTGGAACTTTTACTTCTTTGAGAACTTTGAACAAGGCCTCACGGTGAATATCAGAGCTAATTAACAAACCCATGAGTGATATTTGGGCTGGCGTCTTGGCTAGTTGTTCAACTACTTTGAATTCACTTGCCTTCATGAGTTTAGCCAATATTGCTTTCTCATCTTCCTTCTTTTCTTCATCATTCGGCGGCGGCGATGAATCCATGGTCACCTTCTTTGCAGTTGGTTCATAAAGTCTTCCCGAACGGGTAAGCCCGCCAATCATAGAAGCGTGATTAACTGTCTGGTAATCAAATGGGGCAGCTTTGTAATCCTTTACAGCAATTGGGATTTGAAAAGTATAACTTCTAGGCTTCGAGACAGTTGCCTCTTCTTTACTGTTGTTCATCTCAAATTTGATTAACTTCGGTTCACATGTGATCATGCCAACAAATTTTTCTTCTTTCTCTGGTACAGGCTTTTCTTCATCTTCAGACTCTGATCCCCATCCAGTGGCAGGAGCATCGCATATACGCGTGGTTCAAACCAATAGTCAACCAGATATTGGTACTTTCCATCATCTCCTAGAGTTCCGACAGTTGGGTCTCCAGCTTGGTATCTTGCCCACAATTCTGCCTGTGTGCTTGACTTTCTTGGCTTTGGGACCAGCATTTCCATGATATCTTCTTTCTTATGATTCCATTTTGCAACAAGTTGTAAATGGCTGGTCTGGTTTTGGTGCGATCTCTCAGATTGATATAGGGTAAATGCCCCATTTGGCGGAGATTCCATGCCACTTGTTCTATGGTGATAGGCAATTCATCCAAGTTGACTTCTGGGTCCGGCGCTTCGGCAGTGATCATATTAATAACCGACCCATGATTTGGCAATGGATTAGTAGAAACATTTGGAGGCTGCACAAAGTCTAATTGGATGGTCTTTGCATCAATAAGATCTTGAATCTTATGTTTGAGTCTCCAACAATAATCAGTGGAGTGCCCGATTTGCCCCATGTGATATTCACATTTTAAATCAGGGTTGTAGTTCTTGGGCTTATAATCATCTCTGGGTACTTCAAAGCCAATCAGATTATCGGCTCTCAATTTAGCCCATACTTGGCTGAGTGGAACCGGTATTGGAGTAAAATTGCGTCGGTTGGCCTTGATTGTTGATTCGAAACAACCCTTTGTTGACTTTGACCTGATTGGTCGGCAGAACTATGGATTTAGTAGGGTTTGCTGGACTTGAGATATTGACCATACCGACAGTCGAATCCTTTCCTTTGTACGAGACATTTTTAGGTGCTGTATATTTCTTTTCTACTTGCAGCTTTCCGGCTGAGATAGCATTCTCAATTCTGCATCCGGCTACTACCACTTCTGAAAAACTTGCTGACGCATGCCCTATGAGATGAGAAAAGAATGGCTCTTCTAGTGTGTTGATGAAAGTAAAAGTGAGATCCTTTTCAGGCATCGGATTGGTGATTCTTGCAGCTAAAGCTCTCCATCGCTGAGCATATTCCTTGAAAGCTTCGTCTTTCTTCTTCTTCATAGTACTCAAATCCCAGACCGAGGGTGCCATTTCGATATTGAACTTGTATTGGTTGAAAAATGCCCTGGCTAATTTATCCCAAGTATCAATTTCTTGTGAGTCCAATTGGGCATACCAGGCTAATGCTGGACCAGTAAGGCTATCTTGAAAGGTCTGTACCATCAGTTTATCAAATTTGGCATACTGCCCCATACGTCGTACATATAATCTTGTGTGCATGTTAGGACAGCCAGTTCCATCATATTTTTCGAACTCGGGTGCCTTAAATTTTTCAGGAAAAGCACCTTCCTCAAATTGTGGCAGGCTTAAAATCGCAGTCTGATCAAAGCCGTCAAATGCCTTCATCTTTTCAAACAGTTTCTTCTCCATGTCCTTAGCTTGGGCTTCAAGTTCTTTCTTTAGCTCGGACATATTGAACTCAGTGTGGGAATCATCAACGTTGACTGGTTGCTGCATGATTTCTTTTCCTTTCTGTTCCCCGGAAGATTCTTCAGATGCTATAGGGGTCTTGGACTGTAACATTCTGAGTAAGGGTCTGCATTTGTTCGGTAATTCTAAGCAGGGTTTGTTCCATGGCATTGAGTCTCTGTTCAGTGGTCTGATCAGGGGTAGTGTTCCCGGTACTAGCCATCTTTGCTCGTGATCTAGTATAAATGGGACTTCTAACTGGTTTGGAGCTATCTTTCAGGATTTTGGATTCGCTAGACTTGATTCGTAACTGGACCGTAAGAAGTAAGAAGATAAGAATACTAACATACAAACACAAGGATGCAAATATGAATGCAAATGGGGATAATGACCATCAAATTTTGATAAACACATTTATTGGAGTTGTAATAATTCAAAAAAAATATTTCATACAAAGTTAAATTACTATACTAAAAGTTCAAGAACCTTAATTGCTAAAACTAAACTCAGGACTTCTAAACTAGTCTTCTAGTCTTGGCAGGGCAGATGATTTGATCCTCAAGTAGTTGAGTCCTTTTTCGAGCTTTCTTCAATTCATCCTCTAACAGTGCAATCCTATTGTGAGCTTTTTCCAAGCGGTCAATCATCTCTCTATCTCTTTGCAGTAATCCCGATGACAGACTTCAAGCCGAGCTGAAACCATTTCCATGTAAGCAATCATTTCAGGATCAGGTTCAGGTGGTGCTGGTTCAAGAATGTTAGGAGCTTCATATTGGATGTCCTTATTCTTCTTCATTTGATTGGCTATGTACCACCTGGTTGCTCTATAATCCCGAGTCACTTTATTTTGGCTCGACTTCGAAAACTGGCTTGATTTCTCTATCATCCCAGATGGCTTTTATTTGGTTTACCTTGGACTGCTTTGCTATCTGAGTCATGGTTGGATCCATATAGTCGAGAATAACTCGTCCCAACTCTGGCTTGACAGTAATGTCTTGTAGCATGCCATATTGCCGATAACACTTGAGGGGTAATAGCCTACAGCCAGTGATTCCAATCAGAGGCACAGTTAGGTATTTCTTGCAACTTAAGATAGCAACGGGACACTTAAACCAACGGGCTTGCCACATAAAGTCTTCAGGTCTCATGTCTTCAAATATTGCAAGTATAGACCAGAAAGGCTCGTTATCTTCCATATGGACCCGTTCAGCAAAAGACTGGATGAGATCATAATTCGGGCGGATAAGGGACCCATTAGCTAGATCTTTTCCGTAGTACTTGGTGTGACTAGCGAACCAAACCATCAATAGATGCATGCTTGCCTTGAAACTGCCCCTGCCCTTAGACTTGATGTGATTCAAACTTCTGATTTGTTCTGCTAGAAGGGCGGGAACATATGACTTGCCAGTTAGATATTGTGCTACAAGCTCGATGACTCGGAAGTGAATGAACAGGTTCCCATGTGGAAAGAGTATGGTAGCAAAAGCAGCCACTATGAAAGCATTAACCCGATTTTCATTCCAGGTCACAACTGATACTAAAGGAATCTCGGTTGCTTATGTAATTATCAAAGTTTCCAAACCAATCCATCAAGTAGTTAATCGGATGGAGAATTCATTGCAACCCTTCATGGCTTCAATTACTGCTTCTCTTTTTAATCCCAAAAATTCTGAAATGATGCGGATCGGACTTTGAGTAAGGCTTGGTACATAGATCCCTTCGGAAGTGGGTGGGGCTTGAAGCAACCTAGCATATTCTTCAATGGTAGGACTTAGCACGTGTTGACCTAGACGGAATGCCACTTCATTGGGTTCCCAGAGATGAACAAGGGCTCGAAACATGGTAAATGGAACTTGGACTTAGGTAAATTGAGGATCGGGCCCAACCTATCCTTAATGAATGATTGTTGATCGGGGTCAAAACTGACCAACCATCGGTCCAGTAACAGCATTGGATCCTTGAAAGTCTCTACTCGGGGTTCCTTGATGAGACGAGCCCATAGGCTATTACTGTCCGAACTCGAGGAAATCATTTCCTGAGGATTTATAAAGACCCTATTAGGAGACAAATCCTAAATTTTAAATTTTTTAAAAAAAAATTTACAACTCCATTTTTTTGAAAAAAATTGGTCAAATCCCATGAATGCATGATTTGGTAAGGTTCTATAGGTTCCCCGGTCTAGCAAATCATAAGGCTAAACCGGAGTGGGAGTCTTTTCTTGATCTAGAGGGTGGAAACCACAGCCCCCGGACCTTACTTCGAACTCCTCGCTTAGGCTCTTAAGACGGCCTGGGTTCGACCGTATCTAGCACACATTGTGTGCATAATGCAAATGCACATGCAAGTGAAATGAACTAATTTAAAATCTAAGTTACAGACATATATACAAAAACACATACAAACAATAATATACAATATACAAAATAAAGGATAAATTTTAAATTTTAAACTTAAGTGGCTAGCCCTCTTTTTTTAAAAAATAAGCGAGTCCCCAGTGGAGTCGCCAAGCTGTCGAGCCTGGATTTTGAAAATCATCCGGTTCATTTCTCTAACCCGATTCATATTAAACCCTAACCCATTTAACATGAATCCTCGACTAGGGATTAAAAGAAATTTAATTTTGAAAATATTTTGGAGTCGCCACCCGATAAATCGGAAAAAATGAAAGCCAGGATTAATGGGTCGGTTAATCCTAACTTAGCCACTAGTCTGCGAAAAGTTTGATTTAAAAATCAAATTTTTAAAAAAATACCAGATATCTGAGTCGGGGGCTAACCTATTAAAACCTAAGCGGTTACCACTTTAAATTTAAAATTTAGAATTTATCCTTTTCTATACTAAAAAATTCAAACAAAACATTTATAAAACAAATATCTACAAGTTTAATCATGCATTTTTATTTTTATGTATTTTTTTTAGGATTTAAATATCAACAAACATTTGTATTTTTCCTTTTAAAAAAAAACTTATAATATGTACAAAATGATTATTTCAAACTATCAAAACAAAATATATTTTTTCTAATTTTATTGTCGCCCCGTAGGTGCCTACGTACTCGCTAATCGAGATCAGACAAAACGTAGTTCTTTTATAAAGAACTTAGTTTGTTGATCAATTTTATATTTTTAAAATACTCACTTTAAGTTCATTAAATTTTGAATTTTTATGAAAACCAATTTTGATGATCCTATGATCTAATCAATTGATTTTATTTCATAAAAAATATATTTTTCTAAGTTCAAAAATCATTAATTTTGACAATTCATGGCTAATTTAATGCTACATGAAAATCAATTTTGATTAAACAATATTAAATATTTTCATAGTAAATTTATGAAAACATTTTTGAACAACTTTAATTATTTTCAAAGTCAATTTATGAAATAATTTTGAAAACTTTGAGTATTATCTTCATAGCAAATTTATAAAGATAATTTTGATTAATATCTTCATAGTAAATTTATGAAGATAAATTTTGATAAAAAACTTGATCAATATCATGATTCTCAAAACAATTTTTATCTTTATTATTCAACAACAATTTTGGTTTAAAAAAAATCCATTTACAATTTATTATTTTTCAAAAAATTCAATAATCATCACATATGTTCAGAACATATTCAAAATATATCATAACAAAATTAAAATACAAAAACAAAACATCTCATGCATCAAATATATATTTAAAGATCAATTTATATGCAAATACATATTCATAAAATATTCAAAAATATCAAAAATTGTAAAACATGTAAATTTACATTAAAAATAATTATTCTAATTTTTCTGGATTTTTCTGGATTTTTTACGAATTTTTATTAATTTTTTCCTATTTTTCGAAATTAAATATAAATAAATAAATAAATTTAATAATACAGACTAACCTGGACCGTTGGATGAAGCGGAGGAGATCTGGTACGTTGATCTGGCTGACTGATCCTGACCGTTTGATCCTCTGACCTTCAATCTGGCGCGTTGGATTATTGATCAAATATGAGCCGTCTGATCTGAATGATCAAATCTGGAGCGTTGGATCTGCTGACTATTGACCGACGACCATTGACCGACGTTGACCGATGACCGACCGGGTTGGATTTCGGATTTCGGGTCGGATCTTGGATACCCGTCGGCCGCGAAGAAGACGATCACGCTACCTTTCAAGCGTTCGTCGGCCGCTCCTGGTGGTTTTCGAAGCCTGCAACCTTGTCAGCCCGACGTGGATTGGGGTGCTGCAGCGGCTAGTGGTGGTGGTTCACTCCTAGAACCACCAGAAGTGGCGGATCGTTTGGTGACCCAACGGCGGCGCAAAAAGAAAATTCCCAAAATTTTCAGAACTTCCAATTGCAAATTCGAGCAATTCTAAACACTATAATCAATCAAAAACACTTCCTAAATGATCCTAACACTCTTTAATTGGATCGAAATCCTCCCGATCACTTCGAATTTGTAATTTTTGCAATTCGAACACTTTCTCCTCTATTTTCATACTCATCTTGTAGTGTGTATTTTGAGAAATTGAATTGTGCTTTACTTGTGGGGTGATCCTATTTATAGAGTTCGAATCAATTTGTCGTTTTGAAGCTTTGTAATGTTCAAATTTTGAATCACGAATCGTTATATTTTTTCAAATAAGAACGATTCAAAATTAGGACTCGATTCGTGATTGTTGGTTCAAATTGATCACGAATCTTGTGTTTACAGATCATGACTCCTTGATTAAGTGTATTTAATTTCATCAATTTATACAATTCACCAATTTTGAAATTTGAAAATCATGTCCATTCGAATTTTTTCCCAATGTTTCATGTCTTAATTAAGATGCCTTTTGGAATGAAAAACTACATGAAATATGTATAGATGTGATGTATCCTATGCCTATTTGTGTCTATACAGTTAATTTCGAAAAAACACAAAGATTCATTGATCAAATGATGTCTCAAAGTGATGAACCGATGTGTCTTTTGGGAAAAAAAAATTGAACAAAAAGGAGGCAAAATCTGCCTTGGACTAGGATTGAACTCGGGTCCTCTTGCTCTTGTGTCCATGGTCTGAACCGTTAGCCGTTGGCCTGTGCCTTGGTCATATAGCTAACCCACTAATACTTAAGGCTAATAAAATAATGTTATATTGAGCTCAAATAATTATTTATTTAATTATTTCTTACATATATTTTATTACATTACTATTATTCATTTAATTATATTATTATTTTATTCCTATTATTTTTCTATTTTCTCTTATACTTTATTATTATTATTATATTTTGATGAACTCAACATGACATTAATTTATTATAGACTTAAGTTCTTTTTTTTAATTGGGCAAAATTGGGTGTCTACATAGAGAAAAAAAGGTGTGATGTAGAAAGGGATTAGAGAGGTGAGCGTGAGTAAGATAATCTCACCAAACCTAAAGCCAGATGTGAGAATTGGCATCAAAAAGGGATATATATTCTTTCTCATTTTTTCCCTTTTTTTCGCCATAATAGCATATTAGTGATAACTATCCTTGCTCTCTAAGATGAGAGGATAACCTAAAAATATTGGATACCCGCTAATACTTTACTCAACTTGAAAAATCCATATAAGTATTGAGAGCTATAAAATAGAGTATAAGTATAGATTTTTAAGAATCTGCTTTCATAGTGTAAGGTACATGTCTCACGTCAGGACATCCCTTACCTACCCTATTAAAAATGTTACAAAATTTAATAAATGAGAAATATATGATCATACTCCAAATTTTATTTTGTGATTACCGTATTCAATCAATATTATTATGTAAATTAATTTCTAGAAATAGAAACTTTTACTATTTTATTTTATAATGAAGTGTTGTTTTTTTTTTCTAAGACTAATTAATATAAAAACTAATTCTAATTTTTTTTTTAAATTCTAGAATTTACTTTATGTTATCCCTATAGACTTGGACACGAGATCCATTTAGAACCAAATTTCCACCCACATAGACTCGGACTTGTATTACACTAACACCCATCTTAGATTTAGACCCATTTACGCTTTGAGCCTAATAAATTCGTATCTCAATCCATATTTTCAATTTTTTGATATTTTTAGAAATTTAATTTTAAAATTGTTTAAAATGAATAAGTCTAAACTTGTATAGACCCATACCTGTTTAAATCTAAACTCATTTAAACTTGGACTTGTACATCCTAAACCAATTTAGTTCCATACTGCATTCCATTTTGATTGGTGAATTTCAATTTTTTTTTAGCGAGTCTTTATTATATCAATCCTTATGGGTACAAATGAATCAGGTCCCTCACAAGCTACTCAGTTAGATAAGCGTTCAATTGAGTTTGGTCATTAATTAAATGAATCGAACACAAACTTAATTTTATATTCATTTATTTAAACGAGTCAAGATTGAACATTATTATACTCGGTTCTTTTAGGTACATGACTTACTTAGTTAGAAGTGTTAAAGAAATGTAATTTATATACAACTTTCAAGAGTATTGGTTCAACTTAAACTCATATTTTAATCCACTTTAGAGTTTAGATTGGAGGCCAACTCTTTCAATATATGAACTAAGTTTGAACATCTTGAAGGTGCTATAAATTTTTTTTACATATCATTGTGCTCCATTCCCTCTTTAAACCAATGCAGTAATCAAATGACAAACAATTACAAAGTTTAGGTGAACAATCAGACAAAAATAATGACAAGAACTAAAAGGATACATTTCATCCGATGCCATTTGTTTTTCTATCCTTTTTCAGTTTAGTTCTATTCACATCACATTACCTGTGCGATAGTAGAATAATGATGATTAGTTAATTGCACTAGCGATTGGCTAAAGTTTCAAGTATCAACAATGCAACAAAATGTTATTAAGAAATTATCTTATAGCTCCCAGAGAAGTTATTAAAAATTAAACATGTTTCACCTAACATATACATGGGAAATTTGGTAAATGAAGCATTATCGATATCCTCTGCACAAGAAAAAATAGTTTAGTAGAGAATTCAAAATTGATGTGATTGGAGAGCATGAAACTAGAGATGTCTTCTATGCATTTTTGTTTCTTGGTAAGTGCACTGCTTTTGTTATGTATTTTCTCTTTGGTTTTGTGGGGACTATGTTTACTTTGTTAATATTTCTATAAAATTAATGAAAAAAATTGTAGTAATGTGCACATTGATGTCTCATATATTTCCTTAAAAAGGACTACCTTGTCTGCCTTGGTTGTAACTATGTCAAAATATCAAATGCAAAAAGTAAAATTAATATTGAATATGCTTTCAATTATGTATGTATTTTTTAAATTTTATATTAACTCGATCAAACATCTCAATCAACACATTAATATTAATTGAAACTATTGTATCATATATGGAGAAAATAATTCTATAATTAGATAACTAACTACCATACCATATCTTTCTTATATAAATTTGTATCACTGAAACATAGTGAAGATATTAAAATAATGTCTAACCACAATTATAAATTAATAAGTTTAATTTGAGTCCACAACCAATTTCAAGGTTTTTTTTCATTCAATAAAACATCTTTTTATAACATAATTCTATTTAACAAATGCTTTGACAAACATTACATCTACTATGTATAATCAAATTAGTAAATTTATTCCACTTTAATTTATTATTTAGACATTGATTTTTTTTAATTGAAATGTTATTATAGGCTTGAAATATCTTATTATTCTTATTCATAAAAAGGATTTTAAAGGTGAAAACTTAATTTCATCATGATATCATTTGTCACAGTAAAATAATAATCATAAAAATAAATAAATATATATAATAACAAATACAAATTTGTCACAACGACTAAAATAATATTACCTCGAATGACAAATTTATTTGTGATAGTAAATAGTATTCATTATAACAAAATTATTTTTTAAATTATCATATATAATGATAAGGAAAATGAAAAATATTAATAAAAAATATCTTAAAAATTTAAAAATTACAAATTTCAATTTGTGTGCTCAAGTCATGATTTCATTTTGCATTGAAATTGTGAGTTGAGCTCATGATTCCTCATCGGGACAATATTCAACAATCCAACAATCTCTTATTCTTCTTCATTGATCATCGCAATCTCTTATTCTTCACTATTGCTTATCTCATTTGCTCATGTACGCTCTAACAATCACCACAACTAGCTTAAAAATGCTTTCTTTCTTTTTCTTATATTTCTCATTGAAGGACTCCAATCATATCTCTTTGCAATCACCAATGGAAGATTTGGTGATAAGAAACTCAATGGTGTCTCTCCACAATCTCCCACATGTCCTCTAGTCTTTTTAATCCAACTTATAAAGTTGTCTTGAATGTTAGTGACTGATAGTGCAAAAGCAAAAGCATGTTGGACAGATTAAAGAGATAAAAAGAAAATGGGATAATGATGAAAATGGTACTTGAATTTTTGCAAAATAACAATTAGGTACATGAAATTTGGTTTTTAACAATTTGATACTTGAACAAAGTTTTTATTGACTTTTTAATACTTGAAATTTGGTTTTGATAATTTTGATACATGAACATACTTTTTATAGACTTTTTTCAAACCCCATTTCACTTGATTTAGATATAAAAAAAGTTAATGAAAACTTTTTTCAAATACTAAAATTGTCAAAACCAAACTTTAGGTATGAAAAAAGTCAATGATAACTTTGTTTAGATACCACATTATTCAAAAACAAAAGTTAGATACCTAATTATTCCTTTTACAAAAGTTTAGGTACCATTTTTATCATTAACCAAAAAAAAAAAAAAAACTAATATGAAATCAAACCAATTCTTTTCTTCATATTAAATGATGTTTGTCGTGAAAAGGATTGCTCCTTTATTGATGTGAACTAGTCTTATCATGAATTTAGTGTTTACAGAGGTTGTAAAGGTGAAGTCTTTTGTACAATTCTTTTAGGCTTGAATTGTATGTACATGGTTTAGATGGGGTTTGGTGTTTTAAGTTTGTATAGAGGTTTTACAGTATGGTTTGATGATAAAAAAGGGGTAAATTACAATAGAGGATATCAATGTTTGGGGATAAATTTATTAAAAGTATCAACGTTTCAAGTGGTTAAAAAGATATATCAAATTTCGCAATGTGAATCAAACGAGGTATCAACGTTTTGCGAAATTCATTTAAGGTTTCAATATTTTGATTAGTTTTCAATTAACTTTACTAAAATTTTCATTAATGGTTAATTATTAATACCTTATTTGATTCATTTTACAATATGCTAATACCTATTTTTAACTACTTGAAACGTTAATACTGTAAATGAATTTCTTCACAAACGTTGATTCCTCTTTTGAACAACTTGAAATGTTGATACCTGAAATGAATTTACACTCAAATGTTGATTCCTTTTGATGTAATTTACTTAATGAATAAGCTAACTTTGTTTATAGAATAGTGGTTTGACTCTTGATTATTCTAGTTATAAGAGATTGTAATTTGATTCTTACATATTAAACCAACACTCTTCTTGTTGTATATTTTTTTATTCTGATTCATATACTTGAGGTTTAGCGAAGATTTTTTCGATAAGGAATTGTGAGTTCAACTTACGATTTCAATGCAAAACGAAATTATGACTTGAATACACAATTTTAATTGTAGAATATTGGAGTTATTTAATTTCTGATTATATAATTTTTTATCAAAAATTATTTTCCCCCTTTTCCCTATGATTTTATGTAATGATAATAAAACTTAATGATGAAATTATTTGTCACAATATGTCTTTTATATGTGTTGGTTCCACTTTTATAATCAAGAAGAGAGATTAAATTGATTATAACCAAAATTTAAAATTTTAAGCCTTTGAAATTTAAAATCCCCATTGAGTTAAACATGTGAGGACAAGTTTAGTAATTATAACGAAATTGAAAATGTAAAGAATTAAAAGAGTAGGAAAGAATAGCTAAGTCAGTGTTATATAGTGGTTCCGCCTTGTGTATCAGTCCACTCTTCTAGCTCCAAGCCGAGGACCCCATAATCCAACAAGCTAAAATCGATACTACATAGCCTAATCTTGTAAACTAACAAGCTAAAAGGCTACAACAAGTTCCTTATGTCAACAAAGAAGTGAGCAAAAGCAATAAGGTTGTAGCAAAGAAATTGAGTGCACAGATCAGTTCAAAGAATTAGAGTGAGAGAGAGTCGAGTTCTTATTGCAACATATATATATTCTCTTTTGTTTCTCTGTCTTGTATATATTTAAAGGAGGGCTTTAGGATATCATATTCTGATCTTCAACGTCTCAAAAATTGTACAGGTTGTGGATAAACTTTTCCTTGTTTTTCATGGGTTGATATCTTGATTATCTTTTTAAGTGATATCTTGAAATGAATTTGAAAATGAATGACACTGTATACTTAGATAAGATCATAATAACCTAATGCTCGTTACTTGATATTTATCCTTAAAATCCGCCTGACATATATATTGAAATACTTAATATTTATCTTTCATTTATCCAGTAGAAGATCATCCAGGCTTCAACTGTTATAGATTTCATCTTCATCCAGGCCTCCACTGACATAAACTTCATTGAGTCGTCCAAATCTCGATTGTTATAGCCTTCATCGCGTAAGAAAAAAATAAAACAATTCAGCTCATATTTATCTTGAAGCTCTTGAATGTTAAATATGATCGACTTTTCAAATCCTCACATGCTTTGTTGATCTGGATATCTAGGACAGATGACGTTTTCATAATACTGATATAATATTTTCAAGATCAATTAACAAAATTGCTGGACGTGGCATTGCAACTTTCTTCATAAAAAAAAAAAAAATTGTTCATCTTAATATAATCCTCATGAATTGTAATCCAACTTAGTGAAACATATGAATACATTAATCAAATGTATTCATTTTTTGGAGCTGGGTCTTGAAAATTCATCAACCATGAAATGAAGGAGGTTGATCATTCTGTACTTGAAGTCTTAATGAACACTTCTACCTTCTTGAGTACCCTCTAGGTTGAATTTGAGCTTGTTTTGTTCTTCAAGAATAGTCTCTATATTGCCTTCTAGATTAAACTTTTAGATTGAACTTACTAAATATTGAACGTTCTGTATAAGCTCTTAGGTAACCTGATACTATTCATCATTGTATCTTTTCAATCAAAAAATCTGTGCAGTTAATAATTTAGTTAGTTCTCTTTTATTTATTTTGTTATCATCAAAACTTTCTTTTAGAGAATAACATCCTCCCCCCTTTTTGATGATAACAAAACCTTTCTCAATAAAAAAAAAATGATACCAATAACCAACATTCAATTTTCATCATCACATAAATCATCATATTTACTATCTCCCCCTTTTTTTTATCAGCAAAACATGTAATGACATGATCAAGACGTTAAATTTTATGACAAACATTATAATCTAAACAGTTCATTACATCTCAGATTGAATTTTTCAAACAAAAGAAAAACAAAACAAAATCATTTCCTTTTCGATCCCCTAGTGGATTTCCTTGCAACCATCTTTTGACGTCTTCTATAATTTTGAGGAAAAGGTGATTTTGCAAAAAAAGAAATCAAGGATTGAGGGGCTTCTATGAGATTAAGACTCAATAGGGCAAGAAGAGCATACTTTTAAGGATTTTGAAGAAAATCAAAAGGAAGTAAAGGAACAAGGTTGAGATCACTGAGGCTTGGTTCATATGACTTCTTGGTTAGGGAATGAAAACTTTTCTCAGATGTCTCGGTTGATACAACTTCAGGAATTTGTTATTCTTGTTGAGGAGAGACTTAATTTAATGAAAAAGAATTGAAAGAAGACTCATAGGCTTTTTGAAGCTGTGATCCATGATCTAATGTGAAAAATCCTTTAATTCCATCTGAGATGTAGTGCTTCAGATCAAGTTTGAATTTTTCTTCCACTATTTAGGAAATAAAACTTTCAAGATGTAGTGTGGAGGATTCACTCGATCCTTCAAAGAACCTATGTATTTCTTCCTCACCACTATCACAACTTGAATCAACTCTAGCATCCTCATTAATTCTAAACTGACCTCCCATCATTAGAGCAAAAACCTTTCTTTTCTTCTAAGATATAGATTCCTTGCCAAGCCTATGCTTTGAAGCTTTCTTTTTGTTGGAAGGTTCTAGAGAACCTTTTGAGTTTTCCTTATCCTCCCCTTTAATCTTTGCAATAACTAATTTCCACTCAATTTTCTTCTTATGCTTTTGATGCAAATAAATTCCTCAATCTATAGAATACCAAAATTTCTTGTATGGCTTAATATGCATATGTTTGAAGCTCTTCTCTCCAATTCTTTTAAGACTAATAGGAAATGTAGCCTCTTTTGGAACTTTTATTTTCTTGAACTTGGATAGTTCCATCAATAAACTTCCATAAAACTTAAATTCTTTATCTCTCCATATTCATTTGATAATCCTTATAGATAAATCAATTTTTATTCCTTTAATATAGGTAGAATTATCAAACCATCTTTCTTAGTCACTCGTAGTAGAACTGCCTCTTCTTGGAAGAATATATTCGAACACAGTTTTATGCAAAATGTGTATTAACAAATCAAATTCATGGACAAAAACATCTTCATCAGGAAATTCACCTACTCCATCTTTGAAATTGCAAAAAGATCACTTCTTTTTAAAGAAACATATTCATTGTCGTCCTTATAATCCTTCAATCCTAAAACAATGTATAAGAGATATCTATCGTTGTTCCTTAATTGATGAACTTAATGTATCTCGTCAAGATAAGTCAAATTATTATAGAATTCATCTACCATCTCTCCTACCACTTCTCCAGTTAAACCACACACTTTTCTGCATCTAACTTATCTGGTCATTCTAGTAAATCCATTTTTCTTGAAATATTTGAAATAATGAATGAGCAGTCATGATTTTAACCTTTTTCAACGAAACCCTAAGAACAAACTCCTTATCATTGTTTTTTCTAGGCTTCTTAGGTTTCAATTGTCTTTTTGTAATTCTTGAATTTTCCTTATTTTTTTTGAAACATATTTCGTTGACTTGATATGCTTTTCCTTCACCAAAGGTTCTGGTGTTGGTTTTGGTTCTCTATCAGATGATCCACTTCTTTGATCAAACTCCATGTTGCTTCTTCTTTATTCGTGGTTGATCTTTTTGAAATTTCCTTAGTGTCCAACTGCCACAACCAGAGTCTTGAACTAGTTTTGACCTAATTTCTCGTACCTAAGGGATGGAGATCGAGAACGTTGAGATAGAGAGGGTTTAGATTCTATAGGTTCATCTTGGATTGATATAGGTTCAAAGGATGTAACATTTTGAAGATTTTCTTAGAGAGACGAAGAGATTTCTTGAAGCCATAGAGAGGGTTTGAAAACTTTGAGAGAAAAGAGGAAAAGATCGATGAGTGTTTTTGAAAAACCACCAATGTATTTATACATATATAATGGAAGATAAATTTGCATGAATTTTTATAAACCAAAAAATATATTTTAAATATGAGACATATCAATAAATAAAATGAACAACACAAACCAATTTCATTTTTAATATGTCAAAACAAACCTTCTCTATAGGCATTGTAAATATATCTACAAATTGATTATCTGTAAATACATATTCAACAACAATATTATTGTTATTAACATGATCTCTTATAATGTGCTATCAAATTTCCATGTGCTGATATCTAGAATGTTGTATTGGATTTTTGGTCAAATTAATTGCACTTGTATTATCACATTTAATTGGAATATTTTTATATGATAAACCATAATATTATAATTGTTGTTTAATCCAAAGATTTGAGCACAACAGTTACCAATAGAGACATATTCAACTTCAGTTGTAGAAAAGACAATTGAATTTTATTTCTTAGAAGACCAATATATTAGTTTTTTACCCAAGAATTGACAAGTACCTGATGTACTTTTTCTATCTATTTTCCATCCTACATAATCAACATTGAATCTCCTATGAGTTTAAAATTTTTATTTTTAGGATACCAGATTCCTAATTTAACAGTATTAGATAGATATTTGAAAATTCTTTTAACAACAAATAAATGTGTCTCAGTTAGTGCACTTTCAAATCTAGCGCATAAGTAGGAGGTTGTTCAACATAGACCTCCTCCTTTATAAAACCTTTTAATAAAGTACTCTTTACATCAATTTGAAAACTTTAAAGTTTTTATAACATGCATATACAAGTATCAAACGAATTGCCTCTAATCTAACAATAGGTGGATATGTTTCTTCAAAGTCAATTCATTTTTCTTGTGAATAACCTTAGCTACTAATCTTGCTTTATTTCTAATAATTTTGCCATTTTCATCAAATTTATTCTTAAACACCCATTTCATTATAATTATAGATTTTCCTTTAGGTTAGTACTAGATTCATACTTTATTTCTTTGAAATTGATTTAACTCATCTTGCATGTAATCAATAAAACTATTTTATTTAAAGCTTCATCAATATTATTAGGTTCAAACTCAAATATTAAAGCAAAATTACTTTCAAAGTCTTGTAAATTAGTTCTTATTTTAACACTAGATTGAACATTACTATTATTTGTTTCAAGGGATAAGCAGATTTATATTTCCAAGTTTAGAAGTTTCTAGCTCAAATTCTTTAAGTTCATGAGTACCTTTTGTATTATCCTCTGGAATACATTATGGGTTGAGGTTCAACACTAGTGTTTCAACTTTAGTTTTGGACTAGATTCTTCTTTAGATTCGGATTCCCTTTCATCACCAGTCTCATCATTTATATCTTTAACAAAGTTAATATTAATTGACTCTTCAATAGTTTTAGAAGATATATTAAACAAACGATAAGCTTCACTATTCGAAGAATATCCTAAAATATAGCTTCATCTAATCTTTCATCAAACTACCAAGATTAAGAGCGTTCTTTTTCACAAAACACTTAGAACCAAACACATGAAAATAAGAAAGTTAGCTTTTTACCTCGAAAAAGTTTATACAATGTTTTGAATGTTATTGGCCAAATGTATACTCTATAATTAAGAAGGGGTTGAATTGATTATAACCAAAATTTGAAATTTTAAGCCTTAAAATTTAAAATCCCCTTTGAATTAAACACGTGAGATCAAGTTTAGCAATTATAAAGAAATTGAAAATGCAAGGAATTAAAAGAGTAGGAAAGAGTAGCTAAGTCATGATATATAGTGGTTTCGTCTTATGTGTCAGTCCACTCTTCTAGCTAAACTGAAGACCCCATAATCACACAAGTATGTTCTACTCATCCAATTAAAACAATTTATAAGATAATACAATTCACTCTACTTGATTCCATAGCTTTTCTCAAGCTAAAATCGATACTACATAGCCTAATCTTATAAATTAACAAGCTAGAAGGTTCAACAAGTTCCTTCTGTCAATAAAGAAATGAGCAAAACCAATAAAGTTATAGCAAAGAAATTGAGTGCACAAATCAGTTCAAAGAATTCAAGTGAGAGAGTCGAGTGTTTGTTGCAGTGTATATATCAAGGTTGTCAGACCTGGACCGGAAGTTGACCCGGATATACTAGGAGGCCAGAGGTCAAGGGGTTGAACCGAGTTCCATCGAGGGTCGAACTGAGGTCGATTAAAAATGAATTTTTATGTTAATATATTTGAAATCTTTCAAATATATGAGTTAACACCTCCAGTGTAGGATAATTTGCTTTGAATACTAGGTATAAGAAATCTTTCAACCTTCACTTTAATAAGTCGTAATCTTAAGAAGCAATATGTTCATATATTTGAAAGGAAATCTTACAATTTTTGGATTTATAAAATACTATCCTTAAGGATATTATCTATTAAATATATATCTTTTTGTTTAACAGTTATTGATGAACTACTAATATTAATGAACTACATCATTATATTAAAATCAGATAGGTGATATGTTCGATTGTGTCTAGATTAATAATAATTATAGGTAATAGAATCAATATATATTTATAAAAGTTTATTTACTTACTAATGTATAAACTTATATTTAGTCTAGACACCGTGAAACGACGAATATCTATCATTAATTTTCCCTTCAGTTTCATTCGTCTTTTACTTATTTATGGTGATTGTAAACCAGTTTAATTTTAATCATGCTGGTGGAGAGGGCCAGGACCAGTAAGATTCATAGCTTGATGTGATTCATATTTCATATGGACTTACCATATTATAACGTTTAACTAATATGTAAGGTGAAAAAAATTATTAAAATAAGATATAGATATGTAAACCGAAAAAAAATTATGAAAATATAAGTATGTTTTGGTTTTTATTCACACAAAAGTGTGAGATGACAAAACTCAACAACCCATCTCCACCACAAAAATAACTTCGATGCCTCCACCATCAACTGTCTTCATCATTTTCGACCAAAACCAATACTAAATCCAAAACCCAGAAATTCCTCAAAAACTTGAAAGAATTCTTTACACTGCCAAAACCACCACCACATCGATGACACAAAACTAAAACAGAACCAGAATCGATACAAAACACAAACCAAATTTGAACTGCCAACACAAACTAACAACTTCAAATACCATAAACTAGGTGTAGGAGCAGAACAGCATAGAAATTGATTCATGCTTTACAAACATCATAGAAATTGAAACTCGGAAGTTGGAACTCACCGAGGTAGCCGTAGCTCACAACACTCTGTCGAAGTGGCTACAGATGCTGGGAGGTGGGGAGCGGCGGTGGGTAGCGACAATGGTCCTGCAGCTGAAAGTCTTCACCGAGGTAGCCGTAGCTTAGGGTTTTCTTTTCTACTCTGTTTTCTACTTTTTTTTCCCTTTTTGTTTCGCTGTTTTAGACTTTTAATTTGTTTTGTTTTGACCTTTACATTAAACTGTTTTCCATTTCTATTTTCTATATGGTACCAGCAGCAAGTTGGGTTTAATTTTTTTTTCTTTTTATATAGGGAGCGTTTTGACCCCATAGACCCGGCCGGGTGGACCGGTTCCCGATCGAATCGGCTGGGTCGACTAGGTCAATTCGGTTCTCGTCAAAAGCGAGCTAACAGTCGAACCCGGCCCGCCTTCTTGGTCGGTTCTGGTCGAACCGGTGCGAACGGCCGATCCGAGTCAGGTCCTGACAACCTTGGTATATATATTCTCTTTTGTTTGTCTATATTTGAAGGAGGCTTCAAGATATCATATTCTGATCTTCAACATCTCAAAAATTGTTACAGGCTGTGGATAAGCTTTTCCGTATTTTCCACGGGTTGATATCTTGAGTATCTTTTTGAATGATATCTTGAAATGAATTTGAAAATGAATAACGTTGTATACTTAGATAAGATGATAATAACCTGATGCTCATTACTTGATATTTATCCTTAAAATCCACCTGACATATATCCTGAAATACTTGATATTTATCTTTTATTTATCTAGTAGAATACCATCCAGGCCTTGGTTATAATAGACTTCATCTTTGTCTAAGCCTCGACTAACATAGACTTTATCAAGTCGTCCAAGCCTCGACTATTATAGCCTTCATTGCATTAAAAAAAAAAAACAATTCAACTCATATTTATCTTGAAGCTCTTGAATGTTAAAGATGATCCAATTTCAAATCCTTACGTGCTTTGTTGATCTAGATATCTAGGATAGATGACGTCTTCATAATACTGATGGAATATTTGTAGGATCAATTACTTAAAATTGTTGAACGCGACATTACAACATTCCTCATAAGAAAGGAAAAAAATTATTCATCGTAATATAATCCTTATGGATTGTAATCCAACTTAGTGGAATATATGTATACATTACCTAAATGAATTCATCTTTTGGAGCTGGATCTTGAAAATCTATTAGCCATTACATGAATAGAGATGATCATTCTGTACTTGAAGCCTTAACGAGCACTTTGCCTTTTGGAGTACCATCTGGGTTGAATTTAAGCTTATTTTGCTCTTCCAGTATAGTCTTTAGATTTCCTTCTGGATTGAACTTACTAAATATTGAACATTCTGTATAAACTTTTGGGTAACCTGATATTATTCATCATTGTATATTTTTCATTCAAAAATCTACACACTTAATAATTTAATTAGTTCTTTTTTTACTTATTTTGTTATCATCAAAACTTTCTTTTAGAGAATAACAATATGAATTCTGAAAACATGGTGGAAAAATTTATGATGAAAGACCATAATAAAAAGCTTTTCTGTCATATAATTTCCAGTAATTTCATATGTTGTGATGATATTTCAAAAAAAAAAAAAATACAATCTTTGTCACAACTTCACTTCTTTTTTTTTTTTTTAATTGGAAATGACACATTCTCATTTTGTCATAATCACGATACTATTTATGATAAAGTCTAATTGTTAAAAATAATTTTATTATAATATAACAAATTTCTTCTGGTGTTTAAGATCTACAATGGCTCTTCATGAAGCTATAATGTATAGATCTAAGTCTTGCTACTCCCTCTTTGATAACTTATGGAGATCAAATTTTCTTGTTTAACATTTTCATTTTTATCCTTTCAAATATGCAAAATTTATGCACCTACACAAGGAATATAAGAAGAATAGGATTGCCAAATAAGATAGGGCCACAACTTTAACCAATAAAGCAATGAAGCAAGAAAATAAGAATACTAATCAATTTATAATATAAATATAAGGAAGATTCTATAATACCATATTTTTTTTCCTTTAAGACTGGTTGCATAAGGTTTTTAATGGTTTATAACTAAACTAATTGTTATCTTGTTGCCAAAATTCTACTAATAATGATGGTTTGACAAGGGCTAATGGTGATGACTAGCAAAATAAGCACACGTCAGTTGGTACTAGGGGTTGTTAGTTGTCAATGTGATAGTCTTGGCAGTTAGGTAAGAAGGTTATGGAAGGTGTATGCAAATAGAGTGTAAGCATAAGTGTTGTTAGATGATGATTAAAACTTCTTGGTTAATATTTATTAGAAAAAAGCTTAAGACAATTGGAATAATTGGAGTTAGGTTGTGGCGATTGCTGAAAAATGGCAATTGAGCCACTAGGGTACATCTTGAGATTCTTAGTAGTGGAGTTGCAAGTCAAGGAGTTAAGTAGACGAAGTGATTAGTCGTAGAGGAGTCCAAGTTGATTAGAGTAGATAAGAAATTTGCTCTTGGTCTTATGGTCATATGAAGGGCTTAGAAAGGTTGGTCCACTACTAATTAGGTTCGCCCAAGCTTTAAACAAGTCGGACTAAACATGGGAAGCCCATGGTCAAAAATTCTCATTAACACAAACTATGATAGAATTATTGAAAAACTATTTGTATAAGTTTTTAAGATAAATTACACTAATCACCTTATAAACTTTGTAAGTACATCTACACATCACTATTTTAAAATACAAGAATACTCTTCTTACAATGTCATTGCTAAGCTTGATGTTGATTATTTTTAAGAGTTATTTGTTGTATTTTGAAATAGTAAGTTGTTGATGTATTTCACAAAGTTTATAAGGGTAATCATCGTAAATGATTGAATAATGAACTAGATGATCTTATAACATAATAGGTTAATATGAAAAATGGTATTTGAACTTTCACAAAAAGTTTGATCAAGTTCATGAAGTTTGGTTTTGAACGATTTGGTACCTAAAGTAAGTTTTTACATACATTTTTCCTACCTAATTGAACTTACTTTAAGTAAGAAAAATATACTTAAAAACTTGCTTCGAGTATCAAATTGTTCAAAACCTAACTTCAGGAAGGAAAATGTATGCAAAAACTTGCTTCAAGTATCAAATTTTTCAAACTTAACTTCCGATACCTGATTGAACTTTTTATGAAAATTCAAGTACTATTTTTGACAATACCCTTAATATAATCATTAAAGTTACCATAAGTATGAATAAGATGTCCATCTCAGCCAAGAGCATTCTAGGGAAAAAATGGAAGAGAAAAAAAACAAAGAGAATGAATAGTTTGATTTAAGAGACAAGTTGATAGTCTTTAGAATATTCTAATTTTTTTTACCATGTGTGAATTATTCGAATATATAACTAAAAATGTGCTGCATGTTTAAAAGGTTCTTGTCAAAAGGTAAAATTTAAATTCATCATTGCCTTTTGACAATAAGCCCATGAAGTTAATTGTTATATATTGACAATGTTAATCGATTCATTAACTAATTGAGAATTAAAAAAAGAGGGAATAAATGAACTACATAATAAAAACAATGACATATCAAACAAAACCCATAAATTTGATTTGCTTAGTAAAAACATGTCATTATAGTGCTACACTAATCGATGGAAATCCAAGATTATTTAGCTTAAGGGATCAATTGCAAGGACTATAAAAGCCTATCACCAAAACTCAATTTAAGGAATTGCAAGCTGTGTTCAATGAATTTATAAGTGAAGCTATAATAAAAATGTAAGTTTCATTCATAGTCCAAACTTTTTGATTTGTAATACAAATATAATTAAAAAAATTTTATACTACAAAAATACCTAAACTTTTTACAATTTCATCGAAAATACATATGGACAAAATCCATCCCTTTTTCTATCTATATGCCGATGTGGACACTGGACTTCATTAAAAATATTTGTCCTATCCAATCAATAATATTTTTTTTATCTTCTTTTTTTATTTTCCCTTCTCTCTCTCTCTCCTTCTACCCTCCCTCTCCCTCTTCTCTTTCCTTCGAAACACATCTCCTCCTAATTTTGATGCCATTTTATATTTCTTATAAAATATTATACCTTCTTTCCTTAACCTTATTTTGAAAACAACAATCCTAATTCCCATAAGCCAATACCCTAAAAAGCCCATACAGTATAACCTTAATCATCATACTATAGTCATCATCAGACAAATGGAAGAAGACAACGAAAGTGCTAGTGTAGGCGAATCTTGGGCAAGTCCTACTATGATGACAATTTCTGGCATGTCTTTGGAGATAGCTTTGAAGAACCATCATTCCTAATATTGATCATTAAGCTCTAACGAAGCACTAAGCGAGTTGCCATCCATCGTATCCCCTCAGTGTTGCGCTGCCTTTGCATCCAATATCACCTCAAGATCTGGTCACTGACTCTGTTACCTCCTCCTTGACACCTTCATGCTCAGTTTCTTGCTCAATAACACTCAACTCATCTCTCTCTCTCTTTCGGATTGTGATATTTCATAGAAAACACATATGTATAGAATTTGTTAGGTACCAAGCTCGAAGAGAAGCTTAACCTAAAAGACTAGCTTATCAGGTGGGAGAACCCTCTAAGTTTAAATACCCTTCCATAATTTTTGTGGAATCAATATGGGATCGTAATATTACTCACCCCTTAAGAAGCCAATGCCCTTAGCGGCCACTCCAAGTGGCCTACTTTGGAATGCTTTCACTTTAATTTTCTCTATAAGGTAGCCCTTTCCTAGGTCGCTCCTTCCTAGGTTTCCCTTCTTAGGTTACCCTTCCTAGATTTTCCCTTCTGTTAGCATCAACACTCTTAATAGAACACCAAATGCTAGGTACCAAGCTCGGAGAGATAGTCTAACCCAAAAAACTAGCTTATCAGGGAAGAGAGCCTCCAAGCTTAATTGCCCTTCCATAATTTCTTATGGAATTGATGTGGTATCGTAATAGAACCTCCTCTATCGCATTGCCTTCATATACATCAACCACCGCCAATATCCATCAAAGTAAACACAACGATGACCACCAAATTGAAACTATCGCTAACGCCCCGCCATATCTAACCTACATAAATGCTAACCCATGAAAACCTTAAACATAGAAAACCATTAGCACAAACTAAACACATACACCAAATCTCTCATTTCCTCAGACTTAGAAGTGTCAAGGTTTTAAGTTTTTGATTGGTCTATGGGGTGCTTTACTTGCTTTCTTTGTCAGAAAATTAATTGAGTTTGAGACTAAGAAAGAAGATTGGCATTAATATAGTATAAGCATGTTTGAAATTGAAATTTAGAAGAAGAAACTAAATTTAGAACCCGACCCAGCTTGAAGATGTCATTAAATAGTAGATTATGGGGGTTTTATGATTCTAAGGCTTTTTTTCTTATGTGTGATTTGATGATTGAAGAACATGAAGAGAAGAAGGAGGAGGAGGAGGGGAGGAGGAGCTAGGAGAGAGAGAAAGCGAGAGAAGGGAAGTAAAAAAGAAAATTAAAAAATTGTTGACTAAGATAGAAAAATAATTTTTTAATGGCGTTCGGTTTCCACGTGACGAAAAAATAGATGGATTTTGTCCATATGTATTTTTGGTGAAAATTTTAAAATGTTTAGATATTTTTATGGTATAAATTTATTTTAGATATATTTCTGTTACAAATCAAAAGGTTCATGTACTATCATTAAAACTTGTCCACAATAAAAAAGTTAAAAATTACTTAAAACGACTTCAAAATTAGTCAGTGATTCAACTAATGACATTTACACATGTCAACTAGTCGGATACCTTTAATTAGGAATACCACTTGGAAAAATAGTTTGAGTAAATGAAGTTTGTGAATACTTAGTTGACTAAGATTTTAATTATATTGACAAATTGCTTAATCAAATTTGATGAGTGAGGATTACGTCAATTGTGTATCCAATTTTATTTATTAATACTGCATTTGGATTACTGAAATAGAATTGGAATTATACTTTCATCATTACAGAATAGCTATTGTTTTTATTTTTGCTATAAAGAATGTCTATTTCGTTTAATATAAAATAGATAACGATTCTATCCATTCTTTTTATCAAAGGAATTGCTATTCCTTATGAAAACATATTTTGTTAAGAAAACTAATTATAAAATAAAAGAATTGCTATTTTTTTTCCAACCTTGATTCATTCCTACGAACCAAATGTAACATTATGTTGCATTTATTTTATTATTAAAGGTCATGCATTTTATTTTAATTCATTTTTATTCATTGTAATTGTC
This sequence comes from Combretum micranthum, assembly GCA_024138025.1. Classification (NCBI taxonomy): domain Eukaryota; kingdom Viridiplantae; phylum Streptophyta; class Magnoliopsida; order Myrtales; family Combretaceae; genus Combretum; species Combretum micranthum. The sequence goes on from JAMXBD010001342.1 coordinate 53,418, forward strand.
CATCCATTTTTATTATTTTTGTTTTGTTTATCTTATTTTCATTTGTTTATAATTTTTTGACATAATTGTTGAGAATATGGTTGTAAAGTAGTCGAGTCACTATATAATTTCGAAGTTGATTTAATTAAGCTTGTTTAGATTCAATTTATTAAAAAATATTTTTTTAATTTTAATTAAATAATATTAATACCTAAACTCATTTAAATTCAATTAACATTTATGCTAAACTCGAGTTCGATAAAACTTGCTAGTTTTTTTATAAGTTTAGAATTATAAAACTCGAGAGTTAATCAAGTAAACATATAAAGTTCGAGCTCAATTCGATAAACTATTCAAATAGCTTAAGTTACTATTCTTGAATCATACTTGAATAAACATCGAGTAGTTTATGAACCGACTTGATTCACTTATACTCTTGATTAAGAAACAAACTCCAAAAAGAGATGAAGATAAAGGTATATATAAGCTACTGTTTAAAATTATATTCCCAATAAATTCATAAAAAGTTAACTCATTCTCTTTTTACTTTATTTATTTTTATTAAAATACTAGAAAAATTAAAATATATAGAGTATATTTTTAAATATTTTTTCTTTAAAATATGCAAATTTTCTATCAATGCTCATAAAACGATCTGGTTGTTTTATCATATTATAATCATTTTGGTGTTATGTTTTTATCGTTTTCAAATAGATGTTTATTAAATTGACCAAACAAATGCAATTAAAATATAAATATGATACAGATAAACATCCGATAATCCAAACAGTCCAAACATATTAAACACAAATAAGATGACTTTCCAAATGTGAGATCCAATTCTCCAAAATTAAAGAAGAAAAAATATTTTTTCAAGTGGAAATATTTTTATCCATTGTAACTTTACTTAATTTATATCTATTAAATATATTTTTTTTTCTATTTCCGGTTATTTCTTTTCTTTTAAGTTTTGAAATTAAGTATATTTTACTCAAAAACAAAGATTAAGTATATTTGAAGGGAAGGGAATAAAAAAAGAAAATAATAATTAATTACCTATATTGTATTTGTATTCCTTGACCCATAAATTAAGATAGCTTCCTTTGTAAGCTTTTTTTCCACTTGTAATTCGTAAATTCTCAACTTTCAAGACAAAATAGACTTTGCGCCTTTATAAGTCCGTTCAAAAGGTGGTTAAAAAAACAAAACGGGAATTAGGAATTATCACAAATAAAAATAAAAACAAATAAATAAATAAAAATAAAAACTTAAAAAAATCCCACAACTCGCCAATCCCCAAATTGAAAATTAGAACTGAAAAACGATCGATCTCAAATTTCATTCTTGAGATCGATCCCCTCATATATATAAAATTATATATATTATCAAATTGAAAGATCACTTGCATTGTAATTGGATTCGATTCAGAATGGCATTGAAACTTGAGAGTTTTGATCTTGACATCAAATTGAGTTTGAATAGTTGAAATCAAATCTTCATCATCATCATTGCTCTTACAACAAGAAAAAGAAGGAAAAATGATGTCAGGTAGTAATAATCCTTCGCTTCTTCCCCAAATCGGACCCGATGGCCTTCCTATGGAAGCCCCTGTCATTGCATACACCGAAAAGGTCTATAAAAAAAGTTCCGAGTTTTGTAATCTTTGTATATGTATTGTATATATTTGCTAATGTGTTGGGTTTTTTATTTGTTATGTGGGTTTTGCAGATAATTGAGCAAGAGCAACTTCAACTCAAGAAGTAGGTTACTACATTTCTTGCAAAAAATGTTTTTTTTTTTTTTCTTAATAAATTTTGTTTTGTGTTGTAATTATTTGCATTGCATATTAAGTGTTTAATACAGTTGCCGGGATTTTGACTTATTAAAGGATAATGATCCAGAATTCTGATAGTATTGAATCTAATGTTGAATTCAAGATGCTCTTTTTTCCTTCAAAACTGCTCTGGTTTCAATGACTGGTGATGAGGTCTGAACTTGTGCATTCAGTTTGAATGTGGTTGTTTTTGTAACTGACAGTGATTATAACTTGGTAAGACTTGGGGGATTTAATAATTTTAGATGGTGGATGGTGATTGATGCTGGTACGATGACTGCTATCAATTGGGGGAATGTGTAATTTTTCTTTATTTTTTGTTTTTAATTTTCTTGTGCAATCAGTGCACCCCAGTTGTCTCCTTTTGACTTTGATATTCATCTTGAGACTGTCTCAGTTTTTAGTTTAATTGAATCAGTCGATCTGTCGTGTGTGTAGATTTTTGAAACCATATGATTATGTTTGGGTTTTCTTGCATATATGTATATATATATATATATATATTAAATTGTAAGGAAGTTACATCTTGGTCTGATAGCTCTGTTATTAGGATGAGGTGGCTGGTATAGATCTAGTGTTTGTCAACTTTTTCTTGATCAGTGGCTGATATTTATGGAGTCGGCTGTAATGAACATACCTAGCAAGAGTGGATTTGGATACATAATGATCTTGACCTTGAGGATGGAGCCTGTAACTGGAACCTATGGGCTATCAATTATAGATTTCAGCCCTGCTGTTTTGACACCTGCTGTCCAAGCAGTAACTGGAGCTTTTGTCTGTATTGCACACCCTAATAAGCTATTGACCTTTTCAAAAATGACTTTTGGTTTCTTATGTTAAACACCTTCCTCCATGATGGGAAAATCTAGATTTATTTATTTTTCCTTTAAAAGAACTAGGTTTATCGACAGTAGAGTAGAAAGAAATGGATCCATATCTAAGCTGCTATATATTATTTCTATTTTATGAAGAAGTATACATAATTGTGAATTCATCTTTTAGAGGTATTTATGTTTTTGCTGAGCTTTGTTGTCATTCTCTTTGTTCCTTCCTTAAATAGCAAGATTTAGAGCTTTTTTCACCCTCAATGTTCTCGTGATTGCACTTGTCAAAGGTCCTTATGCTTCTTGAATGGGATTTGCAATCTAGCTGCGGGTAATTGAAATCATCTTTGCAAAGATATGTACTAAATTTTATGAAGTGGTCCCCCTTTTTGTTTTCCTTTGGACTGGGGAACAAATTGATTTCTTAACTAGTTAAAAATAGTCTTTTACCCGTCCTTTCTGGTTAAATTTTCTTCTTTTCAACCTTTTTACTCCTCATGCCTGATTATTATGGCATACTCTTGTAGATACATTGAAGAAAATTACTCTAAGATTCGTGATGTTGAACGAGAACTCGCTAGTCTTACTATGGAGATGAAACTTACAGCTGGGCCAAAGAAGGCAGGTTGATGTCATCAACTCTCTTAGTATTGATTTTTAGTGATTATATAAATGTCTGAGACATTTATTTGTGTAGACTGACTTCTTTCATGCTCCTCTCATGTGGCATTTGCATTAAGCACTTGAGCTCCTGAGAAAGAAAATAGAGGCGTCGACTGAGAAAATTCATGTTTTAAAGGTGAAGGAAGAACAAACACGGAAGGTATGCCATCATAATATTGTTGTCTATCATTAAACACGTAAGAAAGAATAATAGAGGAGATGCCTTTAAGGTGTTTTAGTTCCAAGTGGGAGTCTGACCGATATTTACTGCAGTGAAGAACCAGTTCATGTGCTTTGCTTGAGTAGTTCTTTCTTTGAAAACAGTAACAAATCATCTACATTCTTAAAATCTTGGATATATCATCCTATTATTGGAGTTGGTTCTTTTAGCAAGATAAGGTTGGGTGCGCTGTGTTGACCTTATTGATGTGAAAGAAATTTATGTTAAATATTGGTCCTTTGGTATTATCTAAAAGCAAAAAGTGAGAGAGAATCATGAAGTTGTTTTGCATCTAAAGATGTCTCTCTATGTAGAAATTTGTTGCATGGGAGCTTAATTCGAATGCATTTTCCTAATTGTGACCTTTTAAGGTGACCAATTTTTTGGATGGGATGTGCTGGTATTTTTGTTAAATTGTGGCACCCCTAACTATGTATGTTTTCTATTGACAACCTCCAACAAATTTGCATACCTCTCAATAGATCTGTTGTTGACGGTCGTGTTTTTTTATAATGCTTGAGAATTGAAAGAAAATTAAGTTGAAACGTTTATACCGAATTTATTCTCCTGTTTTTATGAAGGTGTGGGAAGCAGCATCGAAGGCTGTGCAAGAGGAGGAAGCACTTAAGCAGAAGCTATGTGAAGATCTAAATAAGCTGGTACTAATTTTATCGATGTAGAAGATACATTGACTTGGCATTTGTCTTGCTATAATCTGAGGGATATTGCTTCTAATAGGTTCAAGAAAGCAGCACTACGCAGTTTTCTAGATTGGAGGAATTGAAAAGAAGGCTTGAGGCACTGAACCCAGCCAGATCATCACCAGTATATGCACCAACTGTAAGATATTCCCACTCACTTTAGTTATTCATAATTGATATTGTCTGCTTTTCTATACTGTGTTGTATGATGCCTTTTAGAGTTATGTTTTGTGGAAAACTTGTCTATTATTTCTTGACATTTGTTATTCAAAGTTTTGCAATTGTATAATGTATCATAGCCATTTCAAAATGTCGTATATACTAGTAGTTTGTAGCAATAAGTGGTGGGGATTAACAATAACAGAAATTGTTAATAGAAAATGAGTGAAAATGATTCCCTCTATTTATGCTATGTTTGGGACGGCTGAAATCTGTTGAAAATGACGGAAAGTGGGATAAATAGGATGAAGTGTTGCTGTTTGGTGTGCTTGATGTAGACATCATCATGGGGCGGTTCCGAACCGGGAACCGCCCCAAACCGTCCCCGGCGGTTCCGTACCCGGAACCGCCCCGTCGGGACGGTTACGAACCGTCGAAGGACTCGCTGGAACCGCGGTCTTAGCGGTTCGTCACGCGGAACCGGCGGTTCCACCAGTTCCGAACCGTCTTAAAAAAAAAAAAAAAAAAAAAAAAAAAAAAAACCGAAACACACACATATAGAATGATTTTGATCACCAAAATTTGGTGTTTTGTTTGGGAGGGTTGGAAGGAAGGAGGAGGAGGAGGGGTAAGGGTAGGTCTTTTTTATTTTTTATTTTTTTTTTAAAAAAAGAAAACTTGGTTCACGGTTCCGGAACCGGAACTGGAACCGTCAGAACCGGCGGTTCCGTGGAACTGCAAACCGCCCCGGCTCTGGCGGTTCCGGTTCCGTTCCGGTTCCACGAAATGTGAACCATGAACCGGCGGTTTCGGTTCGGGTCCGGAACCGACCCGAACCGTGCCGACGTCTAGCTTGATGGGAGGTGAAATCGGTGGATTTCGACGGAAATTGAAGGAAAAATTGGCAGCTTAATTTTCCGTCCGATGTTGGGCTGAAAGGGAGAGAAAAGGAGATAAATATGTTACAAAGACTAAAATACCCTTATTTCGCTTCTTTTATTATTTTATAATAAATCATATGAGGATAACTTTTCAATCACTAACTTTATTTCTCTTTATTTCTTTCTTTTTCCTCCATAAATTACTAGACATAAAATAACAATATTACTTCTTTTCATTTCCTCTCATTTCCATTTCCTTCCATTTCTTTCCGTCCACTCCCCCATTTCTACTTTAAACAAAAATGCCAAACAGTGTTAATGATGGAAATTATTTCCTCCATTCTCCATTGAGATCAATGGTGCAACATTTGAAATTCCAAGCTTTGATTGTAACAAATGTTGAAAAAAATCTGGAAACATTTTCTCCAAAGCAAATACGTTATTTAGTGTAGGTTTATTTGATGTCAATAAAAGCTACTTGTGATGGTAGGTTTGAAATTTCACTTCCAGATATTCGTACTATTAAGAGAAATCTTTTTCTTTTTTCCACTTAAGTATTCTTATGCCTCACAGAAATCCTGAAATATTCAATAGGATGGGAAATCAACAGGATCTCCCCAGACTGGCAAAGCACAAGATGCTTCTGTAGTTCCTGCATCGTCGGTACCAGGTGATGCTACTGGAAATGAAATCAACCAACAACAACAACCTTCTGCTGAGGGAGAAGGTAAAACAAAGAAGAAAATTCAATTTCAAGGACGGGGAAAGGGAATTGGGGCAGTTCCAAAGGACAAAGCATCTGGATGGACAGGAGCCGGGTTTGATGTACGGTAGAAGCCTGAGTATCACTTACATCTTAATTTCACTTTTGATAATTCAATGAAAGAAAATTATTGGTTCATCATTGGTTTTATTTTAGTTGCATTGTCTCAGCGCCTCAATGCAGTGGGCGAATGATGTCTCTAAACGTTGTAAGTTTTCGGACAGGCAACCGCAATGACTTAATTCTTCTCACTGCTGCTGTTTTTCTCTAATCAACAGTAGGAGCTCACCCATATTTTCCCTGCAACTCTCGTTAGTGGCAATCATTTTGGTTTTACATGTTAGGCGATTTGCATTGCAGTCATAATGCAATTTTCAGCAGAGTAGGAGTGTTAGTTGTGTGATGGAACAATTGCTGATTAGATAGTTGTACCTAGAGGTGGGCACCGGGTTGAACCGGCTCAGAAGTGCCGGGCCACGATTTAGGCCAAGGTTGAACCGGACAAGGCCTGTGGACATGAAGGGCTAGGTCAGGCTGGTTCAAACTGGTGGTTTAGGGCCGGTTTATGGCCCTTTGACCCGTGAATGATTTAAAAAAAAAATCATAAATTTATTTAATTAAATTGATAAGAAAAACACATAATTAGATCATCATATAATAGACATATAGAGAATTTTAAATTACAAAATTATGCAAAACAAGCAAAATTTATTAAAGAAAGCACACTTGAATAAGAAAGTTATTCTAGAGTGTATACACTTAGGTTAAAAAAGTATACTTGAACAAATGGAGAAAAAAAAAAAAGACTTTCATAATAATTGTTATCTATTCACATTAAAAAGAGTTTAAATATTTATTTCTTATTTTTTTGCTCATATTTTTTTAATTGTTTGTATTTTGACTCGCCCTACTAGTCGGGTTGAGGTTTTCAATTGGCTTTGACCCGTCGAGCCGATGGATTGGCTGGCGGGTCTTGACCTGTACGACCAAGCTGGGTCACAGGCCATGACTAGCCAATGACGATTCAAGCAGAGTCGATGGTTCGTCTTGACCCATGCCTATGTCTAGTTGTACCTTGCTTAGTGATAGGTTTGGATTCGACGGTTCGTCTTGACCCATGCCTATGTCTAGTTGTACCTTGCTTAGTGATAGGTTTGGATAATTTTAAAAGCTTGGACTAGATAATAGGATATCAGTATCGTGTTTGATTTGTAAAATGAATCCCATGCTGGACAAAGTTTGATAAGGGAACGAGTAAAATTTAGTGTAAATTACATATGAAGGTAGTAAGGTTTGAGGGTAAACATTTAAGAAAAAAAAAAGAATTAATGTTTTGTAAATTGAGTTAAATAAGATATCGTCATTTGTAAAGTTTATTTAAAATATTAATATTTAGATTAATTTTCGATTAACGATTAATAATTGATACTTCATTTTACTTGTTAAATATTGATTTCTATTTTTAACAATTTAAATTAATTTTTAATGAATTTATCATAAAATATTGATTTCACTTGCTAATTATTCAAAATGTTAATATCTTAAAGGGATAATGTCACAAATGATACTTGAACTTGGAAAAATATGCAATTAGATATTTAAAATTTGAGGTTTATCAATTTAGTTTATAAATTTTGAGATTAATCAATTTAGTATCTGAAAAAATTTGAAATTGATCAATTTAATATCTAAAAGACTTTAATAGATACTATTAAAGTGTATGAAAAGTTTTTTTAAGTACTACATTGATTAATTTCAAAGCTCACGTAGCTAGTTATATATTTTTCCAATTCAATTTTGTTCTCTACTAATGTTGTTTTAATAATTATTGAGCATTACAGTGTTATTTTAATAATTACATGGATCATCGTGGCCCTGAAATTTTCCATTGTTGGGCCATTGCTTAGCACTAAGGGATTCCAAGCCCATCGATTAAAACCCAGAGGTTTCTCAGGGCGCCATAGAAAAGCTGAAAATCAAACCGAATGGATGGTGGAAAATTTTATCGTTGGACTTATTTTTTCACAGATCAGATCCATAAATTATTGAACAACTCAGTTATATACAATTGTCATTGTAATATTGAAATATCTTTATATTAATTATAACTATTTCAACGATTAAATAATGAGTCGAACAATACTGCTGACGGGATATCGACCTTAAAATTTATCCAAGTCAAAATTTTAGTTTTTTTCCATTTTCTTTTTTCCTCCATTCAGTCTTGGGTCTGGTTTTGGTTTCGAAATTTCTAATCGAAGCATTTCGTTTAGGATGTATTTCGAAACAAAACCGAAAAGTGTATCAATTATGCACATAAGCATGTGAATACTGGATGATCTACCAATAAAAACAAGATATTGAAATAATTTGCAAAGCAAAAAGGCTGGTGGCTTAAGTTTGAAGCCCGGCAGCATAAGTAGCAAGGCCGACGGCCTTTGATGCCTGCGTACGTTCAAAGCTGGCAACTTTGATCCTCCATGATTGGAAATGATTTAATCTCTCCCAATAATGGTCTTTGAATCCCATCACCGATAAGTTACAAAATACCAGTGTTGCCAAACTTGAGTTGACCCATCTGGTTTAACCTAGGTAAAACCCGACTCCACCTTGAAAACAAGCCGATTCAATCATAGTTTAATTATTGGTTCAACTCGGTTTTATCTTATAGTGATTCTTAACCCTCTAACATATCTGGGTCAAGCCATTGAACCGAGTCTAACAACATTGTTGAATACCTTATGAAATTTGTCAATTTAACTATTATATATTTTTAAAATATTAAAATTGGAGCCAAACTTTTGATAACTTAAAACTATAAATATTTTTATAACAACTTAGGAAAGCAAATTCTATATAAGCTTTGCAAGCATTTATAGGTGTACACTTTTTATCCCAATAAAGGGTGATTTTCACATTTTCAAAAATAATACTTAAGCCAATCACATGTTTATTTCTTTAGGGTATCCTATAATCTAAATCAAGGATATAAGATATAAAGACATTAGACTTGTACATTACGCTATATGAGTAGATTGGAAAGATTATTATACCCAAAACCTACTGAGTTACGGCAAGTTATCAATTTAACTTCATTTTATCAATATGTGAATATTTTAATTTCTTCAATTTATCCAAGATTATGTGATCTATACAGTGTTGTTTGATTTACTTCTACTGCACATGTTACGAAAAACGAGTTATGCTATATATCCATTCGGTCCCTCTCCCCTTTTCTTGTTACCATGCTTTAAGCACAAGTAATATTAAGGCATCATTCTTTTCTTTGCCAGACAGTTAATTAATTAAACAACTAGTCAAATAATAAAAAACATACTTACACGAAAACATTGATAACACAGTTATATTTGACATATTTTATTGACTATCCCTTTTGGAAAATTTAAACCCATTATATCTTCTTCCCTAGTTTCAAAGCTCCATCTCTTTCTGTGCAACACAATAATGATTATGAATGGCTACTTCCATCAATCCCAAAGCTTCTTTTGAAAGTGTACCCATCAATTTCCATTCCTTAAAATTGTCACATAAAAAAAAAAAGAAAAATATTTCTTTCACAAAGTTATGTAAATGACAAACCCTAGAAGTAGTATCATAAGAAAGGAAAATAAAATTTCCATAAATAGATGACATAAAAATTTCCATTCCTAAAAATTGTCACACCATCACACAAAAATTTCCTTTCACAAACTTATGTAACTAACAAATCCTAGAGAGTAATGACATAAAAAAGGAGAAATATTTTTTCTCCATAAATAGGACCAGATCTACTATATCCACTACACTGCTGCCCTAAAAGCATCTAACATCAATAAATTTGTTTAGTCAACTCATATCAATTACTTTCACTGTTTCCTTTTTCCAATTTCACATCATAAATCTCCATTATTAAACCCCCTAACATGTCAGGACTCAGGAGGGTTTTGAATTATGGTGGTGACCAACCATAATTACTGGGCCTATCTAACACACGCATGCTTCTTCAATTATTCGTTCATACATATGAACTTATTTTACATTTTACATATGCTTACAGTTTGAATTTCCCGCCCATGATTGTCCCTTTTTTTTTTTTTCCCTTCCCTCCAATTACTTCTTTCATTTTTAGGTGTCATAGAACTATATGATGGAAATTGGCATTTTTAGAATATATAAAGTTCATTAGAGTAAGATAAAACTGAAAATAAATAAAAATTATTATAATATAAATTGATTTTATGATTGATAACAATTTTAGAATAAAAATTATATTTTATAAGAAATAATACTTCTTCTTAGTAAGAGAAGAAGTAAGAATTCATTATATATTTTATATTATATGGAATAAAAATTCCACCAACAGCATAGGGCTCCCTTGTCCAAATTGTGTCTTCCCATTGCTCCTTATGGGCTTACGCTTAATAAGGCTATTGAATCAACAATGCATATTAGCAAGCTAGTAGAATTTAATTCAATAATTACTTAAACTCAATTCAACTATAATCAAGTTATATCGGACTTCAGTTATTTAAAATATCTTAAGATGTTGATCATACTTCGTATCGTTGATATGTCAAAAACTATTGTTGATCTTAAATAATGTAAATGGGTTTGAATAGTACACATAAATACTTCATCATTTTACTCATTTTCAAGTTTTGGAAAGAGAAGACAAACAATATTTCGTAGAGAAAGCTCAAGAATCAAACAAACAAATCAAGTGACTACTACTCTTATTGCTCGAGAACTGTAAAGTTAACATGCGAGACTTATTCGAATTCAAAAATCAAACAGGAAAATCACATTCTGAAATCACGTATAAGGCACGGGATTCACGTGATACGTGTATCACCAATTAAAGTTGACTTTTAGTTTACGCATATAAGTTTATCAAAATAATCAACCCAAAAAGAAAAGAAAAATGTTTAGATGAGCAAATTTAAGTTTTTCCGAATAACACTATGAGTCAAACTTGACCAACAATATCTAAAAGCTTGAACTAACCCGAGATTCAACTTCATCCGCAACATCCGCAATATAATTACGTTAATCAATTGATCCAGCTTTTTTTTTTTTTTTTTTAAAGACCCACATAGGAGATATGTAAAACTAAAAGACAAGAAACAAATAATATAAGTAAAGGAAAGGAAGGTATAAGAATTAAAAAAGACGGAAAAGAAAGGAAATTTAAAAAGGTGTGGCAATCATTTATGACAGCACCCACAAGTTACAACGATAATTCTGGGAAGACTGAAACTTCCAAAGAATCTAATGCGTGATGAGTTCGTCATACGACCCTGCCTCTCCATACCACACTTATTGAGTTTTTGACCATGAAATCTGGCTCCATCACTAATTCACTCTTATCTTCTTTGAATTCATTCCTTCAATTGCCTTCTTCTTTCACAACACACTACACTGACAACCTTGTCAACAGATTCCAAGAATTTATTTGGGTCGTCACTCAAATTATTTCAAAAGCAACCTCCAACACTTCCCTGTTGCGTACCCATTCATCCAAAAACAATAGTCTCAAATGATATAGGGGAATAAATGCATTATAGTACCCATGCTTTAATTTTTTATAATTCAATATTTCGAACCTTTTTTTTTTTAGATATCGAATTTGATATCTAAACTTTTATAAAAATTCAATTAGATAATTAAAATTTGAATTGATTGATTTATTTAATCAAACATTATATAACTATTTTTACTATCATACCATAATTTTTTACTCTCTGCTTTTTGACATGGATATAACCACTATTATTGAATTTTTACAATCTTTTTAACATCATTTAACTCTAATGGGTTGCCTCTTTTACGTTAGAATATAAAGCAAAGGTATTAAGAAGATAGTACAAAGTAGCTGCGAAAAGTTCAACTAGATACTTAAATTATCCGCTTGAAAGTTTAAGATATTAGACCCAAAAAAATTGAATTTTTCATAAAAAATTTAGGCTTTAAATTTGATATTTTTTCCATTTTTATTAATACTTGTACTTGTAATTTGGTTGTAATTTAGCCAGACTTCCTATACTAAATTATTTAAAAGAAATTGGACACTAAATTATTAAAAAAAATGAATATACAAGTTCTTATACTTGATTATTATCCCAGTTTGTGTACGGTCACAGCTATAAACCAATAATGTAACTTGGGTTGGGGGCTGATTTGATCATTTCGCATTAAAATGTGGGAGCCAGAAGTTGAATTTCTACACTATTATCTCAAATCATGTCTCCTTTGCTTAGATAGAAATGGTCTTGAAAGGAAGGCAAAGAGCTGGAGCACAAAACAAAGGAAAAAAGTGGTAAGCAAGAAAATGATAGAAAGTACATAAAAAATAAAAGGAAAACAAAAGGTGTGTTTTTTTTTTCCATTATTATGGGTCTGTTTGGATTGACTGTTTTTCATCTGTATCTGTATCTTTTTTAAAATGATATGTGTAATATATATCCGATTTGCATCTAAATTTTTATCTATATTTGTTCTATTTGTTCTTTTGATGAGAACTGTTAACTTTTTTTATCTATATCTATTTCTTGATAAATACTTTGTTAGAAAAAAGTTTGAAAAAGTGTCTGTATCTGCCGAAAAAAGCCAAAACAAACAGACCCTATAATTGGGAGGGGAATTTGAACCTGATTATCCGTTTTGAAAATTTAATATTGATGTTACTAGGTTATAAAATTAATATAAAAAAATTAAAAAATCTTATTGAAATTTCATATTATATTTTTCAGGTTTGCTTCAATCATAAGACTCCTTTTCTCTTTAATCATATTCATTGCATTCACCTCCGTTCCGTCTACTTTTCCTGCATGATGATCATTTTCATATAAGCATAGTGCCTAGTGGTAACATCAATATACTTAAAATGCTGGGACATGACACAAAAATATGAAAGGATAGGATATGACTACATATTAGTGTCACCGTCAACGAGCTTTCTTTAATTTGGACCTTTATCTATGTGCTTAAATAAGAATATTATATACTTTATAATATTGATGGAAGAGGATTGAAAAGGATTTTGAACTCTTGAGTTCAATTACAATCTAGACTTGGCTTTTCACACTAGGTAAGAATTATGTTGGGATCATGTCCGTAGAGTTTGGATAATTTAAAGAGAGTTATCATGGGTTTGGAATGGATTTGTTAAACCAGCATTTCTACCGTTCTTGGAAAGATTTATGCACTTAGAGAGGTAACCTATGAGCCTAGGCTTTCTATGGGCAATCCATTAAAAAAAATGACTTATTGCATCGCTTGGCAGATCAAGCAATCCAACAAATATTGTGTCAATGATCAAATTCTATAAATGGATAAATGTTATTTAAACTTTGACAAAATATGCTATTAAGTATATAAACTTTGAAATTGATAAATTTAGTATTTAAACTTTAAAGATAATCAATTTAGTACCTAAAATTTTTTGAAATTATTCAATTTAGTATCTGAAAGAACTTAGCATAGATATTGTTGGCATGCACGAAAAGTTCTTTCACATATTAAATTGATTAATTTTAAACTTAGATATCTACTTACATATTTTCTCAAATTTCAGGTTCTATTGTGGCATTTACCTTTCTATAAATACTTAAAATCTCTTTCCCCATTTGATAGAATTTAGAGATTAGATGAACAACATTACGCTATTGAAATATTACATTAGATCAAACAATGGTTAGAACGAAAAAAAAAATTAATTTTCTCAAAAACGCAAAACGTCACTATACAGATTTATCACTATAATTGGATTCCCTTTACACACACAAACATATTATATATATAAAATATATATTTTACTATATATAAGGTGCAAGTATGAGAATCCCATATGAGAAATATGAGTCTTATGTAAAAAGTTTATAAAAGGAAAGACTCATTAACCCATTGTCATTTTAGATAATAATGAGTGTCAAAAGCCTATTTGTATAATCCTTCATAAAGACTATTAGATTCCCCCCCCCCCCCCCCCCCCCCCCCCCCCCCCAATTGAAGGCATAATCCAGATCTTAACAGTTGATATCAAACACATGGTGAGTAAGCCACTCACAAAACGGGTTTAGTGGAGTCAATTTAATAAGCTCTTGAGGAGAGTATGACCTACCCCATTTTGGAGACTCATACTTGAGGGGTAGATTGTTAGGGTGCAACTGTGAGAATCCCACATGGGAAATATGAGTCTTACGTGAAAATTTTATAAGAAGAAAGACCCATTACCGTATTGACTTAAGCTTTTGAGTTATAGATGGTGTCAAAAGCTTATTTGTGTAAATCTTCACAAAGCCAATTAGATTTCTCCTCATTGAAGGCACACTTCAAATCCTAACTATATATGTATATATATATATATATATATCTTTATGTGTGTGTGTGTGTGCGAAAGTATGAAAAATCATTCTATTTGACTTTGACATATATTCACAAATACACCGGAAAATCCTTTTACACTTTCCCATATACGCTACGGTATATTGAGCAGAAAACATCATTTTGCTTTTATATAATAACAGATCTTACATAATCCTCTCTTTTATTCAATAACCGACAAAAGCTAGATTAATGAAAAGAAGAAATCGAGTCATTCTATAAACTCAAACAGTTGGTGTCTTCTTTCTATGATGTGATCCTAGAAGCATCAAGTTCAAAGCTAACTAAGTCCAAATCCAATGATACATTTCAAGGAATCGGAGACCTGTTGGATGGAGTTTAAATGATCAAAACCTGAGTCAAGCTAGCCAAGGTTCCTATAAAGTAGTTTAGGACTCAAAGGATTGAAGATTTGAAGAAATAGCACTTAACATCGTCGGCCTTAAATAATACAAGCTGGCGTAGGAATGAATTTGCTCTTGCTAATTTTATTGAGACAAGATGTTGTTTTAATTCAAATGTGTAATATAGGCCGCCGGCTTTATTTTTATGTCTTTAGGGATATTTATTATGTCCTTAAGAATATTTATTGTATTTATTAGGTGTTATTATTTGTGTCTTTTAGTTTTCCTAGGTTTTATTATTTTGTGTCTTTTAGTTTTCCTAGGAATTATTATAAATAGGCTTTTGTAATAAAATAAAGCAAAATATGAGTTATTTCTTTTAAATGAAATTGAGAGTTTTCTCTCTGTGTGTTCTTGATTGAACATATTCATGAACTTATCGGATTTCATTTGTGGCATTTAAATTGTCACGCCTCAAAAGGGGGCATAGTAGGATTAATCTAAAGCTAACATATCACGTGTGCACTCGTAATATGAGAACCATCTTGTAAGTCAGTGTTTACAAGATACTATCATATTTATTTATCTTATATAATATAGATATAAGATCTTTATCTAATTTCATTATGGATTCCGATTTTTCCATAATCTGCCAGAATCGTAGAGAATCGGTATCCCTTACCAAATAATGAAAATTGGGTAACAACTAACAAAACTACAACATCTACTTGTTTATACAAACTATCAAATTTTGTATGCTAAGTTTATCATAACCTACATTTCTAATTTCAGCAAAGTCTGGTGGAAAAGCACTCTTCACACATTCCTAGCCCAATCTCAACTAGCGTTATCTCTGCACAAAAACTGTAGGGGGGTGAGCGAACCACGGGCTCAGTGAGATAACATGACCAATCCATACATCAAATAATAACAAACAACTATAATTATCAATCATATACAATGTAACAACCAATCATATGCATATTACAAGCCTTGATGATCTAGAATCCAAAGCAGGATGGAAATTTACGCCCTTTCATCGGTTGAATGATCATAGTGCTATGCCCACCTACTCAGGAGAGACTAAGCATACATGAATGCAACAATACTCACTGTAATTATCTCTTTAAATTAACCATATCTTAAATATCTCATTTCATGTTTTCTGCCTTAGAAACTCCACTAATTGTTAGTCCTTTCAAAGCGATACTATAAACGGCGTCCTTCATTTACCATTTAGTTTTTATAGTACCTACAGCTCAAAGGTAACCTTACGTTGATCTAATAGCTTATAGCCTAGGTTAACCAAGCATTATCAGAGGGTTGAAATACAAACACGTAATAGGTTGCCACTTGCTTAAATACTTTTTTTTGCAAATTATGTAATGCATGATCATTTTCTTTTGTGGTGTCAAAAGCTTTTAGTCAGGTTTAAGGTGATCATACAATTCACAAACAATTTCAACATGCTTCATACAGTAATTATCATATAATAAACTTACCACTTATAATAGATAATTTTGACCATCAAACATACACCAAACATCATGCAGTATACCCAAACCTTACATGCATATTAGTTTGATATATTATTATTATTATAAATGCAGCTATACTACAAGCACAAACAATATGATAAGATCAAAGTTACTTGTAAAGACCCGACATGCTCAATTCTTAAATTAAGCACACCAAGTCCCCAACCATGTATAACTCTTACAAATTATATGTAAGGTTGTCTTAAAAGAAGGTGTTTATGTTGACTATTACTATTCAATTTTAGATTATGAAATCGTTTAGTTAGATTCTGGCAACAACTGGATTTAGCAGCAGAAATAAATTTTATAAAACAATTTAGAAATAAAGACATTTCAAAACTTCCACTCTTCTCAAGTGGAGAATTATTAGATTAAACAAAGCTTTGCAAAAGTTAAATTACAAAACATGGCTCTACTATGCCCTTAAATGAAAATACAAATTTATAAATGAATCCAATCTCTATAAAAAAAACAAAAGGAGAAACAAAAAACTAAAATACTCAACGCTCCTGACTTACATTACTCATCCACAATCTTTCCCGAGTCAACAGAAGCACCCAAAAACCCGAGATAACATCATCAACAACAACAACATCATCATATCATCATCTCATCATCCATCATTACCAACATCAACAAGAACTCATCATCATCAACTTCATCAACATCATCTTTACCATCAACAAAACCTGTAAAAAGAATAACAACAACAAGAATGAGCTGAAGACCAGTACACAGCAATACAATCACACACGGAGTGACACACGAGCTTAACTAAATGCAAATGCGATAATCACAAGTTATTATCTTTTTTTAAAGTAAACAAATCAACACAGGAGTATTCAAACTCTGGGCATCAAGGATCTAGTATCACGTCCGTCTCCCTGAGTAGTCCCTACTATTCATACAGACTAGGCAGCCCCACATTCCGGCGTAGCCCGGAATACTAGGGGATCCTGGGTAACATATCACGAAGCTTAGAGGGTTGATATAAGTAGCTCGAATACTTATATCTCCTAGATAAATCTATCTAATAATGAAAAAAGTACCATGCCTCCAATCTAAGCAAGGTCTCACTCTCCGAACTAGATTCAACGGCGTAAAAGACAATCAACACTCATCAATTATTAAGTCAAGTTTAAGTTCTTAAATCATTTTAGATGCCTATCCTAACATCCAACACGCAAGTTACTGCGTACCTTATATACGAAATCCAAACAGAGTCTTAGAAGAAATTCCGGAAGATAATCCAAAAGATAAATCAGATATCCACTTTTGTTAAGGAAAGAGCTCGTATAAAAAACTAAACTAAATTAATCATCCACTTCATCAAAATCATATAAGAACTTAAGATATTTATCCATTCATCTCGAATTCATTTTATTAAATCCTATTTGATCAGATACTAATGTAGAACCCCACTATGGCTGCGAATATCGCCCCCAAAATATGGACAGTTCTCCTTTGTCTGTCAAAGTAATTCTTTTCACTTTAATTATAGTTTCTTATCACAAAGCATTCATACATAAAAGCATTCATATTAAAAGCAAATAAACATTTGAAACAACATATTCCCATATTATTCAAAGATCATCCTGATTCATTCATCTAAGCTAATTATTAGCTATTAACCCATTTCAGCTTAACCTTAGCCAAATTGTTTAGAGTTAATCATTTAATCTAAAACTGGTTCAAGTTGATTAACTTAAGTAATCTAATTCCTTTTAGCTAATTCAAGCTCATTTAGTCAAGTTGAACTTAGATTCATTACTAATTCATTATACATGTAGGATCTATGTCAACTTGAACTCACCTTAACTTAAACTTAGCTAAATTAATTAACCTTAATCATTTAGTTCAAAAACTAAGTCAAAGATGGTTAAAATAACTCAATCTAATTCATTTTAACTCATTCAAGTCTATTTAATTAAGTTGAACTTAAGTTTGTTAACTAAGTTCATTTAAGTTCAATAGCTAATCATAAGAACAAATAATAAACAAGGTAAAACAATTGAAGAAAAACATCACTTAAAACATACTAAATCTTAAACTTAGCATGAAGGAAATTCAAATAAAATTCATATAAATACATAACTCATCATTTATATACTTACCAAGATCATTTAATTTCACTAAGTGGTCACAAGATCATAAAACAAGCAATGAAAATCATATATACAACATAATTACTTTTAGTTTAATATTCCTGGAAATTCAATTATTTGATGAATATACAAATATCCTTAAATCATGCTTCATTATATCCCTCAATCATCATTACATATCAAATATCATTAATCTATCTCATTTTAGCTCAAAAAGATCCATTTACACTTAACAATAAACATTTAGAAATAAAAAAAAAAGTTTTAATTTTGTTTAAGAAAACACAATAGTCGAAAAGAATCAAAATTTAAGCATTGATGCATTTCGAATTTGTAAAAACTTAAAAAATAAAAGTTGTATATCTCTTTTTAAAATTTTTATAGCAACTTGAATCACCTTAATCGGAGGTCGTATGAAAAAGTTATGGCTAAAATATGATCAAGCTGAGAAACAGGGCAACTGAGTAAAACGAACACCGGCACTTCTACACCAGCGGCTTAAATCTCAAAGCCGGCAGCGTAGAGGTTCAACACTGACAGTGTTGGAGGCAGCTTTAAGAAAATTCATTCTGTTCCCTTCAACACTGCCTCAAAGCTAGCCGCGTAGAAGCTTCAGGAGGCAGCGTTGATGAAAGAACAGATTTGCGAAAACATGTTTTTTACACTTTCCTTTTATCAAAACTTCTTCAAATCATTTGCTAAGCTTCTTATATCAATTCTAACATCAAATAAACTCTGATAACAACTCCTAACACTTCAATCTTCCTCCAACAATTTCAAACAATAATCAAACCATCACAACTACTATTCATCATCTTCTTCCTCCTTCACAATCTGACCTCCAACAAGCATATATCAACAAATATATAAATAAACAGCGCTCTCAACCCAATTCAACATTAACTCATCAATTACAAATATAAATAACAAGTAAAAACAAAGAGAAATAGAAATAGAAAACTTAGCTCTTTGAGCCTACTCATGCAATTCCTTCTTCTTCTTCTTGTGGAAGCTAATTCTACTTGATCTCCTCTTTCTATCTTGTTTCCTATCCTTAATTTATATTCTAGTCTCTCTTGAATTTGAGTTTTAGAGAAAATAAAAGAAAGAAGAAAGAGAGAAGAAGAGAATAAGAATAAGAAAGAAAGAAAAGGAAAACGTAAAAATGAAAGGGGAAAGATAATGCAGCAAAAGAAATTAAAGAAAAGGAAAAGATATAGTTTAAAATTTGGATATTATAGAAATAGAGTATAAGTTTAGAACTATCAGATCAATATCTATAGTTTTAGAAATATTTAAAAGATGATTTTTGAACCGATAGATTATAAATTAAGATCTTAAAATAAGAACTTAATTTATGAATTTAATTTGGATACAAAGATATTTAATTTGAGTTCGAGTTTAAGAACTAATATTTTTTATTCAAGCAAATGAACTCAAATTTTACTAAGATTTAGGAATTAGTGTTTAGGCTAAGAATCAAGAGTTTAGGAATCCTCTAAACATTTTTAGAACATGTTTAGGGATTTTAGGAATTTCAAATCTCAAAACAAACTTAATTATTAGCTAATTAAATTAAGCCAACTTATCTAATTAAATCCTATAATTCATTTGATTTATTTAATCTATCTAAACTCAATTTCTAATCAAAGTGAAGATTTGGAGTATTTCATTACTCACCTGTGGTCCTCGCTAAATTATCGAAATGTGCTAATGAAAATCCAAGAATTGATCTATTTTTCCTATGAAAATGAAATAATAGATATTTATTATTGTTTTGTTATTTATATAACGATATTGATGGTATTCTTTCGGGTCATAGTTATCACTTCTGGTATATTCTCTACTTATTTAACTAGGAATTTTATCTTTTTATATACATATATATATTTTCTTATGATTAAAGTTATGGAATTTATAAGAGAAGTCTTCCTATTTGTAATGGTTATCCAATTTTATTATTTAATTAATCTATTCTTTTATTAGTTCCGAAAATAAGATATTTAAAACAACATATTCACCATATTAATTATGGTATAATTCATACTATTATTTACACTAATTCTAAATTAGACATATCTTAAAAATTACGTACTCCTTTCTTTTTATAATTTTACTTAGTATATTAATCTAAGCCGAGTTGATTAATAATAACCGCCTAATTCAATTACTAAATCTATTTTAATTGGTTTAATCTATCCAATATGATTTTACTTAGTAAAATAATTCATTTAAGATATATTAGTCCTGTTTATATTATTTATTTTCATTTTTCTTGTCTTGATTTTGTTAGGTATTTATAATATCTATCGAGCATTTAAAAATTCGTATTTAGCAGGCTTATATTTTTTATAACTATTATTATTGCTATTTTAATATTTTTCCTTATCTGAACCATTATCGTACTAGTATTTATTTACTATTGCTTAGTGTCATCGTGTTTCTTTCATATACTTCATATAATTTTCTTGTTATGAATAGGTATTACTTTATTTAAAAAAAATTTAGCCTATTTAAATTTCTATTCTTATGTATAATCTTAAAGATAACAATAATAATAATACAGATCATAGTAATAATAATACTAGTAATAACCATACTAGTGGTAGTATAATAATAATATATAATAATAATAATAATAATAATAATAATATTATTATTATTATATTATTATATTCATTAGTGATAATAATAACAATAATAATTGGTATTAATAGTAACAATCATCATAATAATAGTATCATTAATAATATTGCTAATACTAACATTGATAATGATGATGATGATAATAATAATAATAATTTGATTAATAATAATAATATCATTAATAATAATACTAACAATAATAATCATATCATTATTGATAATAGTAGTAGTAATAATATATAACTGATATTAACAACATTAAAAACATTATAATCATAATAATAAGAATAATATTAACAATAATAATTTTAATGATAATATCAATATTAATAATAAGTTTTTATAGTAGTAATAATAATAATAATAATACTCATATTACTAATAATTGTATATCAATAACAATAATAATAACACAATAACATGCACATAATCCTTGATTTTTGAAATTAAAATGGTGTAACTAAGGTTTTTCTAGTTTACCTTGTAGAAGCTTGATATAGGTGTTTTGGGCTTCGTTCTTGGGATGGTTTTGATCATTCTTTTGTTGATTTCCTAAGCTTTGTTTTGTGCTTGAGTTTTGTTGATTTTTATTTTGTATTTGTTGCTATTTTTGGGGTTGAAATCACGTATCTAATAGGATGGTCATGTGTATGTTCTTGTTTTGATCTCCACAGTGCAGCAAGGGAAAATTATATGTGTTTGTTTGGCCTTTGTTTTCCTTGCATATTATGAAGTTACATACATATATATAATATATAATAAGAAGAAAGGGAGGTGGCTTGCACGAGATTTCTTGATCCAATTTGCCTCTTATCTCTTGCAATGTTGTGCTGCATTAATTTGTTGGTTGAGTTGGAAGATTTTGGTTGGCTTCTGTGTGTTTTTATTTGTCTTACATGTGTATTATTTGTGCAATTTGTTGAAAGATTTCAGCTAGATAAATTCAAGACAATCCCAACCATGTTTTGTTCCCACTTGTATCGAATTGTTGGTGCAAGTTGCACCGTATGTGTACAAATTTGTGCCGATGATCAAAGAAAAAATATTATAACAATGTTTAGTTAAGTAATTATCTAATTTTAGGGTAGTTTTTTTAAGCTAAACGGTACAAATACGTCAATTATTTGAAGAGTTTTACCAACGTTGGTTGTGTACAGAGGAGTTCTAGAATTTTAAAGAGAAGAAAAGAACGTGGAATGAAAATAAAAAAAAAAATAAGGAAGATAAATATATAAAATATAAAAATAAAGAGAAGATGATGAATTTATAACCAACAACCGTGTAAGGAGTGGGAAAAAAATATGTATTTGTGAAAAAATCAATTTTATGGGTTCAAGTGATACGTATTATAAATACTTATTTGATAATATTTTTAGATGAAAATTTCCATATCCTCGTTATTAAATATTTTGAAAACTATGGTATACATAGAATTTCTATTGAAAATATGTATATGTGTGTTAATTTTTGTACTTTTGTTGGACTTTTGTTACGTACTAGAAGAGACTTTAAAAGAAGAGAATGTGAAACGTGAAAAAAAATAAAAAGAATGTAAGGGAGTTAGGATGAATGAAAATACAAAAATAAAAAGAATATGATAAATTTATAACCAACAACTATGTAAGGAGTAGGCAAAAATATGAACTTGTGCAAAAAGTCAATTTTGCAGGTTTAAATAACACGAACGATAAATACTAATTCGATAATATTTTTGGATAAAAATTTACATATTATTGATATTAAATATTTAGAATACTATAGTATACATATAATCTTTAGTTTAAGGCTTTTTTACTTTTCAGTTTTTATACCTGCTATCGTAAATTATATTTTATTTGTTTAAAAGTTTTGTTAGGTGGTATTTTGATAAATTAAGTAATATATTGCCCTTAATTTGACTTTTTTATAAATTTATAAGGTTTAAAATTACATATGAATTATTTTTTATTTATAGATTGATTCTAGAGTTTTTATTAGATTAGAAATTTAATTTTTATTATATATTTGTTACTTTGTTCTTTTTACTAGTTATAATTTATTAGATTAGATCAGAAATTTAGTTTCTATAGACTTAGATTTATTTAACTTAAAGGTATTGATATGTTTCAAACATTAAAAGTTAAGTTCTTAAATATTAAATAGTTTTCTTTATTCTTTATTTCGAACATTATGAATTTGTAAAGTCTTAGTGATAAATATTCTTTATTCTAATTTGTTTATACTTAAAAATTTAAATCATGAAAAATTTGGAGTGATTTATGATATTTTTATTATAGTTCTTTTATGATTCTATATTTTATTTATAATATTTATTATAATCGGGTTATGTAAAATTAAGGGGATTACACGAATCCTTTGACTTCAATCAGAACTCCATCACCCGTTGTGGCATCTTCATTGGACCGGGTTCTTGCCTCCATATAGACAATGGGTCGTGGTTTTCACCCAGGTTTCTTAGACGGTCCTTGGGGTTTAATTCCATTTAATGAATGTTGGGTCTTAGGTTTAATATACCAAAGATTTTCCGTATCATTTGGTATCAGAGCGAAGGTGTTCTAAGATTCCATATCCCAGTTTGATTGGAGGTAATTTAATCGTTCATATCCTCAGTTGTTTTTTTTTTGTTGTTATTGGTTTAAGATTTTTTTGATCTAGAAGTGTTAGATAAAAAAAAAAAAAAAGATTTGATTTTTACTATGTTGTTGGAGTTGGTAAGAAAAGATATGATTTTTGGAGGGTTTGATCGAAGTTTTTGGGTGTTTTGTTTATATATATATATATATATATAAATTGTGTTTTTAAGGTTTTCTTGAGAACTTTGTGTTTTAGATATAGGGTTGTTTTAAAAAAAAAACAAATAATGAGAGTTGATAAAGATGATTACGAGAAGATGAAAAAATTTATGAAGATGGATTAGCAAAGTTGTGTAACAGTTTTGGTTTTAGTTTAGATGAACTTGAGTTTCCACCCAAGCATAGAATTGCCAGAAGACATAAATGAAAAAAAGGATTTTTATTTCAGTGGGATAGATGAAACTGAAAGGAAAATTGAACAACAAGAAAATCATACAAATATAAATGAAGATGGAAGAGATGAAGCTAAGCAAAAATTTGTTGAAGAAAAGAAAGAGGAAGAGGAAAAGAGTGATGAAAACACATGTGTGAGCATGAGAAAAGGAATTAGAATGTGAAACACTAGAGAGTAAAATTAATTTAACAACTAACGACCTTTCTTTTTCTAGTACAATTAGTTCATCACTGTAAGATTCCCAAGAATTGTGTCTTCAAGAACTTCAGATGCAATAGATCTTTTATTTGAATTCCTTCCTTGCACTTTAGAAGAATCCAAGAATGAGATTTGAAGATGAATCTTTTGAAGAAGGAGGGAATAATGTGATCCTAGAAGCATCAAGTTTAGAGCTAACCAAGTCCGAATCCAATGATACATTTCAAAGAATCGGAGACTTGTTGAATGGAGTTTTAATGATCAAAACTCGAGTCAAGCTAGCCAAGGATTCCTATAAAGTAGTTTGGGACAAAGGATTGAAGATTTGAAGAAATAATACTCAATAAGCTGGCATAGGAATGAATTTCCTCTCAGTAATTTTATTGAAGCAAGATGTTGTTTTAATTCAAATGTGTAATATAAGCCGCTAGATTTATTTTTATGTCTTTAGGGATATTTATTATGTCCTTAAGAATATTTATTGTATTTATTAGGTGTTATTATTTGTGTCTTTTAGTTGTCCTATAAATTATAAAAAGGCTTTTGTAATCAAATAAAGCAGATTATGAGTTATTTCTTTTAAATGAAATTGACAGTTTTCTCTCTATATGTTCTTGATTGAACATATTCATGAACTTATCAGATTTCATCTGTGGTGTTCGAGTCCTTTGACTTATCGATCGGAACTTCATCACCGATTGTGGCGTTTTCATTGTAACAAGTTCTTGCCTCCATATAGGCAACGAGTCGCAGTTTTCACCTAGGTTTCTTAGACAGTCCTTAGGGTTTAATTCTATTTGATGAACGTTGGGTCTTAGGTTTAATATATCTAAGGTTTTCCATATCATTCCAGGATCCGTAATAGGATAGAAACTATATACATGAAACTATTTTTTCCGCATCTCCATTTCCAAACATATGAAAGTAGACATCATTACACTTCTGGGTTTCAAATGGAAAAACCGGAGTTGTGACTGGGAGTTTCATCTTGAGAACCATCGGTTTTTATGATAAGAAAGAACTATATAATATTAAGAAAAACAAAAAAAATTAAATAATTATAGTTAATTTAAGTTTAAATATATAATAAAATTTTAATTTGACATAAAATTAGGCCTAATAATAATTATTTTTAGGCTATTAGTTAAGAAAAAGTTCTATAATTATGAATTTATTTATAGATAAACAGATGCTTTTTTAGTTGTAATATTAATAATATGGAACTACAAAATATTGAAGATACAAATATATCCTACAAACACAAAAAAGAAAAAAAAAAACAAGTCCATTCTTAAGAAAGAATAGTTCACTTTAGATAGAAGTCTATATAAACTAAGAATACATTATTTCTAGTATATTTATTACTTATATTATTAATAACAACATATTAAATGTTGTGAATATAAAACAAATTTTCACTATTAACATAAAAATAGTTTAAATATTTGTTTAGAATGAATTTTTTTCCGTTTTTCCTTTTTGTTTTTTTTTTTTTTATATTTTTTTGGCATGAAACTACTTGTTCAACGTGTTTTATGGCTAGCTCTTGAACTAGTGGTTCTTAAACCACTCAATCAGGTGGTTTTAGAGAGTTGTACTAATTCGAATCATCAGCACTTGTGAGTTTTTAACTGATTTGAATCTATTTTTTCTTGTCTCATTTACAAAAATATCAACAGTGGGTTGAGATAATTTCTGGTTTGGAATCGATCTATGGTTACATATCTATACGAAAGGACATAAAAAGTTATTAAGACAACTTGAAATTCTTCTGTTTAGGACATCAGCATATGTACTTTGATCTAGTTAAGGTTTATTTATTTATTATTTTTTTTGAGCCGCTGATCTAATTAAGGTTAGACAAGATTAAATAATATGCATAATTGACAAGAAGTACCACCGGAGAATATGCTGGGACACTGTAGTATAACAGTAACTGCACTACATTGTTACTACCATATGTTACTTTAGAGCAATAAGGACATAATTTAAATTGGTACGTTATTCTCTTGCATGATCTTATTACTGTTTACGAGAATAAGTTTTTTTTTTTTTTTTTTTTTGGAATTTTCCTTACTTAAAACAGTTTTGCCGAATGATGTGGAAAAGGAATTGTTGAGGGATGTCGTTTTTGTTAAATACAAAACACAGAAGGCATTTCTCGAATTCTGGTTGAATTCAAGTATTTTCACTCTGCTATTATCGCTGCTTTTGAAGCTCAACTTCCGAGAATAAAGCTTTTTGACCATAAAGGCCAAAGCTTGGTCTGCATGGTGGATTCTTTGGGTGTGACACGTTGCAAGCGTAAGGTTGTTCAAATCGCACGAGCAAAGCTGTTAGTTTCTAGGATCTAAAACCTTTTGATGTGATCGAAGTGAGACCATTTGGGTATTAGTCTATGTACCCAACAAAACAGTATAAGCCGGTTCGTTATTGATTCGGCCGTCCAAAATTCTACGTTACTATATCTTAAACAACTTTTCTTTCTTTCTTTTTTTTTTTTTAAACTTGATGCAGCATAAGATGGAGAGATAGAAAATCCTATGCCAGCAACATATACCGTCGACCTTTAATTTTACACTGCTCATGTTGGAGCGGCATACTTTATATATCTTTTGGATTTTTCAAATTCGTAATTAATAATGCAGTCAATGTCTTTAGAATATCATTTAATATTTTAAAAAAATAATTTTTAGTATCATTTATTAAGATTTTTAATAGAATTTAATGTCTTTTAATAGGATATCAGTTCCATAGGATTTAATGTCTTTCGATAGGATATTAGTTTTAGTTTTTCCTTTTTAAATGCTATTTAATATTATTTAATAGGTTTTAAGTCATTTTCGATTATGGTAACTTTCACGCTTGCCCATAAATATGTAAGTCCTATGGCATATGAAAGACAGAAGATTGTTTTTGAATGAAAATTTTTTTTGAGAATGTTCTCTCTATTTCAAAACTCGTTATCTTTGTGTAGATTTCGATTTTTGATGCCAGATATCTAGGTATTATCAGAATCAATAACTATTTGAAGATAACAAGTAGTATTCATGCGCGAATTAACGTATTGCGATAGTTCCTTTTATTCCGGTGCGTCAAAACTGAAATAGGAAAGATAGGGAGAATAGACAACATACTTCTTGAGTTGCCTAATTATGTAGTTCCGGTCTTCGTTCCTGTATAACAGTATTAAGAGCCATATTATAAATTAGAAGGGCTACTTGATATATATGACCATAAAAGAGTATATTCAATTATACAAGGTTCATGATTGTCAAAATTACGCGTCTATTGGTACATTTTTACGATTTACAATTCTATAATTATTTTTCAATTTAAAATGAATGCAAAATCATTTTAGTGTAGGCTCATGGTAGAATCACGAGTTTAGTTATATGATTTTATAAGTTTATGATTCTATCGATTCTAAATGATTTTACACGATTTTATATGCTTTCATACGATTCTACTTGATTAGGGTATAATCGGTTATCTAAATTAAGGAAAAACAACTTTGCATCCACAATTTAAAACAAATCTATCAAATTATGATTGAAATTATATGATACATGCTTCTTTAACTTAAATAGTCTACACTACTAACTACGTACACTATCAAAGATCTCTCACCTATAGATTAATAAATAGTTTATAAATAAGGTATACGTAATTAACTAAATATAAATGGGGTGGGCATTTATTCAAAAGCAAGGATTAAGGAAACATATAAGAATGTTATTGTGGAGGAAGTTGATCCACTTATTGATATGGAGAGTTATAAGAGTAAGACCGAGATGATATTTATGACATTAATAATAGGATTAATGTCGCGAATGGTATTTGAATTTTAGCAAAATATGCAATTAGGTATATAAACATTGAAATTAATCAATTATGTATTCAAAAAAACTTTTCTTGTATGTTAGTAGTACCTCTATCAAATTAGCTAATACCGTCATCCAACATGGCATTTTTAACCAATACGAAGGAGGTATTGTTGGCATACATAAAAGCTTTTTTAGGTATTAAATTAATTAATTTTAAAATTTAGGTATTAAATTGATCAATTTCAATGTTTAAGTGTCTAATTGCATTTTTTATTGAAGTTCATATACCATTTGCAATATTTACCCTTAATAGTTTTGAACATCTAACATGAATAAATACTTCTATTGATGAAGATGGTGTTGGCAACTCTCAGGCCTTGGGTCAGATCTAGCTTTATTGTGCCTTTAGTTGGTTGGTTATGGGGCAACCTTTTCATGAAAATTGACTAGGAGTATCTATTCAAAAAAAAAAAAAAACCAAAAAACTTAGACGGTTCTTATGCTTAGTCTCATTATTCAGTTTCTTGAAATAAGTGAACTAAAATCTATCAAGCCCTAGAAGGCAAAAAACTTGATGCAGTTCCACACTTTCGTAGTTCTAAACCACCCAAGTCTAACCTAGAAATCGATTAATCTTTGGACATATCCATATTTGGCAATATGGAGTTAATGTAGTGAATGGTACTAAAATTTCAATAAAATATGTAATTAGGTACTTAAACTTTGAAATTGATTTGTTTAATATATAAAAAAGCTTTTTATGCATGCTAGTAATACATCCATGATATCTGTTAGCGTATACAAAAAGTTCTTTTAGTAAATTAATCAATTTCAAATTTCATGCACTAATTGATCAATTTCAAAGTTCAAATGTATTATTGCTTATTTTGCTAAAATTCAAGTACCATTCGCGATATTTGCCTAATAATATAACGGTGTTTCATAAAAATAATTTTATTGGTTATTTTCTCAATGCTTAGGGAAATATGGTATTAAACCATAAACAAAGAAATACATAGAGAAAAGCATATTGACCAGTGATTGTACGTTAGCATATGAGCTTGGGCAATTATTCTACAGTGCATTTGTCTATGTACAAGACCTAGTGCAACTCTCTAGGTCCACAAGGCTAGACCTAGTTTAGGCACGTTGATAGTGGTTGGTTTTGTGATGGAAACTAAAAAGGTAGGTCTATTTTAAAGAAAAAAAAAGTCTAAAACTTGCCATCTTGTAAATTCATATCCCATTTATTTTAAGGAAAATCTCTTATTAAGTAAAAATGTTTTTCATTGAAAATATTTTTTTAAAATTGACATGTTTTTTTATCTATTTCATTGTGATTTATAAAAATATATGAAAAGATTTGTTAGTGTTTGAAGTTAATTTTATGTATAATATAATTTAATATGTAAATAAGAGTGAAACACATATCTACCAATGTTAGAAAGGAAAAATTACAAAATCCAAATTAAAGGAACAAATTACGAAATTACCAATGGTGTATCGCATTTAGGAAACACAATACATTAATTTATACATGTATCGCATTTTTGGCCTATGATATAGCGATATAGTTGACCAAACTTGTAATAAAAAGTATATCACATGTTGGACATGCAATACACATTGACTTGAATATCGCATGTCAAAAATGCGATGCACATTCTTGTATTAATAAGAGTATTGCACATTCAACTAGTGATACACATTGAATCTTTATATTGTTTGTCCAACATAGACTATAACTTTAATACGAGTATAATATTTTTTATTCAAATTATATTAACGTATTTCTTTTTTCAAGTTGATGGCTAATCAAGGAATAATTTTGTGTAAATAAAGTATTATTTCTTATATAGAGTAATTTAAAAATGACTTTCAACGTAATATGCAAATAAAACAAGGAAATTGTTTTCCAAAGAATGTTTGTTCCAAAAACAAGCAAAGCCTTAGTCCCGATACTAATGCAGTTATAATAAAACAACCAGTTCACTTGGTCTAGCTCTAGCGCTAAAGTAGTGATTGACTAAATTGTCGCTTGCTTTATTCTTTTTACTTTGCTTTAAAGGGTATTCTAGTCATTTTAATTAATTGTTCCTTGTTCCCGTCCCTTTCATCCCAAATTTGGATATTACAACACCGACTCTAGTTTCCATCCATTTATGCTCAAATCATCCCATTTCACTCTCAGTAAAACTAACAAAAGATAGAAAATTCATTCCATTTCCACTACCTTCATTTGGTTTTACGGCATTTCCACCAATCCAAACATAGTGTTAGTCCCGATACTCACACACAATTGAAGCAAATCAAACCAAAACTTGATCTAGCCTTAGCGCTTAAGTGATTTAGCCTTTGTTGGCCCCAGGTCTTATAAGTCTGGAGCGTACCCACATCTACCAAAGATGGTGTTTGTTGGGAATATTTCTATTATTCCGTAATCAAACAAAATGAAAGATATCAGCTTTTCATGTTCACTTTTCTTTTTATATTTACTTTCGCTTTCATTACAACTTTTTGTTTTTCTCATCTCTTTACTTTAATTTGTTTTCCAACCCATTGGCGCTATTTTTATAAGCGGTTTTAACTGAAACGAGGTTCCTAAAAGGAGGTTGATAATGTTTATATCCAGCGAATTCACAAACATAATATATTTCTTTGGTGGAAAATATCTCATGAATCAGCATATCATTCATCGAGAAAAGCACTTTTTGACGCTATATATTCAGGTCTTGCGGCTCAAGTTGCAAATTTGCAACTAGGAATATCAAAAATTTGCATGCTTGCTTGAGAATCTTATTGGTTTTGCAGCGTAGAACACAGACGTGCTAGTGTTTGATAATTCAACACCTTTTATATGAATATATAATATAAAAATATGCCTTTTTTTTTTTTCCTTTTTGTTTTTTTTTTCTTGTAAACATAATTTAAATTCTCACGTATTGTTGTTCTCACTAAAGTTTAGTCAGTATTATTGGAACGAATCTAGGTCCGGACTACGTTAGGCCAGCAAATTAAATACAGGTCGATGGATAGTGGACAATTGTATAGTACAGCCAGCCTAATGGTTAAGTTAGCAAAATATGCAAGAATATAAGTAGCAACTGCAGCAGATTATGGGCTTAGATATTACCATCCTCTCCTTTAATCATATTTCCTTTGATCATGTCTCATATGGTATTTGTAGAGTATAAAGCGTGGCTGGTTGAAACAAGTGGAGATGTGTCTAGACATAGTGGCAGTTCATTTCTAAACTGAAAACCAGAACCATGAACCATCATTGACAGTTCTAGAACAGGAACTGGATCAGTCAGACGGTTCTAGAATTGATTAAGGAACCATCTGTTTTTTGGTTCATAGGTAGTTCTACGGCCTAAAACTTGATGGAACCGGCGGTTCCAACCGGTTCTATTAAAAAAAAAAGAAAATAATTATATAAAAAATTTAAAAAAGTATATGAAATATGTAATTATTAATGTTTACACTATTTCATATGACTGATAAAATTTATTACCTATTTACAATATTTAATATTCTATTATCAATAATACAAATAAACATGCTTAAAATCATATATGACTTTGTTTATATAAACTACTCCTAAAGGAAAAATTCATTCTTAATAACTTAGAACTGTTTTTTGTATTGTAATTTTTTTATCCTGTAGAGTATTTTGCAATCTCATATTACTAACTATAATTGATATTAGTTGTGTTTATTTATAAATAAACCGAGAACTGTTTGTTCTATAGAACCAGATTGAAACAGTAGGAGACGGTTCCAGTTCCTCATTTTCAATACCTAGAACCGGCGATTCCGATTCCTGTCCGGTCTGGTTTCAGAATATGGCCCATGTCTACATGTGTCATGAAGACAGTGCAGGATCACAGTGGTTATTGATGGAGCGGATGCCAAGCTATTAATATATGTTGTGAGATTCTTGAAAATGGCTGCAATAAATGTCTATCATCAGTTGAGTTGAGTGAGTGAGATGGTAAGGAAAATAATTATATTTGAGAAGATTTAAGAAATCGAGAGGCCTACTCGATCTTCTGATTATATTCACGATCTATGGTGGAGGTTGCCCATGAACAATTAAGCCGATCCATGTCCTAAACAGGTCGAGCTGTACTTGAGAAACCCTTAGCTAAAATTTACCTATCAACAAAAGATTAAGTTCAATTTACTCTTAGCAAAGGATGGTGAAATATCCAATTTGATTAATTGTTTAAACATTAGAGAAAAATAAAAAACCATTCAGACGTATGTATCTAAAGTTATATTAGGGTTACAAACGAATGAAATTGATATTATATATTGAACATAAACTCAATTTTAAATTTTAAAACTCAAATTCGATTCATCTTAAGATTTGGGGTTCAAACTTAACATGGAGTGGTATTTAATGAGTTTGAACTTGCCACTTAATTAAGTTTATTTAAATTTGATTTTTATAGGAAAAAAATTCTTCTACTAGATTGATAAAAATAATCTCAAATTCGACTATGTTGTAAGGTGGCCAAATTAAATATAATAAAGCCCAAATCCAATGTGGTAAATTATTTGAGCAACTCAAATTTGAGCTAATTTTGAATACTTCAAATCAAACCGCAGTAGATTCATCCATCCGAATTCATACAGCACACTAGTAGGTTCAATTTATCTACACTCTTTGAGTATCCATGTCGATCACCGGACGTTTAATAATTGAATAGCTAGGTCAGCATGCAAACAATGAAAACAACATGGTAAACTATAATGTCCAATTTTCCCCTATATATCGTCAAGAATATAAAAAATAAAGATAACACAATAAAAACGAATATACATGACCCGCCAATATATCTGGCATGACTCTTAAGCCTTAATTTATTCAAGTGACTATATATATTTATTAATGATCTTGATTCAAAAGTGATATCCAATAGAATTTCCACTATTAACTTCTGGCCAAAACATTACTGTTCCAGGAAAAATGGATCTTGTCGTTGGCAATTTAATCCACATAGCTCAACTGGGACGTGCTCTATTAATTCTGTGTACTGTTAAATGTACATGCATGGACTTGACATTTGACAATGTTGAACCCACCAGCATATGGGTGCAGTCTAATCTCTATCCACATGCATGTGCATATTCTATTTCACTTCATAAGAATATATAGCCCCTATATGGCAGAATTTTGATAAACTGCTGACCCCACTGAAAATTCAATTCTTATAGCAGCAAGTGCCCTCACCATATTATGGTAACTTTCTACTTTTTCCCATTGCAATTATGATGACTTTTGAGTTTTTCCTCCTAAGTATAAATTCCAAACACCACTAAAAGTTTGATCCTTAATTGTTTTTTCTACTTAATATAAGAAAAAAATAATGGTTTAAAGTTTATATAACCTTTTAAATCATTTTTTTCATAATCAAGTACTTAGGTAAGGTTCAAACTCTAAGCACAATAATAACTTGGATTTGACCTTTTTGAGATAAATAATAGACTTCTAGAAGTTAAGTCAATAGACTTGAGATGACTTGGATAAATTTAATATAATAGGCAATGAACAAGAACCAATTGAAACCATCCTATTCTCTATCAAATTTTCTCCAATATTTACCCTAATAAAATAACCCTTGTTTTGTCTCATGTGTTCTTACTTTTTGGAAACTTAGACACATAAAAGTCACCTTTCATAGGTTTGAACTCAATAGGAGTCAATGGAGAAGCCATGAAAATTAGAATGATCTTACTTGTTGACTAAAAGTATAATTAGACAAATATTATGTTATGAATAGTCAAACTATATAAATACTCAAAAACTCTTCTTTTATCAAACAAGATTAAAAAATTCATAAGAACTACATCATATTGCTAAATTGTCTTTCAAAATATCAAATAAAATATTCATAAAAAAAATGCTCTACTTTTCCTTAAGAATTAGTACGGTTAATGTTATATAATTCCTCAACTCGAGACATGTGCATTCAAGTTCCTTATGACATCCGACTCCTCAATCCTATCTTTGTTTTTCTAACTCATCTCCACGAATCACCTTACCTTTGAGACCACACTGTGGTATGGGACATTACACGCACGTCATCATTGCAAATTAAAACTGAACTCCTTCGTCAATAATGCATCTTTTCAAGGAAAAAATTCTCTTAAATCTTCAATTTAATGCAATTAGACAATTTAAATTGAAACAACACGACGAAAATAGCCACTTACGCTGGTACAATTGGATGAATGTGTTATAGATATTGCGTCAAACATGGGTCTTAATGGTGACTACATCAAATTGTCCTTGACGCAGTATATTTACTTTTGCGAACAACATTTTTGGTGTCTTTATTTTGCTTTCAATAATAATTCAACAAGGATAAAATGGTACAAAATTGAAAAATAAATAAATATAAGATTGAAAACCCTAGTTTTGCAAAACCGATAGTGTGCTCTAACGTTGATGAATGGCCGACAAATTTAAAAAAGAACAAAGTCTGCAGACTTCTTTGTGAATCAGGCCATGGATTAAATACGAAAAACCAAATAATCTGTATGATCTAACGTTGGTGAATGGCCGACAAATATAACAGCCTTAAAATTAATACATAATAAGTCGAACATGGAGGATAGAACCACATGAAATATGTAGGTTAAAAGATATAACACCTATACTATTTATAATGCAAAAAGGGGCGTCTTTACTTTTAAGTTTACTTTTTAAGAGAAGTTGCTTTATAAAATTATAAGAATGATCGTTTAATATTTATTAACTAGAAAAATTAGAAGGTAATTATTGAAGATAAATAAAAATATATATTTTATAAATTATTATATGAACTACTTTTTAAAATTTTTCTTCAATTAGTAATCATTTGATGCTTCATTTTATTTATACATAATAATACAAGCAAATATATTCAAGACCACATTGTGTGTGTATATATATATATAGATAGATAGATATATTCTTATTATTAGCCATATTTAATATTTTTTTTTCATTACAATGGGAATGAGAAGATTGAAACCTGACTCCTTTCATTTAAGAGACTAAAGGTAAATATCACTATTAGATTATAAGGTCATTAGTTAATATAATTTTCTTTCCTTAGACAAAATTGTCCGTAGCATTTTGATTTATTAACATTTGTATCTTCATATTATACAAATAAAGATGAGAATAGGAACAAAAATAAAACTTAAAAAGTACTAAAAAATTGTATATGTGAGTGAATGCATTTTCTCTTTTAAAATATATTTATTTTTCAATAAATAATGATAAGAGGAATTCAGTATTGAAAGACCATCCCTTGTATAGAAAAGGGATTTTTTTACTAACTCTGGATAAGGTCAATGTCATGTGCTGTAAAATTTTGAAATCTAATCGTCCTCTAATTAGTAACACCTGCACATAAATCACCAAACTCAGAGAGACAGTTCATTTACAGATTGCAACTATCCACATCATATTTATCTCGCTAATATTTTTAAAAGTGCAATTGTAATTATTTCAAAAATAAAAATAATAGGGTATATATATGGAATTTGACAAGGTAAAATTATCTCGAGTATGATTCTTTTGAAGGAAAGGTAAAACGAAATTTTTTATAAGTTTGTGGATTTAGTTGCACAGGAAGGTAATTCAAGTTGTATTTAGCCTACAAAAATAAGGCAACCTAACAAATGGGAATCATATACAGGCATATACATATGTACAGGAAATTCAAATACATGGCTCATTTTACCGTTAATGATACACTATATGTAATGACAATTATAGACATAAGATACCAGTTAATTATATATTAATTAATTAATAATCTGATCCAAAAAAGAAATAAATTACTCAACTAGCTGTCAGAACAAGGATAGAACGTCTAATTATTGAATGAAACTAAGACCTTATCCATATTATCACCCATCATAATCCACAGTTTTCCATGAAAACAAGTAAATTAAATATTTTTATAGAGTGGGCAAGCTCCTATGGTAGGCACATTACTGTAACATTGGACCACAAATTTTTTTTTCCCTTATTTATATATAAACAATAAGCCTGACATAAAATAATAATAATGCCAAAAATATAATAAAAAGCTAAAATCTATACATACATCATTTAGACTCCCAGGGTATACTGAGCAAGATAGAGATAGAGAGAGAAATGATTCCTTTAGAAACAGCCAATAAGGAGCCAAGTGTTGTCGGGAAGCAAC
The DNA here is from genome assembly GCA_024138025.1 of Combretum micranthum. Lineage (NCBI taxonomy): Eukaryota > Viridiplantae > Streptophyta > Magnoliopsida > Myrtales > Combretaceae > Combretum > Combretum micranthum. Next base: position 89,722 of record JAMXBD010001342.1, read on the forward strand.
TCTTAGTTGGATGTCCGACGTGTCAACTTTACACCCCTTTCGAAGTCTTCACCTGACTCCCAACCCCCCATACTTTCAGCGAATGGCATCTCATCACGTGAATGACTTCTCCATGTGATTTTATGCCCCCCTTTTCATCAGTCATCACACGCTCCCCTTCCCCTTCCTTTTTCCAGTATCTCGATTTTTCTTGTATAGAACCAATTTATACAGATGGATTTAATCTCAAAACTAATTGTTTATACAAGAAATTCCGTTCATCCTGGCATTCTTGCCCATTTTCTATGTTCCAGCTCCACATACAATTGCTGTTTCTTGTAATAATGTGTCAGTATGTCCCGTTCAATTTCAGTTGCTAAAAATTCTCCAACTTCTCAAAAGCCCTTGTGATTTGATAATGTTTCATTGGCTCATATCCAAATCCACCAAGGCATCGATATCTTCAATCACTTGACAATCAGCACAGGAAACTTTTCTATCCTAGTGCATAACGTGTCAACCAAATGTGACCCATCACGTATTCGGCACTTCCGACACTGTAATTCGAATTGAGTGACCAACCACGGTTTCAATCTAATATGGGGCTTCAATATCATGACGAGAATTTCATCAACAAGGTCAAACATCAATTTTCGGTTGCACTTAAGACCTAATGGACCTGCTAGGACAATGTTGTTAGCATCACCATTAGATGTAGGAAAATCGGAAAGTGAATCCTCAATTTGGTTAAAAATTGATGGGTCCAGTGGATGGGTAGGAGAGAAACATTTGGTGAATAGGGACAATTGTGTGTGTTTGTCTATGCCGATACATTTAAGGATACTAGAAATGTACTGTAATTCTCCACCTCCTACAATGAATGTGGTAGTAGCTGTAGTGGCACCATTAGGAGTGTGTCGTGGTTTGACCATCACGTGTGTCGCTTCTTGCTGCTGGTGATGGTACTCTGGCTTGAGCAGTCTGATAACTTGGTGCCATGTTGTTTTGATGGATAAGCATCATCCATAAGCACAAGCACTTGTTGTGGCTGTCACATGCCCAACAAAAAATAATTTATATTTATGTTTTTGAAATTTTTAAGGGTTGATGTAAAAAATGATAGAGAAAAAATGTTAAAAATGATATATGTACTTTAACTAGATATATAATTAGATACATAAAATTTGTAATTAATTAATTTATTGTCTAAATTTTGAAATCGATAAATTTAATATTTGAAAGAACTTTTCATGTGTATTAACAGTACCTTATTAAGTTTTTTCAGATATTAAATGATCAATTTTAAATTTTTTGAACTATTAAATTGATCAATTTCAATATTCAAGTATTAAATTGATTGACCTAATAACATATTTTGTTAAAATTTAAATACCATTTATGACATCGATAAAAATAGTATTGATATGGATCTTCAGTTAGGCAGATTATTAAATCAATGCAACCTTTGCCAGCATCTTGTCCCTTAAACTTTAAAAATGTAATTTTACCTTCTAAACTTCGAAACCGCGCATGGAGTTCCTAACCTTTGCTAAATTTTATACAACTATAAGTGTTTTAACAATAAGTTCAAGGATTATTTATATATTTTCAAATATTATAAGGTAAAGTTCAAAATCCACTACCTACTCAGTAATTTATAGAATATATTTACAATGATCCTTGTTGTTGTTGTTGTTATTATTCTCGTCTTCTGCCTTCATTTTAAAACTTGAAATTGTCAAAATATAACTGAAATAACAGACAAATAGTATGGGATCACTAGTACCGTGAGTAGGCTCTATACTATTTAACCTCTATAATAACTGATGTTGACATAGGAACTGCCGCGGACAGGGGGAAAATGACTATTTGAATTTTATTTATTTATTTTATAACAAGATAAATTCGCAAGATAAAAGGTAAAAAAGTAAAAAAAAAATGAAATAATCAACAAACAATTATTTTATGAAATTATTTAAAAAATTAATTAATTTTCATGTGATAGCTAAAAATATATAAATAAAACCATTCCAAATAACTATTCTCTCTAAGTACTTTTTAATTGTGCACTTCCTTAAATAATTGCTATATTTAATTACAAGACACCAATCCATCACATGCCCTTTCATATTACTGATAAACTTTAAGTAAACCTATTCAAGTTCTGTTTTCTTTTTTTCCCCCCTTTATTGGAGTTACTAAGATAAATAATAACAGTGTGTTTGTTTTATATTCTTTATTTTTTTTCCTTTTATATTTGTTTGAATTGAACTTTTATTTATCAAATATCATCATAATAATCTTAACATATTATGGATAATTATTTAATGGCAAAGGTAGTACCTGTTTTGTGGGAATTTTGGTTGCTGGAGGAGACGGATCTTTCTTAACAGGAAGCAGAGTTGGAACAGGGGATTTCCTACACTTCTTCTCACTGATTTTACTAACCTTTGTTGCTTCTGACATTGGATGAACAAATGTTTCTCTTGCTTGTAACTTTTAATGAAATCCGGTTTTTGTGTCGGCCTCTTGAATTTCTCATCAACCGTCACCTTGCTACATTTCTGAAAACTCCTAGATTTCTCCTGCTTCCTGTGAATTTCTTCAACTACAACCTGTGACTTCGGTTTCAGCGGAATTTTCGAACTTTCCAATTGATTATCCTGCAGAATGTGTAATGGAGGACAGGGAGAGGGTGGTTTCACTTGTTTCTGGTTCTTCTGAATGTTTTCCACAAACCTCATCCGTGGAGAGTATGAAGAAGCTGTTTCATGCTTGACAGGACTTGATTCTTCCGAAATCCTAGAACCTGTCTTGGAAGGTTTCTTGAATTTCACTACTTGGGTGTTTCCATGTTGTTCTGTACTCTTGGCAGTGTTGGTATGTCTAGACCAACTCTCCTGGAAACATTTTCCTTGACCTGCTTAACAATTTGCTTGGCATAGTAACTAGGACTCCTCGAATTCTCCATCTCATTCCTCCATTTGTTCCTCCTTAACCTTGGAAGTTCCAAATCTTCGGCAGGATTCATGTTTTCCTTGTTGATTTGCAAGGACAGCCTGTGGTGGTGGTGGAGGAGGTCGACATCTGATCTCCTACCGAGTGAAATCCGGGGTCTTTCGGGCAAGGACCGAGTGCCCGTTTCACTATCCGAGCAACTCTTTCGACCGGTGGTGGTGGTGGTGGTGGTTCGGGGTTGCCGGGGTGGTTGGGACCTCGAAAGGACTGGTGGAGATGGTCTTTCTAGGGTGGAGGAGGGTCTAGGAGAGGACAATGCGGAGGAATTGGTCTCAGGAAGGAGGTCAAGCCCCATTAGTCTAGCAACCAATGTTGGCGTCTTGCTCCTCCAGGAGATGAAGATATGAATTCGTGTGAACTTTTGGTCCTCCTATCTCTTGTTTTAATTTGAATGCCAATCTGCATGAAAATTTAAAAAAAAAAAACATTGACAAGGTTTTAATAGTACTAAAATTAAATTACAATGATCTAAACATGACATTTTGTAAGATTAAACTTGAATAATTTCCTTAATTCTAATTAACACTTTAACTTCATAAGACTAAACTTTAAATTTAAGAGATATTTTTTATGATGTTCATTAATTTTTTTTCAAAGTATGCTGGGAGAGTACTAGGAATGGGAGAAAGAACAGGAACATAGTGATTAACCGTAAGATACATACAGGTATTGTTAAATTATCATTGTCCTTGTCAAAAGATGAGAAAGAAGCTTCCTCTCGTTCCAAGCTATTCCTTGGTGCCGCAGCACCTATTCACAAAAGCCCCTTATCATAACTTGGAAAAAAAAAAAAAATAATAATATCTAGAATAAACTAAATAAATGTAATCTAAATTTAATGAGCTAGAAATAAAAATAAAAGAAAGTTATATAACCTTTGAGGACTTTACTAGGTTCTTGTTCCTGAGGAAAAGAAGCATTGAATTTGAAGGAATTTTGATGGTTGTGTATACCAAAATGAAAAGGATGAAAATAAAAAAACTGAAACACAGCACTCATGCATCCTGAAGTGCTGCTGCTGCTGCTACTGCTGTTGTTGTTGGTGTTTCTGTCTTTAGCTTTTGTGCTCTCTCTTCTTTTAGAAGATTTACTATTCCAATAAGAATACCTTTCCTTATTTCCCATTTTTCTCAAACTTGAATAGTTGTTGTTCAACAAGCTAAGAAGAGAAATTTGATATGATGGTGCAGATGGGGGAAAATGAGAAGGACTAAAACATGAAGAACATCATAATCAGCATGACAAGACAATACAAGAAAGTGGGAGTTGTGTGTATGTGTGTGTATCGTGTTGTGTTGTGTGCTTTGAGTTTAAGGATTTGAGGCATGGGGAGGGGAAAGACAAAGTTGGTTACGAGAGCTTTGATGTGATTGTGACATATTCCTTGAGAAACCGGAAAAGCCGGATCCATCATATATATATATATATATATATCATATATATCACTGTATAAAATCAAGGGGCACTAACGTTAATATGAAATTGGTATCTCGTATTTAGATGAATAGTGGATAAATATTATTTATTTTTTTTACATACAATAATGCATAGTTTTTACACACTATTAACTAATTTATATGATATTTTAATGCTATATATATGCTTAAAAATAAAAAATAAAATAACAATTTTGGGTTTTTTTTCTGTTTATCTTCAAAAATTATCATGACTATAAGAAAAAATTTTACTAATTCATGAATACTAGCATTAAACGGTATAGCTAAACTTATATCTAATCCAATAACATTTTTTTTAATTAACTGTATAAATAAAGATACTCTTTTCGTATACATATATATGTATTTTTTTTTTTCCTCTCTCTTTGGTTTCCTCTTTTGTTTTTTTTTTTTTTTTTTTTTTTGTTGGCCAGGTTGGTTTTTCTGCTCTTACATTATATTTTTACACTCACTCCCAAGATTTTTACCAAACCTGACCAGACTCTGAATTTGCCATTGGGAATTGCAATAAGATAGTAATATGCTGACGGTATGGTCAGGTTGTCTAACTTTCGGGAAATACCAGATATATCATAGTAGATAATATAAATTAATATAAAATATTTAGGCCAAGTTATTTTTTACTGTTTTATTACATTAGTACTAGTTAAGTACAACGGCAAGCCCATTTTTTTCATTTCCGAAACATGAGTTCTATATCTTTTTATTTTTTTTTTATCGATTCTGCTAAGGGTTTTTGGGATGTAAAAAAAATTGAAAAACTAAGTTTATTAAGCTATTTAATATTTACCTTATAGAAAAGTTAAAGTGTATAGAGATATGTATCGTTTTCTTTAGCATTTTATTAAGCAACGGAGCACCTAGTAATTGACAAAATGAAAAGGAAAAAAGGAGCACAGTTAAAATATTTTTCTTTTTAACTTCAATAATATTTACTATAATCAAAATTTGAAAATTTCAAGTATATTATAATAATTTCAGGATTATTACATTCAATCTTGATTGTTAACAGTAATTCAATGCGAGAGGTGAAAATAAATATTTTTTATAATTTTCAAATATATTATAATATCAAGAGGTTGAGTGCGGTGATTAATTAATACTTAAATTATCGATGAACACCGAAGCGATAAAGATTGCAAACGAGACAAGCTACTCGTGATCAGTAGGCTTGTTAATAGCTTTGTGAATAAGTCTATTAGCAGATTTGTGATTTTTTATTTATGATATAAATAATTAAAACAATAAGAATTAATTTCTATTTAATATATATGAATATAAGTTTAGCAACTTCTATATGTCATTTTTAGGTTAGAAAAAAATGAAAAATAAACTATCTAAATGAGTTGAGTTTGATCTTAAATTTTAGGCTTGTTATAAGCACGGTAGGCTTGATAAAAAGTTTGACATGACTCAAGCTCAATTTATAAATAAGTCGAACTTGAGTTCAAAATAAAACTCGTTTAACTAAACAAGGCAAACTCAAACCTAAATTCCATATTTAATAGAAAGCTTGGCTTGAGATTGAGCATTGAGAAACTCAGTTCGACTTAGCTTATTTATAGCCTTAAGAACCACTCGTACCATTACTCAATTATTATCGTCAAATATATACCTATAATAATATTCGACAACTATAAAATTTTTACAATAAAATATCGAGAAAAAAAAATCTCCTAGTAGTGTGCAGCCACTCAACTAAGTTGTTTCCTCTTCTCTCACGTTAACATAGGTAGTTGCGATTATCCTTGAACGAACAAAGGGAAAATATCAAATTACTACTGTATATTTTTTTCGGTCGTTATAAGTATATAACTACAAGGGAAATTCCAAATTCCCATGCTTTTACTTGAAAAACTGAAATTGGTGGTACTACTGGCTACTCTAAAACTTTCATTGAGTACAAATTTACCCTCTAAAGTTTCAAACTAAACATTCAACAATTGGCCTAACATTTTCCATTAAAAAGAGAAAAAGAGTACAAATTATGTCACGATCTTTTATCTATGTATATATTTACCTCTTTAACTTTTACTTATACAGCGACATAACCCCAAAAATTTTAAAGTATAATTTTATTAATAAAAAATATTAATTATCTGTAACCATATTAAATATTAAAAGTTTAAAAATTCAAAAATATACTTTAAAAATTCAAAAATAAAATTCATACTTTGATAAAAATCTGAAGGAGTAAGCGATGGATAAAAATTTGGAGTAGGTGATTATCTGACCATGTGGGTGACGTCTCCCGCACACTCCCTGTCGCCGGCAATATATTATTGCTATAAAATATATGGGGATCTGCAACTTAACGTTTGGTTTTGAATTATGACGTAACAGTTTGTCGATTCCATGGTTTATGAATTTTCTTTTTCTTTTCTTTTAATATGAATTTAAGTTTTTGAAATATAATGGCAGGCAACAAAAGAACAGATACCCGGCGCTGACTCCAAACAAAAAGATCGAAAATTTAATCATTTCCTCGGACAAAGGCATATAGATTTTTCCAAGGTGAATGTGAAATAATCGCAAAGAATCTAATACTCTTTCAATATAGATGATAAAACTTTAATTATAAAGGCGTTTTTTTATGTAATGATTTAAAGTTTGTTAAAATTTTAAAGTTAAATGTGTTTTATGCAAAGTAATGCCAGCATGGATGACCTTATGGAAAGTATTGATATCAAAATGATAAAATCATGCAACGTGTGGCCAAATAGACAATACCTCTATCGATGGAGTTTTAGGACATTGTAAAGAATATTTTAAAAATTTGGAACATTTTAATTATTGATTTATATAAATTGATGTCAGTCTAAAATATTGTGAAAATCCAAACTCAATTATAAATATAACGGGTCTTTGACATATTGTACCAACCGGAAACTTGGTGAACATTTTAATAAGGATATACACTATACCTAAATTAATGTTTATTTGATTGGGGAGGGGCCAAAAAAAAAGAAAGAAATGAAAGAAAGTGCACTAAAATTGTGTGATGTACTTTCCTTGGACCCTTAATCTTGATGAAGAAACTATGAATAAAGCAATCCATTTCAAAAGTAGAAAATGCTAATCTCTCTCATCATTACAGGCCCTCTGAATCAGAGTTGAATAAATAAATTCTGGCTGTTTTGGGCATGTGTCTATCTACTCACCTTAGCATTAGGTTCATGATGTTAGCTAAAAGGCCTTCATAATGTGGCTTGAAGTCTGCCTAACTCTATGTTCCAATTCTATAATTTGACTTCTATGTTAGCCTGTTTTTTCTTTTTTTAAATTTGACGATTATATGTTGTTAGATCTTCGTAAAGGAGAAATCGGTGTGATTTCTTTTAGAAATTATGGAAGTACTTGTATTTTCTTTGCATTATAAAGTATGTCCTATAATTTCTTGAAAATTTGTAAAATATAACGATAAAAATGGATTTTTCAAGTATTAGTCCAGAAAAACTTTTGTTATTTCTTAATTTTTGTTTATGTCCAACTTCACCCACTTAGTATTATGAAGGGTTAAATTGGTTGCTTTAAAATTAGGGCAAGCCCACTATGATATTGGGTTGGACTTTTTAGATTAGATAATAGGGAGATCGGTCTATACTTGAATTGATGGACTCGAAATAAGAATTGCTGGACTAATCTATCCACTTCAATTTCTCAAGAAGACTTATGCACTCAATGAGAAAGATTAAGGCATAACTTTAAAACAAGTAAGCCTCATCTCATTTATTGATCATCAAGATGATATCATAGATATTGTTGGATCGCCAAAACACACTCTTGACAAACTTGACGACAAGTATGCACAACGTACATTGTGCACAATGAACAATGCACATAGTGCACATGTGCTTCATCTCGTTTATTGATCATCAGGATGATCTTAAGAAACAAACCTAGGCTTATTAATTAAGTACCAACAGTTTAACTTGATTTTTTTTCCATTGAATGAAGTGAGTTTAGACCAGAGACAAGCTATAATGACATTTAAGACACAAGTAAAATACAATGGTTATCTTGGCTAAACATCATTACAAGTCTGTTTTGGTCCAAATTTGTTAAGACAAGTTTGAAACCGGCAAAGGACCCATTGGTTATAATGGATCTAGTCATTTCTACCTTTAAAACTAATGTAGCAAGAATGCAGGAGGACGCATCCCGGCCAAGGCTAGCCTAAAGCTGCCAATGTTGAAGTCAGGGTCACCGACATTGAGCTATAAGCCAGCAGCCTTCCACCGTCGTAACAATTCAAGCCAAATGCGAACCAAATCCAAAGCCAGCCCAAAGCTATCGGCCTTTTGCCTTAAGCCACCAGCCTTCTTTAACAAAGCTGCTAACTTTGTGCCAGTCTATTTCCTACACGACTTTTAGTTTATTTGTATTGTATTTTCCTTTTGTTGAGACTATAAGTAGTGTATTTTAGGGCTTTGTTAAAACAACTCCTATTTTACACACTATTGAAACCTAATTGAGAGAATTTCTGTTGGAATTGCTTATTTGTAATCGTTTGTGTGTGTCTTAGAAATTATCTGGTGAGTTGATTTCTGTTCTACGCTTTCACACTACATCAAATTGGTATCAAAGCAAGGTTAGTTCCTATGAAGATGGCATCCAATGATAGTGTTGACAACGGTCGCATTCTTGATGGTGATTATGATGCGGGAGTCTGGGGAACCGAGCAGTCGGTTCCTAAGGCGGTAATCGAAGCCATGGATCAAAGAATTAGATGAGTAGAACGGCGTCTTGAAGATTTGATCGGGTGTTTCGATGTAATGGCAGTATATGCCAATAAAGACAGGGATATTGGTAGCAGATGACCAAAGGCAAGGGATGGTTATGGTAGTCCAATCAATCGACCTGTAGCCGCAAATTGATGAGCACAGATTTTTGATGAAGAATCCATCGAGGAGGATGAAACTTTATATGAAGAGAGCTAATTGCGAAGATGAGGCGGTGAAGGTGGAGGTAGATATCCAAGGGATTATCATTAGGTAAATTACACTAGAAGGTTTCAATGTTTGGAGTAAGTTCATTTTGGATCCTAACGTTTCGAAAATCTCATTTTGGGTGGGGGTAAGTTCATTTAAGGTCTCAATGTTTAAAGAAGTGGGTCAATTTGTGTCTTCAATAACACGTATCAACAAGAAAAGAGTCTTCTGAGTTTTAATTAAATATTCTCTCATGTTGACAAGTATCCTTAGGGACTCAAATTGATCCACTTCTTCAAACGTTGGGACCCAAAATGAACTTACTCTCAAATGTTGGGACCTTCTAGTGTAAATCACCCGATTATCATAGGTAAGATCAGGGTGACGATGGTGATTTTCACTCGAAGGTAGATATTCCTAGTTTCAATGGCAATCTTGATATTGAGGAATTTCTAGATTGGCTAGCGGAGGTAAATAGATTTTTTTTATTATATGGAGTTCTGAAGGAGCGTAGAATGAGGTTGGTGGCGTACAGGTTGAAAGGAGGAGCCTCTGCTTGGTAGGAGAGGTTACAGAATGGAAGCCAGAGAGAGGGTAGACAGCCAATACAGACGTGGTACCATATGAAACAACTGTTACAAAGAGATTTCTTGCCACCTGATTATGAGCAGATCTCTTTCCAACAATACTAGTGATGTCGACAAGGAACATGTTCACTCCATTATTACATTGCCGAGTTCATGAGACTTGCTAAACGTAACGATCTTAGAAAAAGTGAAGGCCAGTAGGTAGCACGATATGTGGATAATCTGAAGTTGCAAATCAGAGACAAGATTAAGGTCAATGTGTTGAGGATTTCGAATGAAGTAGAGAACATGGCTCTTAAGGCTGAGCTGATGTTACAGGAGCACAACACTAGATTTCCAGGTAGTAGAAAGGGTTATGGAGTTGAGGGTACTGGTAATAGTAAGTTAGTATATGAGAAAAACAAAAGTGTTGTAGAAAAACCTAGTAAAAGTGTTGAGAAGAAGACTGGTAAAGCAGTTACTAAGAAGCCCATAGAGGCTTGAGAACCTCAAAAGCAAAATAACCCCTATGCTAAACCTATCCTAGGTAGGTGCTACCATCGCAATCAGCCAGGGCATAGATCTAATGAGTGTCCAAATAGAAAAAGCATAAACAATGTAGAGTAAGATGAAAGGGAAGAGGTTTATTGTGAAGCTGATGGAGAAGAGGATTATTTTGATGAGGATGTTCAATAGACCTATGTTATCAAAAAATTGATGTTAGTGCCCAAGTAAGAAGAGAATAACCAACGACACCAGTTGTTTTGCACTAGGTGTACTATTGGGGATAGAGTATATGACCTGATTATTAATAGTGGGAGCTGTGAGAATATTATTGGGCGAGAAGTTGTTAATCAGTTGCAGTTGCTAGTAAATAAACATCATAATCCTTACACTATAGCGTGGATTAAATCTACTAAGCGAATTGAGGTGAAGGAGAGACGTAGAGTACCGTTTTCCATTGGCAAATATAAAGATGATGTCTATTGTGACATTGTAGACATGGATACATGTCACCTGCTGTTTGGGAGACCCTGGTAGTATGATGTGAATGCTCAACACGCAGGGAAGGAAAATATGTACAGTTTAGAGAAGGAAGGTATAAAGTATATATTGTTGCCTCTGAAATTAGCAAATCATACCAAAGCCTGAAAGATGGAGGGGCGCTCTTTCCTAATAGTCACTTATTCAAAGAAAGAGTTGAAAGAAGATATGAAGGAGTCTAGAGTTGTGCATGCACTTATAGTAAAGATTATCATGACAATAAAAGAGAAGGTTAGTAGTGGAGTGCTAGAGGGTGTGAACGAGGTGTTGGAGGAATTCAAAGATGTGCTGCCAGATGACTTACTAGAGAGACTACAACCTTTGAGAGATATTCAGCACCAAATTGATTTAGTGCCTAGGTCGAGTTTACCAAACTTGCCACATTACAAGATGAGTTATACCTGCTTTACTGACTCTAAAGAATGATGGCAGTTGGAGGATGTGTGTTGACAGTAGAGCTATCAACAAAATTACTATTGGGTATAAATTTCCAATACCCCGCCATGAAGACATGCTAGATAGGTTGAGTGGAGCTATTGTGTTTTCCAAGGTTGACCTAAGGAGTGGATATCACCGGATAATAATCAAACCTCGAGATGAGTAGAAGACTGCATTCAGGACAAAGGAAGGCTTGTATGAATGGCCAGTAAGGCCATTTGGACTCAGTAATGCACCCAGTACTTTTATGCATGTCATGAACCAGGTATTAAAAGCCTTTATTGGTACATTTGTGGTAGTCTACTTTGATGACATATTAATATGTAGTAAATTTGAAGATGAGCATATAGATCATTTAAGGAGTGTTTTAGCTGTATTGAAAGAAAATAAATTATATGCTAATATGAAGAAATGCATTTTCATGCCAAAGAGATTGTCGTTTTTGGGGTTTATTGTTAGTAATGAAGGGATAACAGTTAATGATGAGAAGGTGAGGGCTATCAGAGAATGGCCTATTCCAAAAGCTGTGACTGAATTGAGGAGCTTCCTTGGTTGGTTAGTTTTTACAAGCGATTCATCAAGTACTTCAGTACTATTGTTGCTCCTTTAACTGAGTGTTTAAAGAAAGAACAGTTTCAATGGGGAGAAAAGGCTAAAACTAGCATTGTTGTTCTGAAAGAGAAGCTATGTAGTACTCTTGTGTTAGCACTTCCTAACTTCGACAAATTATTTGATGTCGAGTGTGATGCTAGTATAGTTGGTATTGGTGGTGTATTGTCTTAGGAGAAAAAGCCAGTATCTTTTTACAGTGAGAAATTATGTGATGCTAGAAAGAGCTGGTTAACTTATGACAAAGAGTTTTAGTCTGTAGTGAGGGCTTTGAGAATTTAGGAGCATTATTTGGTAAGGAAATAGTTTATTTTGCACTCTAACGGTGACGCTCTGAAGCATCTAAATAATCAAATCAAAATCAGTAAGAATATGCATGCCAGGTGGATTCAGTTTTTGCAGAGATTTTCATTTAAATTGGTGCACAAGTTTAGAGTGCATAAGTTTGGAGTACATAAGTCTATAGTGCAAATTAGTTACTATGAGTGCTGAAGTAATGGGGTTTAAGCAATTGAAGGAGCTATATGGAGATGATGCTGATTTTAAGGATATATAGGAAAAGTGCATTACCAAAGAACCATGTGGTTATTACCATATATTTGAAGGGTACTTGATGAAAGGGAACTAACTATATATCCTCGAGTCTTCCTTGAGAGAGAAACTAATCAGATACTGGCATGATGGAGGATTAGTAAGACATTTAGGGCGAGATAAGACTATTGCAGCAGTGGTGGAAAGGTACTATTGGACTCATTTGAGGAGGAATGCGGGTAGAATTGTGAAGAGATATTATATCTGTCAGACGTTCGAGGGGCAGTCCTAAAATGCTGGGTTGTACACCATTGCTAGTACCTAGAAATAACTTGGAGGGCCTATCCATGGATTTTGTGCTAGGTTTGCCTCGTACCTAATGAGGTGCTAACTCGGTATTTGTGGTTGTTGACAGGTTCTCTAAGATGGCTCACTTTATTCCTTATAGGAAAACTGCAGATGCCCATACTATTGCCAAATTGTTTTTCTGAGAAGTTGTGCAATTACATGGAGTTCTCAAGTACATTACATCAAGTAAGGATAGCAAATTCCTTAGTTACTTCTAGAAGACACTTTGGTATATATTCGATTCATCATTGAATTTTAGTAGTACGGCTCACCCACAGACTGATGGGCAAACAGGGGTAACCAACGGGACTCTTGGCAATCTAATCAGAAGTATATAGTATAGGAAAATCTCCTTTCTCTATAGTCTATACCAAGACACCACAACGCGCATTGCACTTAGTTAAGCTGCCCACAGGATTTGAATTTAGTCAAGATGTTAAGAATATAGTTGAACAGTGTTAGGCTATAAGAGCTGAAGTCAAGGAATGGATAGAGAATGCCAATGCAAAGTACAATGGAGCTATAGATAAGCATAAAAAGAAGTGGTTGTTCAAAGTGAGGGATCGGGTGATGGTCTTTCTTAGGAAAGAACGGTTTCTAACGGGTAAGTATGGCAAGTTACAGCCTAAGAAGTATGGCCCTTATGTTGGACTTCCTAATAGCATGAATATTTCCATAACTTTCTATGTCGCCGATTTATTCTCATTCCATCCTGATGATTCACCTTTGTATCCATATGAAAACTTGAAGTCGAGTTCTTTGTAGGTGAAAGAGAATAATGCAGCAACAACCCAGCCAAGGTCGGCCCAAAGCCACCGGCATTGAGCTATAGGCTACCGACCTTTTGCCGACGTAGCAATTCACCTGAATGCGAACCAAATCCAGAGCAGCTCAAAGCTGCCAACCTTCTTCCCTAACTCGCTGGCCTACTTTGACAAAGTTGCCAGTTTTGTGCCAACCTATGTCCCACATGACTTTTAGTTTATTTGTATTGTATTTTCCTTTTGTTGAGACTATAAGTAGTGTATTTTAGGGCTTTATTAAAACAACTCTTATTTTATATACTTTTGAAACCTCATTGAGAGAATTTCTCTTGGAGATTGCTTGTTTGCAATCGTTTGTGTGCATTTTAGAAATCATCCAATGAGTTGATTTCTGTTCTACGCTTTCACGCTGCGTCAAAAACCAAATGACCTACTGGGTCATCTAATTCCTGAACCTGTTTAGGACCCAACAGATCCTACCGGTTCTAGCTGAGAAATTAAAGAAAAATTGACTAGCTTGATCTACCATGAGGTAAGAGGAAGTGGAAGAAACACACACATATCTATATACTTTCAGCTAATCTATGTTTTCGTCTAATTGTTATTATAGTCTTAAGGCACTTTTCCTATTAAATTATGGTCTTTCACATCACCATTTGTCTAACTAAGAAGAGTGTTCTAGAAAGATCTTTAGTTGAAGTTTCTTGCACTAGCATGATGACCATTGCAGCTATCATCACTTTTAGATGATGGTTTGGATCTTAAGTCACCATAACCAACAACATTGTATCTCAAAATGCTTCTTAGACCTGTATAAGGATTAAATGAGCTCGGGCATTCTTCATAAATGGAAATCTCTCTCGTGCAAAATAAAGATATTGTAGAATCGGCTGCATCTAAATGATAGCCTCCTTGCTTCGAATCTTTTAACCTTTTTATTTTTTTTTTATCTTACTTTGTCTCACAGCTAGGAAATTCCTCTTAAACAATCTTTCATCTTTTTATTTATGCTTAATTTTAAAAAAAAAAAATCAACAGGAGTTTGGTTCCTTAGCAGCCGAAACCGTGGGAACTTTCAGTTCCAAGAAACTGAGACCGGGTCGAACTTCATGGAACCGAAACCGACTTGGCTCCTATGGTTTTGATTTTAATTTTAAATATTTAGAGTTGTGAATTATTGGTTCAGATCTAATTTTTTACCTAAACCAGATCATTGTCATGTTTAATTCTTCCCCTAAAAACCTATTCCTGCATTTGGTTGGCACAATTACTATATAATTGTTATCATTGCAAAATGATGATTTGCCATTCATTTGCAAAATTAAAAAAAAAATGTCGGTCTATGAGTTCTTTCGACATATTTCCATATCTAATATTGAAAATTTAAAAGAACTATGAGATAAATTCATTATTATTCTATGAGTCTTTAAGAATTGCTATTGTATTTTACTTTATTACATTTCATAAACCAAGTCATCCATGCATTAAACAAAGTTTGTACGTCAAAACTTAAAAATTTCGTTTTACTTCTCTTAAATAATTATTTTTTAACCCAAATATAGGTCTTCTTCCTTATTAGTTTCTATTTTTCTCTTTATTTTTCATAATGTTCTTTTTTTAACCCTTATTTTCCTTTTTTTTTTTACTTTTTATTTTTTGTCTTTTCCTTTCTTTTTTTACTCCAATTTTTTGGCATTCTAACCATAATTAAACCAATAAAAATATGAAACAACGGTGAAATGATGATGTAAATTCATTTTTTTCATTTTAATAAAACAAGCTTGACATAATGCAAATATTACTCACTCAAATATGATTTCTATTAGGTTCTCTCATAAAGTTTTGATGATAATAAAAATGATTAAGGATCACTAATCTTATTTATAAGTGTGAAAATTAAGTTTAAAATTTTTACATAAAAGTCTAGTCAATTTAAATGAATTTTAGGAAAAAGAGAAAAGTAGAGCAGACATTAGGTGACAAACTAAAGCATTTTGTGAAGAAAAAGTAGTCAAAGCGGACCTCAAGTTAAAGCCTGGAGAAAATTTTATGCGCCAAACTCCCCAGAGCGCATCCACATTCCACAATTGGAAGAGCAGAACCTCCACGCTTTGCTTTAGAATGATCCATCTTTGATTCAATTCAAGTTAATTTGTTATAATGAAGGCCAGCTATATATTGAATATATTTGGCTAAAATATTCAACATATTCCAGTGAGTATGGTAAATATATCCACGAGGATGGTTTTTAATATCGATTCCAGTGATGCAAAAGTTGAAATTTATTCAAGACCCAATTGCAAATACAATTTTGAGTGATTGTTAAAGCTTTTCAAGCTTATGGCGATATTTCTTATAAGGCTCAGGAGATAATTATCAAGATAGAAGCATGTTTGGCACAAGATCTATCAATTTGAAGCTTCCACAATTTTAAGATCAACTTGCAAAATATGCTCCTATTTTTTGTGGGATTTCGAAGATATGAATGTTTCTTATAAGATAGGGCAAACAATCACAAGAATTTAAATTTATTTTTCAACAAAAAAAATAAGGTTTCGGGAAGCAATACCAAGACATGTGTAAAGACCATATTATTATACAATCAAATATAAAATACAAAGAGATTATGAAGATAAGGAGCAACCAGACAGACGTACAATATCAAGAGAGTTAATGGCCACGGTATGTTTCCATTGTATCCTTATAAATCAATATTTGACGTGTCAAGAAGCACTTTCTATATTTTAGGAATTTTTATATATTTTTTAATTTATTTAACATGTATAAGATATTTATTGACAGGAACACAATGCTAATGGATACAACAAACACCTTTTCTAAATTTTTAGATGACGCACAACAACAGACATTATTCAAATTATACAAATGTTGAACAGAGAAAAATTCATCTTCTACTACCTTGAACCGGTGTGCAAATTTACATTCTTGTTTTGTTTGAGCTGATCAGCTTAATTAACGTTTTTGTGTCCAAATTTAATTCCAACAGCATCCTCACACCATTGTTCTCAAAGTGACAAAAAGGGGCTATTCTTAAAAAAATTCGAAAAAGGTTTAATTTTTTTTCTTTTTATAGTTACCAATTCAATCCTTCGTTATTAAATTTGGGACCAATAATTCGGCTGTAGAATAGTTTATTAGTTTTGGGCTTTTGTCAATTTTTGAATATATAAGGTTAAAAAAATGACATGATATAACAATACTTTGTATGTATAGCTTCTAATTTTTTTTTTTCGCCCCGATTACCCAAGATATCTATGTTTACTTAAAAAGAAAAGCATCTGTAATAACAATATGGTTAAAATATAACATACCTGTTATTTATGTTTGGTTCCATTGAGTATTTGAATCCCTTAAAATTTATAAATCTACTTTTAGAGTTCACATGATCGCTTTATTCTAAAAAAGAAAAATAATTCCCCAAAAATAAAAAATTAATATTGAAAAAAAAGATTAAAAATTTACATACACAAAATTGAAAAAAAAAGGGAGAATGTCCATTTTATTTTATTTTTTAAGATGTTTAAGTTTCATTTTTATTTGTTTATTTTTATCAGTGCTAAAATAGTCGTGTAGCTTCTCATTACATTTCTGATAAATGGATAGCACTTGATTTTATAAATAAAATGATAAGCGTGTATAGATTAAAAATAAGCGAATGTATATGGAAGAACAAAAAGATAACAAAATTTTGAAGTCTAATGTATAAATTAGGTGCGAGCGGATAGCCATACCTAATCCTACTGTTGTTTGTTTCTAGAGTTTTAAATCAAAACCTAACCTATAACATCATGAAACCATCCTAAAACTATACATTATGGAAGCTACAAGGTACGGAGAATTCACTATAGAATTGGTAAATTTTTCTAATACGCATTAACAACGTTAAATTTATAACTTAAATGTTGTACAACCTAAATATGTTAGTATTTCAGTAACATCTCATTCATTCAAATTCTATTGTATAAAACATTTTGTTCATTTTAAATCTACTACATCGAAAACATACCTCATATAATACTTTCAATGAGCTTAGAAAATGAATTAAAAAAATAGAAACGATGGAAGAAAAGAAATAAGAAATGCTTTAGGATTATATATATACACACACGCACGCGAATGATGGTTTTATAATATAGTTTACCTTTTCCTTTTGATGGCACTTAGGAAGCGGTAATTTAACATTGTTTTATATTTATTATTATTACTAGATAATATTTATAGAGTGGAACAAGATATTTAGGAAATCATGTCGGTATATTCTAAGGTTTAGGTTAGAAAATTAGTTAACAATGTATGAAAACGACATACTAGTGGCTAAGTTGTGGAAACAAATTCTAAAAAATTGTATATAAAATTTATTTTGTAACTTTTGAAACCCTTCCTAAACTCATCTAATTGAGTTATGTTGGAGTTATAGATTCAACTCATATGGATCTATAACAAAAAGATTCTAAATATATGTTGTATATATTTGAAGACTTTAAAATTATGATATCCTAATTATAGGGCATATACTTGGAAGAGGACTTGAAGATAAGGAGATTTGTTTTGCAAACATAGGAGTTGATTTTTTGTGTATGCTGGCAACTGAGAGGACAAAGCTATCAGCCTACTTTGACTCAACAACCAGCCTTTAAATTTGGAAATTGATGCCGAGAGTTGCAGGATGTCAAGGCTAGCTCCAACGTTGCTAGCCTTGTGGGCTACGTCGCTAGCATTGGATGGTACATAGCTAGTCTACAAGCCGACATACAAGTTTCTAGAACGTCGAAGTTTTCTACACCACTCTTATGCCGCCAGCTTTGAATTTGTGCGAGCCAGCTTATGTATGTCTGTTGGTTTTTCTTTTGTATTGCATGTAAATAGTCCTTATTTGTCCTAGGGTTTGCACGGAATTAATGTGTGCCTCTTCTCAAGCCTAGAAGGAGAATTCTAGAGAGAGATAGAGAGAAAAGTGAGAGAAATCCTAGAGTGAGAAACTCTAGAAGAAAATCTTGTTTTTGTTGTAATCTACCAATTTGTGATGAAGAATTGTGAAATCCACTAGGCATATCTAGTGAAGAAAACTCTATTGTCATCCCATTATATTATTTATAGTGGAAGGTTTAAAGCGCTGCTGGTCCCATGATTTTTCCTACATTGGGTTTTCTACGTTATATCCTCTCTTTTTTTTTTTTTTGTTTATGAGCAATTTGTTTATTTGCTTGTTATCGCATTGGCAAGAGGAGATCTAATCTTTAATCACAGGTTGATTAATATTGCTTGATTAATCATGTTTTTTGTTTGTTATCGTGATTCAGAATTAGTGCGTTTTCTCCTAACAAGTGGTATCAAAGCATAAGATTAAACAAAAATTAAGTTTTGTTTTAGTGCATATATGGTAGAATCATCGGGTATGATGATTAAACTGAATTCAGCAAATTACTCCATATGAAAATCTATGATGGAAGATCTGCTGTATTACAAAGATCTATATTTGCCTTTACGAGGTGATGCTGCAAAGCCACAAGACAAGTCTGATGCTAATTAGACAATCATGCACAGGAAAACTGTTGGTTATGTCCGACAAGTACTGGATCACAGTGTGTATCACCATGTTGCCCAAGAGATGAGAGCCAATGTCCAATAGAGGAAGTTGGAATCCATGTATGAGAGGCAGATGGCCTTGAATGAAACCTCCTTGATTAGGAGAGTTGTAAATCTGAAATACAAGGATGGATCCAGTATAGTAGAGCACTTGAATGATTTTCAAGGGCTGGTGAATTAGTAGTCTGCCATGAAGCTTGTGCTTGATGATGAGATCCACGCACTGTTGTCGTTGAGCTCCTTGCCTGATAGTTGGAAGACATTGGTTGTATCTATTATTATTTCTGCCCTAGAGGGAAAGCTCACCATAACAATGGTAAAGGATAGCCTGATGAATGAAGAGGCTAGAAGGAGGGATCTTGATACAGGATTCTAGGGCACTTGTTAGTGGTAAGCTAGGAAGGAATGGAAGAAGCAAGTACAGAAGATCATTTGATGAGGATGATGAATAAGAGAAATCTAAGGGAAAGTCCAAGTCAAGAGGAAGGAAATACCTTAAATGCTACTATTGTAACAAGCCATGTCACATGAAGTGAGAGTGCAGACTTTGGAAGAAAGAGAAAGGTAAGGTGATGAAAAGGATGAAGACACTAGCTGCAGCAGCAGCAGATGATGATGAGATCGTCATTTCTTGGGATGAGGATTGTGTCGGCCTTGCATATCATGATGATGACTGGATTGTTGAATTTTGGTGCCTCCTTCCATGTGATATCACATGATGAGTCCTTCTTAACTTACACTGCTGGTAATTTCGGTAATGTCAAGATGGGAAATGATGATAAATCTAGGATTGTTGGCATTGGAAACATAGTTTTAAAGACTAACACAGGTTGCAAGTTATTTTTATAGGAAAGCTTGATGATGATGACTATAGTAGCTATTTTGGTGAAGGAAGATAAAACTCACCAAGGGTTCTTTCATTATAGCAAAAGGCAAGAGGAGGAATACCTTTTACTTAATGTTAACAAAGCTAAATAAAGGAGATGTGAATCCTGTACTCTCACATGGAGGTTCTAATGATGGCAAAAATGGGGGAGATTCAGTTAAAGAATCCCAAGAGCCTCATCAACAGTTCAAGATAAGAAGATCTACAAAATATAGAAGATCATCGGTTAGATTTAGTCCAGATGAGTATGTGATACTCACTGATGAGGGTGAGTCAGATGGTCATCAGAAAGCCATAGGAAATGAGAAGAAGATAGGAAAGGTTAGAGCCATGCAAGATGAGTTGAAATCCTTGCATCAGAGCAGGAAAATTGACTAGGTGAAACTGCGTAAGGGAAAGGGACTTCTGAAGAACATATGGGTGAAGACTGATAATAAGGGCTCACAATTAAGCAACAAGGCAAAAGCTGGTTATGAAAGGTTTCAGTCTGACAAAAGGTGCTACAGAAAGACAGCAAGAATGGTGAGACCCCCCATATGAGTTGGAGGGGGAGATTATTGGGGTTATAAATCTAACTTATATGGGTCTATAACCAAGGAGATCTTAAATATATGATGTATATATTTAGAAGACTTTGAAATCATGATATCCTAAGTATAGGGCATATACTTGGAAGATGACTTAAAGATAAGGAGATTTATTTTGCAAACAAAGGAGTTGATTTTTTGTGTACGCTAGCAATTGGAAGGACAAAGTCGCTGGCCTACTTCGACTCAAAAGCTGACCCTTAAATTTGGAGTTTCATGCCGAGAGTTGCATGATGTCAAGGTTGGCTCCAATGTCATCGGCCTTATAGACCATGTCGCTGGCATAAGATGATACACTAACAGTGTACAAGTTTCCAGAATGCCAAAGTTTTCTACACCACCCCTATGCTGCCAGCTTTGAATTTGCACGAGCCAGCCTATGTGTGTTTATTGGTTTTTCCTTTGTGCTGCATATAAATTGTCCTTATTTGTCTTAGGGTTTGCATGGAATGAGAGTATGCCTCTTCTCAAGCCTAGAAGGAGAATCCTAGAGTGAGAAACTCTAAAAGAAAATCTTATTTCTGTTGTAATCCACCAATTTATGGTGAAGAATTGTGAGATCCACTAAACAGGTCTAGTGAAGAAAAATTTATTGTAATCCCATTATATTATTTATAGTGGAAAAATTAAAGCGCTACTGGTCCTGTGGTTTTTCCAATTTTGGGTTTTCCATGTTATATCCTGGTGTTTTTTTGTTTATAAGCAATTTGTTTATTTGCTTGTTATCACAATGGCAAGAGGAGATCTAATCTCTAATTACGGGTTGATTAATATTGCTTGATTAATTAGGTTTTTTGTTTGTTATTGTGATTAGGAATTAGGGCGTTTTCTCCTAACAAGATGTAGAAAGCTTTGTTTAAATTATTTGATTTTTATTTATATTTGATCTACTTCTATATCTTATCTGTATGTAGCATGTTTTATGAATAAAAATATATGTTTTTTATCCGTATTTGTTACTTGTCAAATAGTATGTTTTAAAACGATAAAAATAAAATGTTAAAACGACAAAATGAGCAAAATGATTGGAAGAGCAACAGGAAATGCTTGAAAGAGCAAAAAGATTGAGTGGGTTTTACTTAATGTTAATAAAGCTAAGTAAAGGAGATGTGAATCCTGCACTCTCACATGGAGGTTCTAATGATGGCAAAATTAAGAGAGATTCAGTTAAAGAATCCCAAGAGCCTCATTAACAGTTCAAGATAAGAAGATCTACAAAATATAGAAGACTATCTGTTAGATTTAGTCCATATGAGTATGTGATACTCACTGATGGGGGAAAGTCAGATGGTCATCAGAAAGCCATAGGAAATGAGAAGAAGACAAGAAAGGTTAGAGCCATGCAAGATGAGTTGAAATCCTTGCATCAGAACAAGAAAATTGACTTGGTGAAACTGCGTAAGGGCAAGGGACTTTTGAAGAACAAATAGGTGAAGACTGATGATAAGAGCTTACAATTAAGGAATAAGGCAAAAGCTGGTTGTGAAAGCTTTCAGTCTGACAAAAGATGCTGCAGAAAGACAGCAAGAATGGTGATACCCCCCATATGAGTTGGAGGGGAGATTATTGGGGTTATAATTTAACTCATATGAGTCTATAACAAAGAAGATCCTAAATAGATGATGTATATATTTAGAAGACTTTGAAATCATGATATCCTAAGTATAGGGCATATAATTGGAAGAGGACTTAAAGATAAGGAGATTTGTTTTACAAACAAAGGAGTTGATTTTTTGTGTACGCTAGTAACTGGAAGGACAAAGTCGCCGGCTTACTTCGACTCAAAAGCTGACCCTCAAATTTGGAGTTTCATGCCGAGAGTTATAGGATGTCAAGGTTGGCTCTAATGTCATCGGCCTTATAGGCCATGTCGCTGTGTATGATGATACACTACCTGTGTACAAGTTTCCAGAATGCCAAAGTTTTCTACACTACCCCTAGGCTGCCAACTTTGAATTTGCACGAGCCAGCCTATGTGTATCTATTGGTTTTCCCGTTGTGCTGCATATAAATAGTCCTTATTTGTCTTAGGGTTTGCATAAAATGAGTGTATGCCTCTTCTCAAGCCTAGAAGGAGAATTCTTAAGTGAGATAGAGAGAAAAGTAAGAAAAATCCTAGAGTGAGAAACTCTAGAAGAAAATCTTATTTATGTTGTAATCCACCAATTTATGGTGAAGAATTGTGAGATCCACTAAACAGATCTAGTGAAGAAAACTCTGTTGTAATCCCATTATATTGTTTATAGTGGAAAGGTTTAAAGCGCTGCTAGTCCCATGGTTTTTCCAGCATTAGGTTTTCCATATTATATCCTGGTGTTTTTTTGTTTATAAGCAATTTGTTTATTTGCTTGTTATCACAATGGCAAGAGGAGATCTAATCTCTAATCACGGGTTGATTAATATTGCTTGATTAATTAGGTTTTTTGTTTGTTATTGTGATTAGGAATTAGGGCGTTTTCTCCTAACAAGATGTAGAAAGCTTTGTTTAAATTATTTGATTTTTATTTATATTTGATCTACTTCTATATCTTATCTGTATGTAGCATGTTTTATGAATAAAAATATATGTTTTTTATCCGTATTTGTTACTTGTCAAATAGTATGTTTTAAAACGATAAAAATAAAATGTTAAAACGACAAAGATAAAACAAATCAAACATGAAGTACAGAAGATTATCTGCTCAAACCTTAAATCAACCACCAGATTATTCCGGGGTTTTTACGCTTTTATCGTAAACTATAAGTTTGCAATATTAGAAGTTATGGATTCAAGGCTACCCCAAAATGGTTTTCAAATCAAGCTATCGTTTTGGATGTCAAATAATAATATTGTCGTTGATTCCAAAGGATTAAATTTTCGATAGTGACAAGAGATATAGCCATGAGAGGAAGTCAGCGCTTTTAGAGCCCCGTCCGATGTCTCCCCATTTTAGAAGCTCGATGGAGACTACTAATATGTCTCTTGGTTTCACATTTGATACCTTATTACCAATTAAAGGAAAAAAGGAAGAAAAAAATATGTATTTACTTCCAAAGTTGAGACATGGTGGCCATTGGCCCATTCCAGCTTAATAATAATAATTTGTTGCGGGACCACAATCGTTTTCACAAAACAAGATTTACATGCCATCTCATCCATTTTCCATATTAAAATGTAGGGCATCATGAGATCAAATTTCAAGCCAAATGTTAAATTTAGCATCTAACTTTTAAATGTGAATTCAATATTTAATCAAATCTTTTATAATATTTCTTTACCATCTCATCTAATGTCATTTTTTTTGTTTGCTCACATATAGAAGAGACAATTTATTAGTAATAATATTGTAAAAAATTAATGATGGACCATCTTTAGTGTTAAGAAAATGTGATAAAAATAGTCACAAAAGGTTTTATTAAATATTAAATTGATTTTTATAAAGTTCACACGCCAAATTTAACTTCCGTGTAACGTTGAGCTGCCAAATTCGATGGTTAGCCTAGTAGCAAAATTCCAAACATACTCTGATAATGTCAGGAAGACAACAAAAAAAAAAAAAAAAAAAAGGACTCCGCCAATTTACGTTCAAAATTTTTGGCTTTACAATTACACTAATAGGATCATAGCTGCCATAGATACATGGTATCAAACTAGTCATGAAATTATTAATTTAAGCTACAAATGATATAACTGGAAATGCAATTTAACATTGTTATCCGTGTCAACTAGAGTTTTTAAAATGATAGTTGCTGTAATCATTAAGTTGAGGAGCGGTTCATTGGCATACTTGGGAGTTGCATGTATTCGTGATGCTAAAAGTTATTACAACAATTGGGGTTTTTATATTATGTTTCAATTTTCAACATACGACAACATGATGTATTTTAGACAACATTATTCTATGACTAATTTGTTCATTATGTCCCAGTCATCCTAAGCCTTTTAGCCTCCATTGATCTTTTCATTCGTGCCTCTTGAACTCCCTTGATTGAAACACCTTAAAAGGAAAGCAATAATGAGGATTTAAGAAAATGCCAACAAGGCAATTCTAAGGACCCATCAAGCTGAGAATAATGGGAGTTTTCTAAAGTTTTGTGATTAAGAAATACTGAAGACATTACATTAGGAAAGTTTTATTGAATTTAATACAAGAAAGGCCTCGAGTAAAACTACAAGAAAACTCCACCCTTTTCCATAGATGAAACATTTGGCTAAGCACCTTGGATTTGGTTTGATTAGGAAGATGCTCTTGGGTTGATGATTAAGTGATTTGAGTTTAAATGGCTTCAATGAGCAAAATGATTGGAAGAGCAACAGGAAATGCTTGAAAGAGCAAAAAGATTGAGTGGGTTTTGGGTTGATGATTGATCAAGTGGTTAAATGATTAAGGGGTGCACACATTCTTTGATAGCTCCAAAACATAGCACACATCGTCTAATTTCTTCTCAATGTGGTTGTCCTTCTTGTTAGCACCTCCTACATGGGTCTTCTTGTCAAGCTCCTCTATCATTCTTCACGGACTCTAGCTTCCAATGCAAAGCCTTTATTTAGTCTAATTGCAACAAGACCCTTTATATTTGCATTTGCCACTTAGTAATCCACTTTATACTTGGTGACAATGTCTTGAAGGCCTTAATGTTTCAAACTTATATTAATATCACAACTATAAAATGAAAATGAAAGACATGCATGGTTTATATTAAAAACCTAAAAGGAATAGGATAAAATACTATGTAATGGTGTATATATTATGCCATTGATATCTTGGGCTTGATTTAATGAATTCTCTAGCACACTGGGTGGAATTTAACTGTATATCAATATCAATTTGCTAGGGAGGATCTAGACTTATAATTATAGATTATAAAAAACACAAGTGCAAGAGATATAACAAGCAAAAGAAAAGGAAATTGTACAATATTTAAACAAAAAGCCCAAAAGGAACAACATAAATACTATGTATAGGTGTATGTTTTGCATACCTCTTGTGCTTTGCTTAATGGATTGTCTAGCACTATGGGTAGAGTTTAGCCTTCACAAGTAACAAACGTGGGCTAAGAGGTATTGGGGATAGAATTTTAACACAAACACTCCGATACTTAAATCAGTAAGGATTTTTAAATAGTAGAAAATAAAGACCAGCTATGAAAAAGAAGGTGTGACTTGTGAGACTTCAAAAGCCTTCGTACCCCTCTGGCATCTTGAGGGCTATATATGATAAAGTCAACAAACCTAAGGTAGACATGCTCCTCTATTCTCCAGTTCTTTCCAAAGTAATAGTTAATACAAGCTAAAGGTTAAGGGAAGAGTAGTGTTCATAGATGGGAAAGCCGCTTCCATTTCCTTCTAGTTAGAGGGCTCGATGAATGAACCTTGGATTGGGAGGTCCAATCGAAAAATGACCATCAATAGTACAAATTAACTTAAATCAATCCATTATATTGTATCAACAATGCTATAATGATTCTCTCATAATTTTAGAGCACCCACTTCCTCTATTACGTACTTAAGAATTTCTTTTATCTCACTTTACTAATATAAATAATAGCATTCAAAATTTACAAGAAGTCAATTCTTATTATGTGTAACATGAAATAATTTAAATGCTATGGAAATATAAAACAAAAAACTACAGAGAATATAAGAAATCTAATTTAACCTTTTGCCTATTTCTTTGAATAAATGCTCTATCATACATTATTTTGTGTCAATTCAAGGCATAAAATCACTAGTTTGGCATCTTAAATTTTTTTCGATGGTCAACATCATAGCTCATTTAAACATTAAATTTTCTAAAGCCAAAAGGTTGAAATTCATCATTTGAATAACTATGGTAAGGGCAATCTTTGAAGAAGCATTAGGTGTATTTGTTAGGATCAATAGGGTTAAATATTGGTAGTAATCAATATTATAAAACAATTAAATAGAAAAGATATAGAAAGAGAAAATGGCATTAGAGATTTATGTGGAAAAAACTTCAATAAGAGTGAAAAAACCCATTATCAGAAAAGTATACAAAGATGAGAGATATTAAAAATTGCACAATCTCTCAAACTCATTACTATTTCTCGGTATAAAAGTCTCTCTCCTCTTAAAAACCTAAGGTTTTTTTATACATGAATATGTAGATATATATATATATGACTTACACACGCGCGTATGCACACACACACACACATATATATATATTTAGATATGAGTGATGTAAAATTGTCAAAAATATCTTAATAAATCTCCACCTTTTTGCATAATGATCTTGAGGGGTAACTTTACCTAAAACAACATACATAATGGGCAATAAACTCTCATAAATACATCAAATATGAATAAAAGTGCTCAAATTCAAAATAGTGATCAAAACAACATAGAAACAACAAGTCTTCACTTGCTAAATAGGCCACCACAACCAATATTGATCTCTTCGAAATAGAAACCAAGTCTAGGCATAAGCTGAACTTGTCACTTAGAAGCATCTTTGTCAGCATATTTGCTAGATTGTTGTGGCTACTAATCTTCTTCACCTAAATATCACCTCAACTCATAATATCCCAGATAAAATGGTAATGCACACCAATGTGTTTAGTGCACTCATGATGCAAGGGATCTTTGGTGAGATGAATAACACTCTATCATAATATATAATAGTGCTATCACCCTTGGATCTAAACTCAGCAAACAAACCCTTCAACCATAAAACCTCCTTAATTACTTCCATCATTACCATATATTAAGCTTCAGTAGTAGACAAAGCTAGAATTGGCTGCAATAAGGCTTTCTAGCTTATAGCCCTAGTGAGAAAACATAACTTGTAAGAGATCACCTTTTATTTAAATCACTAGCAAAATTAGAATCAACATATCCTGCCAAAACATTAATCTTCTACCTAAACTCCAAACATAAATCACTCGTTCCCTTTAGATATCTCAATATCCATTTTACATCATGCTAATGAAGTTTACCAAGATTAGCCATATTTTAACTCACGGCACTATTAGCATATGCCAAATCGGGATGTATACAAACCATTACGTACATTAAACTGCCTACTGCACTGAAGTATGGTACTTTTTCCATGTACATGGATTCATCATCAGATCGTGGTGATACACTATTAGAAAGTTTGAAATGAGTAGCTAAAGGTATCCAGATTGGTTTAGAATAAGACATATTAAAATGCTCAAGGACCTTTTAAATATAATGTTATTGTTATAACCAAAACTTTCCAAAGCCTCTATGTCGATAGATCTCCATACTCAAAATCTTCTTAGCTACTTCTAAGCCTTTCATATCAAATTCAAAATTAAGCTAGGATTTAAGCCTAAAACAACATGTCATCCACATATAAAAGTAGATATATGTAAGATCAATTGGAGAGCTTTTAAAAATAAAGATAAATGTCACGACTACTCCTTATAAACCCAATGCTCCTAATAAAACCATCAAATTGTCTATACCATTACTTGGGAGATTACTTAAGTCCATACAAGGATTTCTTAAGCAAACAAACATGATCCTCCTTTCCTTTAACAACAAAACCTTCAGGTTGACTCATAACAATCTCTTTCTCAAAATCACTAGGAAGAAAAGCATACTTAACATCCATATGCTCGAGTTATAAATTCTCCATAGCTACAACTGACAATAAAGCATGAATAATAGTATGTTTAAGAATAGGTGAGAAAATATCAATATAATTTACACCTTTAACTTAACTATAGCCCTTGGCTACAAGGCATGCTTTTTAGTGAGTGCCATTCTGATTTGCTAATTCTTTCTTCTTAAATATCCATTTAAAGTCAACAATCTTGTTGCCAGCGGGAGGTGGTATAAGTTCCCATGTGCCATTCTTAAAAGCGACTATATCTCTTCTTGTATGGCAATGAACCACTTATTAGAGTCCGAGGTTTTAAGAGCCTCGCGATAGGAAATAAGATCATTGCATTCTATCCCATTTGCAACATTAAGTGTATAACCCACCATATGATCAAATATAGCCGGTGGTTTAATCTATTGCCTCTGTTTATCCCTCAATGTAGAGGGTTGTTAAGATGTACTAGGAATATTTGTATGACTACTAGTCTAACTTGAATTTAAATGTGAATTGTTAGGCAGTAGAGCAACAGAGACTAAGAATCTCCACCTTTTCCTACGTACCATCTGATTGACTTTAACAAGTAGGCTACTTAACACCAGAAAATATAGACTCATCAAATACTACATCTCTACTAACAATATATATATATATATATATTTTCTCTAGATTATACAATCTGTAACCTTTAACCCCTATAGCATACCCAATAAAGTTGCAATTAACTAAATAGGCATCAAGCTTACTAGTATTCACATAAGTATATGTATATGTAGGAGAACCAAATATTTTTAAGTGTGCATACTTTAGTGGATTACCATACCATAATTCTTTAGGAATCTTTGCATCAAGTGTCGAATGAGGGGAACGATTAACAAGATGACATGCAATATTAACAACTTCTGCCTAAAACTCCTTACCAAGACCAGCATGAGACAACATATACCTAGTCTTTTCCAACAAGGTTCTGTTCATCCTCTTTGCAACTCTATTTTGCTGTGGAGTTTGGACAACAGTCCTATGATGCACAATCTTATTAGTGGCCCAAAATTGATTAAATTCACTATTTACAAATTCAAGACTGATTAGTCCAAAGTCGCTTAACACTCTTCCTAATTTGTTTCTTAATCATATTCTTCAAAAAAGACCCATAGTTTCTGGGAAAAGTCATCAATAAAGGTGAGAAAATACTTAGCAGAACCAAAAGAAGTGACTGGAGCTAGCCCCTAAAGATCAAAATGAATGTAATCCAAAGGTGCTTTAGTTCCATGTTATGTTATGCCAAAACTGACACACTTCTGCTTGCAAAATACCTAATGTTTGCAAAAATTCAAACTACTAAACTTCTCAGGTAGTAAACCTATGCTACATAAGTGATATATCCCTTTCTTTGACACATGACCTAATCTCATATTTCATAAATTTATACTTTCAAGCTCAGTAGAAACTGTAGTAGACACAAAAACTGTAGAAACTTGAAGAACATATAAAGTGTCATGTAACATGCCCTTCATTAAAAGGAGAAAACCATGAGAAATCCCCATAACACCATTTTCAATGGTATACCGACATCCATCTTTATCAAGGTTGCTAATAGCGGACATTCCTAAGCATTCTTGTCACACCCGAGGGTACCTTAGTAGTAGCATAAAATCCACACATGTATGCTATTACTAGTATACCTTCAGAGATGACATATTTTCAAGCAAACAAGATCATTTTTAGTTGCATCGATAAGAAATGACAAACACATATAAGCCATAAATTAGTAAAATAACTGACAACATAAGTTCTGGATAATATAATATTACAGACCATATTCCTATCTCATAAGTCTCCAAATGCATAAGTTGATATTTCAAATACTATCTAATTTATAATTATGAAATAAAAATAAACAACTTATCCCAAATATCCTATATTCTTCCAGCTTCTAAATTCTTACCGGAGTCATGCTCCTAGAAGAAACAAGCCAGGCTCATAGTATCAACTTGAAAGGTCTTTAAGAATGTGAGCGAAACCATGAGCTCGATGAATAATCAAACATATTACACATCAAACAAGTTCATTAGCAATCATATGTACTGCAACAATCAGTCTTATGCTCAAATACAAGCTTGGATAATCTAAAGTCCAAACAGTAAGAGATTTACGCCCTCTCATTAGAGTTGAAGGACAATTACTTAATGACCTACTTGTTCGAGAGAAATAAATTATATAGGAAAATCAACAATTTCTCGTTTTAGATTATAAATTTAACTTAAACATATTTTAACTAACCATTTCCTACATCAATCCTTAGAAACTCTCTAAATATTAGTAATTTCAAAGCGATAGCACAAGCGGTGCCCTTCATTGCCACTTATTTCTCATGGAACCGACGAAACAAATAAAATCTTGGAATAACTAACAGTTTTAGGTAAACCAAGCATTAATAGAGAACTGAAAATCTAATACATAGCAGTCTGTCATACTTTTGAAATATGTAATAATGCAGTTCGTGTAATGCATGATACTTTTTTATTATGACACCAATAATTCTTAATCAAGCTTATGGTGATCACACATTACACACAAACATATGACATATCATCTCAAACATCAAACGGTTATATTATCACTTTCATTAACTTGTGTTGGCATCACAAGCAACCAATTCACAACATAAATCATTCTCATCATGATTCTCACATTAATTGTATTATTATCTTTGCATTACATATGCCACTGATTACAAACACAAATAATGTAGTAGATTTGAGTTACTCACCTGCTCATGTTAATCATTCGTAATAGTCTTCAGGAAAATCCACTAACTGATTAGCATCACCTATTGGATGAATAAATAATTACTAATTAGATATATATATCTGCATAAATAAATCCTATTGGTTATCTAAGTGTCCTAAAATCAGTCTTCATATTTCCTAGATCTATATTATCTTGTCTAAGTCATTATTTACTAATAGCTAATGGTTTTAGAATATTTTATTTTTTTATTGGGTAATTATAGAGTTTGTATTCAAAAATTCAATATGTTATTATTACCATCATTATTATTTTTATATCGTTCTTTTAGTTTAATTACCTTATGGTAACTAATAATTATTTTTTTATCACTTAGTTTCATTGTATTTCTCTTGATCTTATTACATGTCATTATCTTATTATTTATCAAAATCACATTATTTTTAATTATGACTTATTTACATTTTCCATTCTTATATATTTACTTATATAAAATACTTATCATAATCTAATCTTTTGTTTAATTTAACTAAAGTATTCATTATTTCTAATAGTTACTAAAGCTTGATATTTAACATATATTTAAACATACTAATCTTAAAATATTTATTTTTATTTATTAAATTTCATTTTTTTTCTTCTCTTTTCTTTTCTATATATATATATATACATATAAAATATGTTTCAGACATATTTCGCCCAAGAAAATTTTGCACGTGCGCTGGCACCAATGCCATCGGCATTGAACTTCAAGCTGTTGGCATTCGTGTAATTTTTACGTAATATTGTTCCAATGCACACTAGCTCAAAAGCCACTAGTTTTTCTACGTATGCCACTAGTGTAGACAATATACATCACCGACGCATTCATCTTTATGTGTATAAAATTTTTACGTAGCATTGATCTAATGCAGGCCAACCCGAAAGACCACCAGCCTATCCTCGTACGCTGCTGGCCTTAGTGCCTTACACCGCCGGCGTAGGGACTGATGTAGGCATTGTCCATCATCTTCTTCGTTTTTCTTTTCAATTCGTACTTCATTTTCTTTATATTATATATATATATATATATATTATGCTAAGGTTTAAGCTACTTCTAAGTGTTTTTTCATGATCCACAACTATTTTTCATGATATATCATCTAATACAACATCTTATAATCATCATATTATATGATTTCCTAACTTCCATACATAACATAATGTATAAATAGGGTTTTAGAGTGGAGTGTTACCTTGTTTCGACTATAATGGAGATGCTAAACCCTTCTCCAAACTTGTTATGAATTGTAAGTTAAATGGTTGAAACGAATTTTACTTACCTTACTTTGTTGATTTCCCAAGCTTATATTGTTTCTATGTTTTAGTTATTTTAATGGTTGTGTTTATGTGTGTTTTATGGTGCAAAAAGGGAAACAAATTTGGCTACTCAAAGTGGGTTTTAATGTTTTGCTCTCTTACTCATTAATGTGTTATATTTATAAGAGGAAAGGGCAACAACAACTTCAACCAAAAAGAAGCAATTTTCCCAATCAAAATTCTTCTTGTTTGTGCATGAATTTGTTACATTTAATGAGTTGCATCCTTAGATAATTTTGATTGGTTTAGCTATCCTTTTTTCTTGACTTAAGTAACCATGTTTGACCCTTTTGTTTATAAATTTTTCAGTTGCTACATTCAAGAATATCACAGTTGTAAATCAAGTAGATTTTCCACCGAGTTGTATAAATTATATTATAATTTTATTTAGTTAATTAATTATCTTAATTTTAGGATAGTTTATTAAGCTAAACAGGTATAAATATGTCAGTTATTTAAAAGTTCTATCTCCAAAACTTTATTTAAAGCTTTTACAAATTTTCTAGATTATCTTTGAGTTTAATTATGAGTTTAAAGTTTACTTGTTTAATTATTTTGAAGGTTTTATCTCACGCGATTAAGGCTTTCTAAGCTTAATAAGCTAATTTTGGTTTCAGTCTCTAAGAGCTTTAGAGCAATGGTGTAATTCGTATGTTTATTTGGAGTCTAGATTCTTAATTATAGATCTGTTTTTGTTCTTATTGTGTATTTATAATTCTAACGGTTCATCCTTAAGTTATCATTTTCTAACTATAAACTTTATTGTTTATTTAGTTTCTAATGTACTTAAAATCATACCTTAATTATTTCTATATTTTGATTTTTCAATACCCACTACAAAATCTTGTCTTTGGTATCTTTTACTATTTAGAAAACTTTGTTTTAGGGTTTGAAGTTATATATAATATATATATTCATTACTACTCGTAATTCTATTCAAGAGCATTTTTTAAGTCTTACATTGACATTCTATTTTCTATATTTGCATTTCTATTTTTTTTCTAATATAAAAATTTCCAGGGTTTACAATTCTGACATATTCACATAAACTGAACCAATACCTTGCATTTGGCAAAAGATGGAATTGCCTATAGAGACCGTCCCACCAGTAAAAGGTTTAAAATTAGTGATCCAATCTCTATTTGGCATCATATGGCAAGAGCACCCAGAATTCAAAATCTTCCCTACTCTTAGTCTTTGATCATCAAACGATATAAGCAACTGATCATCATGAATATTCATTTTTGCAAAATTAACCTCAGCCTCTTCATTAGATTTCCCACTCTCAACAATTTTGTTCTTTTCTTTATTCTGCAGTTTGAAAAAATCTTTGATTATATATCTCCTCTTCTTGTAATATCTACAAAATTTTTCTTTACCCCTTGACTTAGAATGGGATATGTATCTATTACCTGATTCTTTCTTGCTTTGCTCTCTGCTTTGAGACATCAAGGCACTATTCTCAGAGGAACCACTAGTTGAATTGAGTGCATTATCAAGTTTATCTTTGCTCAATAGGTGGGCTTTCACATCATCAAACACGAGAGTATCATGACCATATATCATGGTCTCACAAAATGTCTTATATGACTGTGGTAGAGAACATAACAAAAGCAACCCTTGATCCTTATCCTCCATATTAACACTAATATTCTTCAAATCATTTACAATGGTGTTGAACTCGGTGATGTGCTCCTTTAGAGAAGCACCTTCTTGCATTTTAAAGGTATAAAGCCCTTACTTCAAGATCAATCGATTTGCAAAGATTTGGTTAAATACAAATTCTCTAATTTTGACCATAATCCAGCAGCACTTTCTCATCCAGCACCTCCTGTAGGACATTATTGGACAAACACAATTGAATAGCAAATAATGTTTTCTCATCGACCTCAGCCTACTCATTATCCTCCATCAATTTTGGCTTCTTTCCCAAAGCCTTTTTCCATCCACGTTGTACCAATATAAACAACATTCTCACTTGCCACAAACTAAAATCGTAATTACCATCAAACTTCTCAATTTTGAATTTTGTTGATGCTATTGATTTCAAAATTAAATAAAAATTCAATCTTGAAATAGAAAATATCATAGAACAATTAAATAGAAGAGATGTATCAAGATAAAATAACACTTTACAAGGGAAAAATTCCAAAAAGAGTGAAAAAACCCACAGGCAATGGAAAGATAATAATCACTATCGAAGAAAATTCTATAAAGATGAGAGATATTAAAAAATTGCATAAAACAATTAAATAGAAAAGATATAGAAAGAGAAACTAACACTTTATAAGGGAACAACTCCAATAAGAGTGAAAAGACCCACAACCAATGGAAAGACAATAATCACTAGCGAAGAAAATTCTATAAAGATGAGAGATATTAAAAAATTGCCAATCTCTCAAATTCTCTAGTGTTTTTTGGTAAAAAAATCTCTCTCCTCTTATATATATATATATATAATATGATTTAGATATTGTATATCCATTTAGATATGAGTGAGGAAAAACCGCCAACATCTCAACAGTATTGTTAGTTGCAATGAAAAGCTAAGTAAAACAGAAGTTTTACAAATTTTATCCTCCAGAAACCATAATTATATAACAAACTATAAATGTCTCAAAAAACACTTCAACAATTCAGGTTTGTGTGTCTTTT
This sequence comes from Combretum micranthum, assembly GCA_024138025.1. Lineage (NCBI taxonomy): Eukaryota > Viridiplantae > Streptophyta > Magnoliopsida > Myrtales > Combretaceae > Combretum > Combretum micranthum. Next base: position 124,820 of record JAMXBD010001342.1, read on the forward strand.
ATATTTATTTTGTATGTCAAAGCGGACTTATTTTGTAGTATTTTGTGGGTATGGGATACATATACATGTGATTTAGTGTATGTTTACAAAACTTTTGACTCAAGAGATAATTAAACAACCCATCGGCCTTACACTCAATGTTGTGATAAGTTGTAGCAAAATCACAATTGAATTGCATTTTTCCTTGGACCTTTCCTTACATGTAAAACTCTGGAAAGCCATTTTCAAGTTTGATTTCTGTATTCTTGATCTTTCGTGATGTTGGTACTCAATTTTAAATTACTAGCAATTGAGAAAGTGCTAAATAACATTAGAGTGATGCAATTTATAATGGTTGTGATAGGACTCTTCTTTGGATAAACGTTTTAGAAATTTAGATATACTCTCTTTTATAAATTTTTGGAATCACTTTATAATCTAACTGTCTATAAGATATAAAAACAAAATTCAATATATGATGTCTAATACTTACCCTAAACTGTGCTCGTTCATGCATGGTCTTCTAGGTTGGAGTTTCTGACATATACTCAAGACTGATAAATGCAATTCAAAATTGATTATACCGTTAGATATTCTGCTGCTAGAAACTCAAACTTTTTCCATGTGCACAAGGAAGAAGGACCACAACATAATTGGCCTACTGCTACGAACTCAATTATAATGCACAATTTAAGGCAACTTAATATGACAAGGCCCCAATTCGTATAATTTTGATGAGACTATACTATAGTTCTGCACAGTTATAGTACATTTATACATTGATGTGGATGTCCAAACCCTAGTCCTATAAATAAAGCTAGCATATTATTAGGCTACGATTCTACAATAATGGCAGCTCGAGGATGCCACGTTGCCTCCCACATTTGCCGTGTCGTCTTGGTTAACTCATCGCATGGTGGGGAATAGTTGTCATTGGCTAGGGTCAAAACATGGTGTGGTCCAAGATTTCTTCTTGTCGGTTAATGTAGAGTCTGTCCATAGTAAACTAGATATGATTAATGGAGGTTGAATTTGAGTTACCATCTCATAGCTAAAAGGCCAAAATTTGACTAGACACTATGAATGCTGAGATAAATAATACACTTAGGGATGGTAATACACCAAGGATTATGATACGAAATGATAATAGGCTTCAAGTCCGACTTGATTTGAAATTTTGATTCCATGTACGTTTAAATAATTTCAAAAAATTTCTTTGGCCAAAAAAAAAAAAAAAAAAAAAAACACAAAATTAATACTAAACAGAGTTCAGGGTTATCTTGTAGCTCATGCCAAGACCAAGAAAAATTTCCACACATTGATCTTGCACTCCTGACTAAAGACATTCTGTTATCACTTATAACAAACACATTTTGTTATTTAGAAGAAGAAAAGGAAAAGGAAGTGCAAGAAATGGGAGAACTACACATGAATTATATGTACAGAGGACCCAAATTTGCTAAATATACCTAAATGCTTGTATTTATAAATAACTTATTTTATGCATCTTTGTCCATTTATTGTTATATGTGTCTAGGGTGGCCCAAATCAATGTTAAACTACTTATGTGGTCATAGCAAAGGATGTCAGACTAAATAAATCTAGGTGTTTCCTCGCATAATTAGTACATATAAATTCTTAAATGATGAGCAATCTAAATGCAGGGTTCTTCTTGAAGTAATTACGCATGTGTTGCGTGGATCTCGCGCTTAGCACGTGACTTTAAAATGTTGCTGGGAAGATAACACTTGATAACATGATGGTTTGGAAAGAATAACAAGGAAGGAGAAATAAATGGTCTCAATGTCTCGAATGCACAAGTAACAGGTAAGAGAGATTGAGTAGACCTCACATGTCAATCTTATACTTCTTGAGCAATTGAAGTAGAAATCACTTGAGTTTTCTTGTTTAATTTTCCTTAATAGAATCTCTACTATTGAATGTCATTTGTTTTGTCTCTCCAAAAAGTTAGAAATGAGGAGGAGTGACAAAGTATTATAAGTACTTGACATAAATGATAATTGTTAGATCATCTTAGTTATTAATGGATGAAATGGAGCTCCTTGTAGGTCAAGACCATTCATTTTATCTTGTGTGCATGAGCTTTACTGAGTGAGGTTGGATGTGGTGGGTTGGCCCGGCGATCCCTATTCCAACCCACCATACCAAATCTCCCCAAGTCGTCCCAATAAATAAACCGAACTCACTGGCCCTTTCACTTACCCCATAAGTCAAGCCCAAAAATAAATAAATTATATTATATATATATATATATATATATATAACTTCAAGCTCATTTACAAGCAACAAATTCAAATCCTCTTTTAAAAAAAATATATATAAGTAGGGGTGAGAGGGTAATCACACAATATAAGGTACCCAACTGTACCCTGCTGGATTAGGTAAGATCCAAGTGGGTATTAATAGTCACCGGATAGGATATGAGTACAGTTTTCTAAAACCTACTTTAATAGAATAAGGTATGAGTACAAGGTCTTCATACTATCTACCTACCCTAGAATCGGTAATCTAATATATAGGGAATCGGGTTTCAGGATATCATGTATCTACTCTATTAAAAGTTATAACATAATATCATTATATAAGGAAAACATAATATACTCCAATCTTTTTTATTTTGCAATTATATTTATTCGAGAAGACGTTCTATAGACTACTTTTTGGAAACTGTTATTATTGAAAAACTTGTTATTTTTACTATAGAACTTAAATTATACAGATGTACTTAAACTTCTAAAATATATAAAAATGTCAATTTTTTTTCTAACACTAATTAATATAAAGTGGCTCCAAATTGCTTAAGTAGGTTCAAAAGGTATTTGTTATAGATTTTAATATTCACACATCAAACAAATTTTGTATATTGCAAAATTTGTGATAGGTTCCATAAGTACCGTATACTCCATGAGTTTTATAGGGTATAGGGTATAAGCTACTACATGGTAAGTTCTAGATATAAAATTTTATACCATATACTTTCAAGGTAAGGCAGAGGTAGATCTTTATACCCTATCCATCATATACCCACTCATTAGTAAAAATAGGTGTAGCTATTTATGCATAAATTTTCAAATGAATTTTATGATTTTCTAATATGTAGAATTTTTTGCCTTTTATATATAAAGACCACTTTCACATTTAATTTATTAGTTGAGTAATTTTAAATTACTTTTATTACTTTTTTTTTTCCTTTAAGTAAGAGAATTGAGGCAATATGCATTTATATTTTACATGTAAACTCCAAAGTTGTATATGTTGATAATTTAATAGAAAATATTCTAAAAAATTTATGTACAGCTAACTACACCTATATTATCGTATTGGAGTCTATTTCTAAATAAACATATAAGACATACTAGAGTCTGTTTGGATTATATGATTTTCATCTGTATCTTATTTGTATATGATCTACATTTGTATTTTATATATGTCTTATCTGTATCTTATCTATTTCTAATTTTTGTTTGATTTGTTTATGAGTAAAATTGTCTAATTTTCATATGTATCTGTTTTATGACGAAAACCTATTTGAAAATGATAAAAATAAGATGTTAAAACGATAAAAAAATAACAAAATAGTCATACCCTTTAATGAATGAGTTTTAATCCTAGGAATAGGTTTGATATAATGTTATCAACATGTTTATTTTATCTAGGTGTTTATTGTAAGGATCCAATGACTCACTAATCGGCTAATCCAAAATAAAAATAAATAATGTCAAAATTTGCAAAAGAAATATGATATTAAAAGAAAGGCTTTGGCAAAAGCGATGATCTATGTGGAATTATTTTTCAAAGGACTATTTAGAGGTAAGGGTAAGTGGCTCCAAGGTAGAGAGTGTATCAAATTTTATTTGTGCCTTACTCTGTAACGTAGGTACAAAGTTTTGATGAACCAAGGATGATTGTAATCTTGTTTTGATGAGAAAATACATTGTACAAATGCTCATCAACTTAGTTAAGCTACATTTAATAAGAAAAACTTTTTTTTTATATGTTTAAGGTTTAATGTGCAGATACGTATTTGTATTTGTATGTGTGTTGTTCTCCATAGATTGTACATGACCAAATTATTAGTCGATAATCTTGATTGCTATCTTGATCGTGGACTTCATCGAGGGCTCAATTGGTCCAATCGAAGTGTAAATCCAAGGCGTGACAAGTGAAATAAAACAAGATGCATAAACTAGGTCACAAGTCAAATCAAGGGCTTGACAAAATTTAACTCAAGGGTATGACAAGTTTAAATCTAAGGTTCGATAAGCACAGACTTAGTCGATGAGTAAATTGAGGCGCAACGAGTTTAGAACGTGACAATTTAAAAAATAGCTGTTACAAACTTTCAAATTCGACCGTTGGAGGTTTTTTTAGGAGAAAATAGATATGTTTTTAAAGCTGATATATAATATATATATATAATGTTTTAAGGTGATTTATATAAAAGAGAGAAGAGAGTAGAGCTTAACTTGTATATATTATGTAAAAATACTCTCTATTTGTGTTTGTTTTTGTTGAGTTAATATTGTAAGGCACTATTTATATGTTTTGTATGAGTGTTTTAGTGAAGTCCTCCTGTATTTGAGGCAATATGTGAAGTTCTTATGCGTTGAGGCACTTGTGTGAAGTCTTTCTTGATTGAGGCAATTATGGACCATAGAAACTATGGGCGAGCCAAACTCTATGTTAAATTTGGTATAATCTTCTTTCTCTTATTTCTTTATTATTGTTGTTGTAATCGTGCATAAAAGGATAAAAGAGATAACAATTGGTTAAGTGAGCTTAAAATTAGTTTAAAAACCCACATTGTAGGTTCCATTTCTGCATGTTCGTGTAACAAGCCTAGATGTTCTTTTTATTTATTTGTTTTAAACAATTGATATAAGAGCAAGTCTCTAATGTTAATGATTAACCATATCTTAGAGTAAAGTTTCTATGTTTTTTTTTAAAAAAAAAAATTCACTAGGCTTATGTGTTTTTGTGTGCTAAAAATGAGTTTTTTATTAAATGTAATTTAAATCTTTTAGTTGAGCATCATATCTTTACAAGTGAGTTTTAACCAAAATGCTTAACTGGAGTTAAGTTACATTTAATAAGTTGCTTATTATATGTAGCTTGGGAGTCTTTAATTGAGTATTACATTTTTTATAAGTGAGTTTTTAACTGAATGCTTAATTGAGGGGAAGTGCTAAGTTAAGGGGGAAGCAATATTGTGTAATAATTGTTCTCATCAAAAAGGGGGAGATTGATGAACCAAGGTTAGTTACAATCTTATTTTGATGCAAAAATATATTGCACAAATGCTCCTCAACTTAGTTAAGTTGCATCTATTAAGTAAAACTTATTTTTGATATGTTTAAGCTTTAATGTGCATATATGTGTTTTGTATTTGTACGTGTATTGTTCTCTCAGATTGTACAAGAACAAATTATCATGCCCTACTCTTGATCCCTACCTTCATCGCGAACTTTATCAAAGGCTTGATTGGTCCAATCGAAGTGTAAATCCAAGGCGCAAGAAGTGGAACAAACAAGATACATAAACTTAGTCATAGATCATATTGAGCGCTTAAAAAGTTTAACTCTATGGTGCAACAAGTTTGAATCTAAGGCTTGACAAGCACAAACTTGGTTGATGGATAAGTTGAGGTGCGACAAGTTTAGGACAGGACAAAATTAAAGTGCAACAATTTAAAAAAATAACCGTTGTAGATTTTCAAATTTGATCGTTTGAGGTTTTTTTGAGGGAAAACATCTACGTTTTTTAAGCTGATATAAATAATATTTTGGGTTGATTTATTAAAAGAGAGAAGAGAGTAGAGCTCAACTTGTATATATTATATAAAAATACTCTCTATTTGTTTTTTTTTTTTTTTGTTAATTGAATAGAGCCATTTGTAAGATTAGTGAACTAATATTATAGGACACTATTCACATGTTTTGTATGAGTGTTTTAGTGAAGTTCTCATGTGTAGGCCATATGTATAAAGTCATACTGTGTGTAGGTAATTGGTAAAGTCCTCATTTGTTGAGGCATTTATGTGAAGTTCTAGGTGTGTATAAGCACTTGTGAAGTCCTCACGTGTTGAGGCACTTATATGAAGTCCTCTATTGGTGAGGCCTTCATGAAGTCCTATTTGTAAGGCAATTGTTTTGTTGAATGATGTGTGAAGTCCTCCTTGAGTGAGGCAATTGTGGACCGTAGAGACTAAGGGGCTAGCAGAACTCCACGTTAAATCTGGTGTGATTTTCTCATTCTCTTATCTCTTTATTATTACTGTTGTAATTGTACATAAATGGATAAAAGAGATAATGGTTGGTTATGTGAGCCTAAAATCAGTTGAAAAACCCACTTTGTAAGTTCTGCTTTTGCATGTTCATGTAACAAGCCTAGATACGCTTTTTATTTATTTGTTTTGCAATAAGTTTTGTATTTAGAACCTATCATGTAATATCTTACACCCACCTTATACCTTTTTGCACGAAGGTAATTTCACAGGTAGAGATTGCTCTTGCAAACAAAAAAAAAAAAAAAAAAAATGGTGGTTGAGGGATGGGATTGAGGGGCGTCAAGAGGTTCCCCAATGCAGCTACTCCGATGCTTAAGTCAGTTTATGGGTGAATATGATGTGTCTATAAAAAGATAAGAAAAACTTCTTTTTCTTCGTCCTCCTTTTTTCCTAAAGGGGAAAAGGGTATTTATAGTGTTTTGAGTTAACAGGGTAGAATTCTTCCCAACTAACTTCGTACCCAAGGTGATGGGGATACCTGAGCTGAGAAATTGCAGCTCTGCGAAGTCTGCATCCAACTGATTATGTCCCTCCCCCCTCCCAGTCATGGGGTGTGACTGGAGTACTTGCTTCTCTTGGAGGTCATGAGGTAGCAGAGCCGAGCTCATTAGTTAACTGTGGATGAGCTCGACTAACCTTTTCGACATGATGGCTTCTGAGGAGGTCTCATATTGTTTCCCCTAATAGGACCCTGAGTCTTCCTACCTCTTCGGAAGGTCAGGGCGTCGTAGGCAGTAAGATCTCTTTTGGGTTCGTTAGTGTTCTTGGACCTCGAGGCCCAAAAGATCAAGTGGGCCGATTGCTACATTCTACTGTCAACACATCTTCTACCCTTTAAACTCAAAGGGTACTTTATAAAACTTTTAAAATTTTTATTATGTTCAAGTTTATTATAATATATATGGGTTATGTAACATGGACAATGACATCTTAACCTTGACAAAATATGCAATTTGATACCTAACTTTAAAATTGATCATTTAATATCTAAAAGATCTTGACAAAAGTACTTTTGACATGTACAAAAAGTTTTTTTTAGATATTAAATTGATCAATTTTAAAGTTCAAGTACTAAATTGATCTATTTATTTATAGCAGCTGTCACGCCCCATAGGATATCCTAAACGTAACAGCCCGCCACATACTATATAAGACTCTCGAATTCCCTATCCGAGCCCTTCGGAAGTCTTATATAGATGTAAAGCGTCCCTTTACGACAATAGAATACTCAACCAATGGAGTTAAGAAGTCTAATGTGGCATTCATTAGCCATCGATGATAAGCCAAAACACATAAATATACTTTACAAAATCTAAGAGGCATTCCCCACAAAATAATATTAAGTTCATTACAGTCATCCGGAGTCCTTTAGTTTCCAATGGAAGTCTATACAAAAGTGAGGTAAACTTCTATGGGAAACTCCTATCTCCGGTACCTGAGCTGTGGCTTGCCTCGGTCTAAGCCAAACGAACTCGTGCTGCAATAAGTAAAAACTATGGGGGCGTAAGCTAACTAGCTTAGTGAGTAAGAACTTCCATATCACAATTAAGTACAAATCATTCAAACAAGTGATTATTCACGCAAATGTATGCATCAGACAAATGATTTCAACAAACATATGACCAACCGGAAATCATATGTGGATAGACTTGTGCCCTCCATCCCGGGTTAGCAGATTAACAAATCATGCGGTACAATGCCATTAAGCTCACGGTTAACTGAACAATAATTCGTTTTATGGATCACGATTAACCAACATATTCGTTTTATGGATCACGATTAACCAACATATTCGTTTTATGGATCACGAAAAACCAACCAATGCTAATGCTCCATCCCCGACGTGATATGAATGAGTCCAATTATAATTGAAGTCGAATATAGATTAATTCAATTCTTTTAAGTGGCCAACAATTTTTTGCAGACAATCAATATAATTTCTAGCTAAACAAGCAATAGCTTAACACCCGGTTTCGATATTCCTTAAATTCAACTTCACATATCAATAACAGACAAGTATATAATTCCCATATACCCCATCATGCATATCCATTTTTATCTTTGCCTACACCACTAGTGCAACTAACAATACAATCACAAACATTAATTGAGAGTGTGTCGAGCCTGGATTTTTTCCACTATCTGGTTCATTTCTCCTAACCCGATTCACATTAAACCCGAACCCATTTAACATGAATCCTCGACTAGGGGTTAAAAGAAATTTTAATTTTTGAAAACTTTTTAGAGTCGCCACCCGATATAAATCGGGAAAAAATAAAAAGCTAGGATCAATGGGTCGGTTGATCCTAACTTAGCTACTAGTCTGCGAAAATTTGATTTGAAAAATCAACTTTTAAAACCAGATATCATGGATTCGGGGGCTAACCTATTAAAACCAAATCGGTTACCACTTTTGGAATTTTAAATTTATAATCTATCCTTTTCATACTCAAAAATTCAAATGATACATTATGAAACAATATTCACAAATCACATTATTCATTTTTTTTATGCATTTTTCTTTATTTTTATTTTTTATTATTTTTTTAGAACATATATCAACAAATATATTTCATTTTTTTTAAAAAAAAATTTATATTTACAAAATATTATTCACAATATTAAAAACAAAACATTTTTTATTTTTTAATGTCGCCCCGCAGGTGCCTACGTACTCGCTAATCGAGATCAGACAAAACGTAGTTCTTTTAAAAAGAACTTAATTTGTTGATCAATTTTAATTTTTGAACTATTCTCAATTTAAGTTCATTAAATTTTAAATTTTTTGTGAAAACCATTTTTGATGATCCTATGATCTAATCAATTGTTTTTTATTTCATGAAAACATATTTTCTAAGTCCAAAAATCATTTTTTATTATTTTATTTTTTTTAAAAAATTGGTTTTGGAAAATCCAATTTTATCATTTTTATTTATTTTGTTTATTATATTATTTTTTTTTTTTTTTATTTTTATTTTTTTTAAAAAAATCATCACATAAATTCACAACATATTCAGAATATTAAAATATATTAAAATTATTTTTCATGCATTAAATATGCATTTTCTAAAGCAATTTATGTATAAATACATACTAAAAATATTAAAAAATATCAAAAATATAAAAAAAAATTTATATAAAAATAATTATTTATATTTTTCTGGATTTTTCTGTATTTTTCTGAATTTTTTAATGAATTTTTTACTATTTTTTATTATTTTCTGAAATTAATTATATAATAAAAATATAATAAAATAATGCGGATTAACCTGGACCGTCGGATGAAGCGGACGAGATCTGGAGCGTCGATCGCGTTGACTGATCTGGATCGTCTGATCTAATTGACCAAATCTGGGCGTTGATCGATGATTAAATCTGGGCCGTCTGATGCTTGATGAAATCTGGGCCGCTGATCTGCTTGATCAAATCTGGACCGTCTGATCTGCTTGATGAAATCTGGGCCGTTGATCTGCTTGATCAAATCTGGACCGTCTGATCTGCTGATGAAATCTGGACCGTCTGATCAGAGTTGACCGTTGACCGATGACCGACGACCGTTGACGATGACCGACCGGGTTGGATTCGGATCTTCGGGTCGGATCTCGGAGCTCCGGGGGTGAAGAAGACGATGACGCGACTTTTCGCGGATTCCGGCGGCTCCGGTGGTCCTCGGTGGCTGGAAGCTTGTCGGCCCGACTCCTATGGTGGTGCGCGTCCTTGGTGGTGGTGGCGTTCACTCAGAACGGCGGCAAGGGCGGTTCCGGCGGTGGTTGTACGGCGGCGTAAATCCGAAAATTAAAAAAAAAAATTTCAGAGGTTAATTTGATCAATTTGATCAAATCCAAGCACACTAAAACATCAAAATTAGGTTTCTAACATTCCTAACACACTCAATTTTGATCAAATTCGATTCAATCACTTCGAATTTGAAAAATTCGAATTTTTCTTCCTAAATTCGAGAATCTCGAATTGATATGGTTATGTATGTGTTTTCTTGAAATTGACTTGTGCCTTTTGATCCTAGGACCTCCTATTTATAGGTTGCAAGCTCAATTTTACGTTTCAAACAGTTTCGAAAATGAATCGTTTTTTGCCTCTTTGTTTTTCCACGAATTTAACCAAAAATTTGGCTTGATTCATTCTTAACCGATGAATTGATGATTGATCCTTCATATTCCATGTCAGATTCATCCAATGTGGATAGATTAATTGTCCAATTTCATCAATTTTTGTAACTCCTCATTCATGTGCAATTGAATGCTTTATAAATTGAATTTTGTGACTTTTAGGTTGTTTTTTGCACTAATCTTTCATGTTCTATAACCACTTTGCAATTCCATCATCAATTTTGACAATCAATGATGTCTTGTCAGTTAAAAACTGATGCAAAGTAAGGCAAAAAGTCACATTTGAGGAAGATGCAAAGGCAAAAATAATGAGATGATAAAAAGACAAAATTTTGCCTTTGCTAGGGTTTGAACTTGTGTCATTGAGCTTGGATGTGTGTTTGGATCAATGCATTTAACCAACAGGCCATTTGGCCTGTGCCTTGATCACTTAGCCAACTTCATCAATACTTAATTAAGGCTTTTTTTTTAAAAAATGAGTTTAATTAAATTTTAAGCCTTAATTAATTGGGCAAAAATTGGGTGTCTACAGCTGCCCCTCTTTGTGGTAAAGTTTGAACAAAACTTTTGCCACAAAGACAAAAATAACCAATTTTTGCTTAGCTTCTCCTTCCAAATTTTTTTTAAGGAGATTTTTATCTTGTGCTAAACTATCTGTCGAGTTTAGACTTTGAGATTTGCTAGGTCAACTGTCGGACCTATGGGCTTTGGTTGGTCATTTGCCGGACCAATGGGCTTTGGTTAGGTCATTTGCCGGACCTACGGGCTTTGGTTAGTCATTTGCCGGACCTACGGGCTTTGGTTAGGTCATTTGCCGGACCTATGGGCTTTGGTTAGGTCATTTGCCGGACCAATGGGCTTTGGTTAGGTCATTTGCCGGACCTATGGGCTTTGGGTTTTGGTCACCATCTGGAATGGATGGATTTTGTATTGGGTCACCATCATCTTGAGTGGATGGATTTTGAATTTGGTCACTATCTCTAAAGGATGGATTTTGTATTGGGTCATCATCTCTAAAAGATGGATTTTGTATTTGGTCACCATCTCTAAAGGATGGATTTTGTATTTTGGTTAGTACTAGACTATCTGTCGAGTCTAGACTGAGGGGTACTTGTGATTTTTCAATCCACTTGGGGACTTGGTTTTTTTCTGATCCACTTGGGGACTTGGTTTTTTTCTGATCCACTTGGGGAACTGGTTTTTCTTTTTTGGAAAACTCGAATAGGCTTCAGACTTTTTTCTTTTTTTTGGGAGACTTGGATGGGCTTCAAGCATTTTTTTTTTTTTGAAAACTTGCTTTGAAAACTTGGATGGGCTTCAAGTTTTTCTTTTTTTTTTGGAAAACTTGGTTTGAAAACTTGGATGGGCTTCAAGCATTTTTTTTTTTTGAAAACTTGCTTTGAAAACTTGGATGGGCTTCAAGTTTTTTCTTTTTTTTGGAAAACTTGGTTTGAAAACTTGGATGGGCTTCAAGTTTTTCTTTTTTTGGGAACTTGCTTTGAAAACTTGGATGGGCTTCAAGTTTTTCTTTTTTTTTTTGGAAAACTTGGTTTGAAAACTTGGATGGGCTTCAAGTTTTTCTTTCTCTTTTTTTTTTTGGAAGACTTGATTTGAAAACTTGGATGGGCTTCAAGTTTTTCTTTCTTTTTTTTTTTTTTTTTGGAAGACTTGGTTTGAAAACTTGGATGGGCTTCAAGTTTTTCTTTCTTCTTGGAAGACTCGGATGGACTTCAAGCTTTTCTTGAAAACTTTGGAAACTTGGTTCAAACGTACCCTATGAACTGGCTATTGGTTTTAACATTAGTGCGCTTCTCGAGCTAACACTCGACTTGTTAAGGCGCTCCTTGAGCTGGCCTAAAACTTACAACTTGACAAGGCAGCACAACACTTCCTTGAGTTCGCGATTCTCAATTTGAAGAATAGGATGAAGCTCCTTTGAGCATACAATCCTAAAACTTAAACACAAACTTGAAAACCAAGTTTTGAAAACTGTAGCCTGAATTTTTTTGGGCTAATTTTTTAATGTGGGAAATTCTTCCCCTTTTTTCATTGAAAATTTTTAAGAAAACCTTTGAGAATTTTTTTTTTTTTAAAAAACCAAAACTTTATGCCCCTTTTTTTTTTTTGCAAAGTTTTTTTATTCTTTTATTTTAAAAATTTAAACCAAAGGCAATTTTTTACTTTTAATGAAGAAAACTTATTTTTTTTCTTTTTTTTTAATTTTTTTATTACTTTTTAGATATTTGGAAAAAACTTTTTTTTTTTTTTTGGGAAGAAAATTCCTTCTTTTCTTGGACCTTTTAAAGGTAAAAAGTTTCCTTTTTTTTTTTTGAATTCCAACTTTTTCTACAAGTTACCAATAGGTAAAAATAATCATAAATAGGGTTTGCCCCATTGATCACTCATTTTTTTTTTCAGCCTAAGGCTTCACTATTAACCACCTAATGTCTTTTATTGAAAAATTTTAATCATTGGGGGCAAAGTTTTTCTTTTAGGACATTAATTTGAAAATTGGGGCATTGTTTCCAACTTTGGGGTAATTAATTCCTAACCCTGAGGCAGACTTCTTTCAAATTGGGGCAAATGATTTCATGCCCCTGGGATGATTCTTACACCAAGGTTGGTTATCTTATTTTAAGTTACCTAATCAAAGAGGACTTCCTTACACTCTCTTAGGCTTATTTTCACACATTTGACTCGGATTCCAAAAATTATGGTCCGGCTTGCAGTGACACACTTTGGTCAATCTATTAGGTCTTTTTTGGACTATAATGTGGGCTTTTGGTTATTGGCTTTAATCAAAAAGGATATTTCATAAAGGCTTTTTTCTGAAAAATTTTTTTCAACACAACCCGGGTTACAAGTCAAGAACCCTTAAGGAAAACTTGAATATGCACTATTCCTAGTTTCAAGAGCATTAATAAATTAACTCCTTTGATCCAAAGAGTCTCTAAAGGGTGAATTGTGGATGGGCCCATAATATAGATTTTGGACCTGTGTTTTGATGGGCTTTGAACTTTGAGCATGTGCCCCCAGTGTTTGGTATGATCACCTTGTGTGATTGTCTTCCATCAGAGTGGAATTGTGGGTCCATGATATAAATTTTGGACCTTGTGTTTTGATGGGCCTTGAGCTTTAAGCATGTGGCCCCCAGTGATGGTATGATCACCTTGTGATTGTCTTCCATCAGGGTGGAATTGTGGGTTCAATGATATAAATTTTGGACCTTTGTTTTGATGGGCCTTGAGTTTTAAGCATGTGCCCCCCAGTGTTTGGGTAATCACCTTGTGTGATTCTTCCATCAGGGTGGAATTGTGGGTGGGTCCATGATATAAATTTTGGACCTTGTGTTTATGGGCCTTGAGCTTAAGCATATGCTTCTACTTCTGGTTTAATCACCTTGCTTGGCTATTCTTCATTTTTTTTTTCATTTTTTTTGGCACTTTATCATGTATCCCTTTTTCTTCTCTTTGCAAGGTGATTTGTATTTTTTTTCATTGATGGCTTATAGCTCAAAGTATATGGATTGTTTATGGTTTATAAGAAACTCTTCTTCCTTTCAAAGAAATGATTTATTTATGTCAATTGACTACTCTTAATTGCAACTAGGGCAAGTGCATATAAGTTAATCCTTTTTCTCCTTGATAATAACCCGGACCTCCAAATTGCCCCATTGTGGGGTATCCTAATGTAGGGTGTTCTTGACAGGGCTTAATTTTAAAAAATTCTTTCCTTAATAGGCTCAATGGGTTAACAAAGGATAATGTGTTTAGGACTTTGAAATGAATGCCTAATGTCACTTTGACCTATGTATCAAATTCAAACTAGACCTCCTTTAAGGATGAGTCCTTTTATCTCTCACAATTTACTCCCTCTAGTGTGTAGGGTTATGTTTGGATATTAATTTGCCTCTTTTCATTAGTCAGGCCACTATTTAATAAAATTTTGGGTTTTCAATCATCCATTTTTATTGCCTCAGGATATATAACTAAATGCCCCATTTGGATTTATCAAATGCCTCTAATCGTAAAGTCCTTTTGTTGCCCCCTATTTTGATTTCATTTGCCTTTAGCTTAAAATGAATGATCATTGAGGTAACAATTTGAAACATTCTTTTTCTGTTGGCAATTTCCTTCTTTTCTATTTTTTATTTTTTTTGTCTTTTTGAAATAAACCTTTATTCTCTTTCTCATTTGTTGAAAACAAGTTTAAAAAACTTTTATTCTCTTTTTTTTTTTTTTAGACAACAACTTTTTGTTCACTTTTTTATTTTAAAAAATCTTCAAAAAAAAAAGAAAGTTGTTGATGGATATTTACAAAAAAAATGTTTGAAAATGATATTTATCCTAAAGCGAAAAAGATATTTACAAAAATAATTCATTTTTTTCTTTTTTCTTTAAGGCAAAAATTATTTTACAAGAATATGGAACAAAAAAGACCCCCTTTTTCTTTAGAAGGAATTCAAATGGGGGTGATTTTTACAGGGATGATTATCCTGAAGGCAAGGAGAGGAATACATATGACAAAGGTACTTTTGATTGGAGAGGACTATAACTATAGGTGGACAAAATTTACTCTATGAGTATTTACAAGTTACTGTACACATTTTTATTTTATTTTTTTTTCTTAAAAAATGCAAAAGCAAAGATGCAAGCATACAGATGCAATTGGGATAATGAACCTTGAAAATTTGATGAAAAAATTTTGCTGGAGTTGATGAAAATTATTTTTTTGAAAACCTTTTTTTTTTAAACAAAAAAAAAACTCCATTTTTAAAAAAAATTTTGGTCACTATCCATATAAATGGAGATAAGGACCCTGAAAGTTTTGGTGAAAAAGTTTTGTTGGAATTGATGAAAAATCATTTTTTTTTTGAAAATCTTCTTTTTTTTTTTGAAAAATAACAAAATTAATTAAGACTCTATTTGAGAAAAAAAAAAAAGAAATTAGTCACTATCCATGCCAATGGGGATAATGACAAAAAAAAAAAACTTTACTTGAAGTGGTATTAATTTTTTTTTTAAATAAAGGTTTAAAAACCATCTCAATCTAAAATTTATTTACTAAAAAAAATGTTTGATTTTTGAAAACTTCCTTTTTTAGGAAAGAAACAACTCCACATTTTTTAAAAAAAATTTGGTGGACTTTTTTGAAATTTTTTTTTATTTTTGAAAAAAAAAACATTTTTTGGAAGAAAATACAACTTCATTTTTTTAAAAAAATTTGGTCAAAATCCCATGTTAATGAATGCATGATTTGGTAGGTTCTATAGGTCCCCGATTTAGTGGTACTAAACCGGAGTGGGAGGACATTTCTTGATCTAGAGGGTGGAAAGCCACAGCCCCCGGACCTTACTTCGTCCTCCTCGCTTAGGCTCTTAAGACGGCCTGGTCCGACCGTATCTAGCACACATTTGCTAATGCAAATGCAAATGCAAATACTTAAATAAATAAACAAACAAGCTTTTTGCCTTCTTTTTTTTTTACACCTGCAAGGTTAGTATATATTTACAGAACAATTATTCAATATAATATACAAAGAATCATATATTCACAAAAATTGAGCAAGGATAAATTTAAAATTTAAAATTCCTAAGTGGCTAGCCCTCTCTTTTTTTAAAAAAATTTAGGCGTCCCCAG
Organism: Combretum micranthum; assembly: GCA_024138025.1. NCBI lineage: Eukaryota > Viridiplantae > Streptophyta > Magnoliopsida > Myrtales > Combretaceae > Combretum > Combretum micranthum. The sequence continues at coordinate 140,872 of JAMXBD010001342.1, forward strand.
TGGAGTCGCCAAGCTGTCGAGCCTGGATTTTTTCCACTATCTGGTTCATTTCTCCTAACCCGATTCACATTAAACCCGAACCCATTTAACATGAATCCTCGACTAGGGGTTAAAAGAAATTTTAATTTTTGAAAACTTTTTAGAGTCGCCACCCGATATAAATCGGGAAAAAATAAAAAGCTAGGATCAATGGGTCGGTTGATCCTAACCTTAGCTAGTTTTTTTGTTTTTTTTTGTATTTTTTATTGTTTTTTTTTTTAGAAATAGTCTGCGAAAATTTGATTTGAAAAATCAACTTTTAAAACCAGATATCATGGATTCGGGGGCTAACCTATTAAAACCAAATCGGTTACCACTTTTGGAATTTTAAATTTATAATCTATCCTTTTCATACTCAAAAATTCAAATGAACATTATGAAACAATATTCACAAATCACATTATTCATTTTTTTATGCATTTTCTTTATTTTTATTTTTTATTATTTTTTTAGAACATGACTATCAACAAATATATTTCATTTTTTTTAAAAAAAAATTATATTTACAAAATAATTATTCACAATATTAAAAACAAAACATTTTTTCATTTTTTAATGTCGCCCCGCAGGTGCCTACGTACTCGCTAATCGAGATCAGACAAAACGTAGTTCTTTTAAAAAGAACTTTAATTTGTTGATCAATTTTAATTTTTGAACTATTCTCAATTTAAGTTCATTAAATTTTAAATTTTTTGTGAAAACCATTTTTGATGATCCTATGATCTAATCAATTGTTTTTTATTTCATGAAAACATACTTTTTCTAAGTCCAAAAATCATTTTTTATTATTTTATTTTTTTTAAAAATTGGTTTTGGAAAATCCAATTTTATCATTTTTTTTATTTTGTTTATTTATTATTATTGTTTTTTTATTTTTATTTTTTTTTTAAAAAATCATCACATAAATTCACAACATATTCAGAATATATTAAAATATATTAAAATTATTTTTCATGCATTAAATATGCATTTTCTAAAAGCAATTTATGTATAAATACATACTAAAAATATTCAAAAAATATCAAAAATATAAAAAAAATAAATTTATATAAAAAATAATTATTTATTTTTCTGGATTTTCCGTATTTTTCTGAATTTTTTCTGAATTTTTATGAATTTTTTACTATTTTTTTATTTTCTGAAATTAATTATAAATAAAAATATAATAAAATAATGCGGATTAACCTGGACCGTCGGATGAAGCGGACGAGATCTGGAGCGTCGATCGCGTTGACTGATCCTGATCGTCTGATCGAATTGACCAAATCTGGGGCGTTGATCGAGATGATTAAATCTGAGCCGTCTGATCTGCTTGATGAAATCTGGGCCGCTGATCTGCTTGATCAAATCTGGACCGTCTGATCTGCTTGATGAAATCTGGGCCGTTGATCTGCTTGATCAAATCTGGACCGTCTGATCTGCCTGATGAAATCTGGACCGTCTGATCAGAGTTGACCGTTGACCGATGACCGACGACCGTTGACCGATGACCGACCGGGTTGGATTCGGATCTTCGGGTCGGATCTCGGAGCTCCGACGGGTGAAGAAAACGATGACGCGACTTTTCGGGGCGGATTCCGGCGGCTCCGGTGGTCCTCGGTGGCTGGAAGCTTGTCGGCCCGACTCCTATGGTGGTGGCGCGTCCTTTGGTGGTGGTGGCGTTCACTCAGAACGGCGGCAAGGGGCGGTTCCGGCGGTGGTTGTACGGCGGCACAAATCCGAAAATTAAAAAAAAATTCAGAGGTTAATTTGATCAATTTGATCAAATCCAAGCACACTAAAACATCAAAATTAGGTTTCTAACATTCCTAACACACTCAATTTTGATCAAATTCGATTCAATCACTTCGAATTTGAAAAATTCGAATTTTTCTTCCTAAATTCGAGAATCTCGAATTGATATGGTTATGTATGTGTTTTCTTAAATTGACTTGTGCCTTTTGATCCTAGGACCTCCTATTTATAGGTTGCAAGCTCAATTTTACGTTTCAAACAGTTTCGAAAATGAATCGTTTTTTGCCTCTTTGTTTTTCCACGAATTTAACCAAAAATTTGGGCTTGATTCATTCTTAACCGATGAATTGATGATTGATCCTCATATTCCATGTCAGATTCATCCAATGTGGATAGATTAATTGTCCAATTTCATCAATTTTTGTAACTCCTCATTCATGTGCAATTGAATGCTTTATAAATTGAATTTTGTGACTTTTGGGTTGTTTTTTGCACTAATCTTTCATATTCTATAACCACTTTGCAATTCCATCATCAATTTTGACAATCAATGATGTCTTGTCAGTTAAAAACTGATGCAAAGTAAGGCAAAAAGTCACATTTGAGGAAGATGCAAAGGCAAAAATAATGAGATGATAAAAAGACAAAATTTTGCCTTTGCTAGGGTTTGAACTTGTGTCATTGAGCTTGGATGTGTGTTTGGATCAATGCATTTAACCAACAGGCCATTTGGCCTGTGCCTTGATCACTTAGCCAACTTCATCAATACTTAATTAAGGCTTTTTTTTTTTAAAAATGAGTTTAATTAAATTTTAAGCCTTAATTAATTGGGCAAAAATTGGGTGTCTACAGAGTGGAAGTAGTACTCACTCGGCCATGGTACGCCGGTCTTTTAGTAATAGTAATCGGGCGGTAAGGTGTCGTCTGCTCGGGATCACCTACCAAATAAGAATAACCTAATAAGAATCTCATCACTAAACTAATTTGAGCTATGCATCTAAACTACATGAAATCGGAATTCTCGCTATTTGCGGAAGCTCCGACTTAAAACGGCCATAACTTGATCATTTTAACTCGGAATTTCATAAATTTTATATCGATCTCTATCTACTTCGAAAGATATATCTATTTCTAATATTATTTTCAAGTTTTGAAAACATTAGGGTCACGGAACAGTGGGATCAGTTCTGTTCCGTCACTTTTTCAATTCCGAAAAATCGTTTCGCATTTGATAAAAATGTTCCTAGTTGATGATTCATGTATAGATGGTATATGAATGAATTCCTAATATGATTGTCATGAAATGAGATCAATATATGCATGGTTTTGATGATCTTTGATGATGAGCTCTTATGAAGTTCCATTTAGTAAGAATTCTATGATAATCACCTATGAAAAGCTATTCTTCCCAACTTCACATTTCCTAATGTTTTTATGATTTTATCCTTAGAATTTACTTACCATCTAAATAAAAATGAGTTCCCAACATCCATATTAATCATGACCTTCATTTATGCATAAAAATCCACATTTTTTATTGAGTAAATATGTTTTTGAATAAGCTACTTATAAAAATCCGAATTGTGTAATTTTCATTTTCTTGCATTTTCCTTATGAGAAAACTTGTTTAATGCATAAAAAATTGAAGCTCCAATATATCTATTATCTAAAGACTTCATTTAACTCCAAAAACATCCAATTTAAACTTAAATACTAGGTGTTCATGTAGGCATGATTCTAAATTACGAATTTGACTATAAATCCATATGTCAATATTTTTCATTCTAACTCCACTACTTGTTTTTACATTTTTCTCATGCCTAAACTCATCTAATCTTATGAAAATCATTCCTTCAAGATACCTATTGCACATATCCTTCATTTTTCATGTGAAATATGAGTTTCAAAATGGTTTTGGTGGTTTTTAAAGTAGGGTTCTAATTTCATCCGAATTTCCAACCACTCATTTCTAACAAAACCTTTTCCCTTTCAATTTTCTTGCCTTCTATACATGAAGATCTACTAACTAACATATCCTTACATAAGCAAGGCTACATTTTTATGATCATCAATGCATGAAAATCAAAATAACTATATGAACATATATGTAGATGAAGATGTGGATGTCTAAACATTAGATCTACTAGATATGATGATTGAATCATAAGCTTCATGACATGAACATCAATATATATGCTAGATCTCCACTTTACATGCATGAACAAGAAAATATCTTCACAAAAACTCATTTAAACACTAGATCCATGTCTTGTGATGGCTTGATATTCTTGTTCAAGTGTTTTCATGTCCCTAGCATGCTCATTGGGATTAAATGGGAAAACACACAAGAAATAGCTTTGTCATTACAAGGTTTAGGAAGAACAAGGCTTAAAATCAACATACCAATGTAGATCAAAGATAGAAATGAAGAGGATTTGAGTTGAATGTGTGAGAGTTGGGGGGGGGGGGGGATGGGGCGCGCTCACGACACAATGAAGAAAAAAAAGAGAGGGTTTTCTCTTTTGAAAAAAATTAACAAGTGAGAAATGAGGAGAGAGAGAGAAAAATGTGTTTATATATGAATGAATTAGGGTTTGTTGATGAATAAAAATAGTAAAAATAAATCAAATGAGAGGGAAAAGAAGGGGGGGGGGGGGGGGGGGGGGGGGGGGGGGGGGGGTTGGGGTAGGGTGGCACTGGCCTTAGGGGATGTGTGTGTGTGTGTGAAATTTGATATTTTGTAATTTAAGTAATTAAAATGTAATAAATGTGATAATTATTTAAGAGACAAAATTCTTGAGAAAGGAAATTGAAATGAGTAGTTGTAAGGATGTAAGAATAGGGTATGGGTTGTGTGTAGTGTAGGTTATATTTGTGATAGTAGACAAGACATCTACTTTACCAGTTGTAACGAAAACATGGAAAAGGCTATAACTATAATTTTTATAGCTCGAAAAATTATAAAATTGATATTTTTAGAATCCTTATAAAATTACGATTCTAATGAATATTCCGAAACATTTTTCTGAGTTCATGGTCCCGGGACACGCTTTTCCGTAATTGAGCTCAGGAACGCCTGGAATTGAAAAATTCCTGAATTTAAAACCTTCAAAGGTCTAAAATATACTGTAGAACAATAATTCAATTTCATTTACTTTATAAGACTTCTTTTATTATGAAACCGAAGGAAAACCGGATTTAGGGTTCCTAAGCTTCTCTTACTAGGCTTAAATTGGACCGGATTAGGGTTTCGCTTCCAACTCCCGATGTTTCCTAACTACTGAGACTACCGGGGTTTACAGTAGCATCCTATATAAGCAAAAAGACTAGAGTAAAAATAAGTGTTTCTTAATACATAAGGAGCTTATCGTAGGGTCTTACACTCTATAGTGTAAAGCTATAAAGCGGCATCATATGAGATATCCATCATTGTGTATAGATAATTACTCCACAATCTATATCCATAAAGAAATCTCTCAAAATTTTATGTATGTCTATATTTATCAATATCTATCTATCCATATCTCCAATATTTTAGATATTTATATCTACGTGTTTTATTTATTAATAGAACATAAAATTTTTCAACTCCATATAATATTAGTCCCTTACTAATGTGTGCGTGCGCGCATATGCATGCGCACACACATGTGTATGTCTTTAAATACTATGTTTAAATTCATTGAAACAGACTAATAATATTTCATTGGATTTTTTTTTTCAAACTTATAAAAAATATATAGTTATCATGCGTGGCTATTAAAAAAAATAAAAACACTAAGTATAAGCAAATATGTATTGATATTATTAAGAGAACACATAATAATATCATATGATATTGCTAGTAATACAAATTAATAATGCTACTAATTTATGTGTATAAACGATATAAATTCCTTCTTTCATAGAGTATATGAGGAGCACAAGTATGAGTACAACAATAGATAGGAGTTAAATATAATAGTTGACTATCTAAATTTTACAAAATCTAAAAGTCTCACTTTCTTCACTTGGAGATAAATGCAATTGCCAGAGGAAATTAAAAAAATGCTTTTAAATAATTTTGAAAAAAGAATTTTTTTTTTTTGTTTTAAAGGTAATTGAAGTAATAATTTCTAAAGGCTAATTAAAGTAATGGAAAATTCTATGTCCACTTATGTGCTTTAATAGGACTAGTCCCAATTAGTATTTAATTACTCATAATTACACCACTGAAATACTTAATATATTAATTACTACATATATTTTCATGATCGAATGATTGATTGGATGATCTCGTTGATTAGATCATAGAATTTTCCAGAAAGGTTTTGAGCATTTAAATGAAATTAAATATTTACAAGTTATTAAGGGACATCCAACTCAATATTTACATTATTGATGGAAACTAATGCTAAAAAAAATATTAAGAAGAATACTTAAGGAAAATGACATTAATGAAAATTGAGAATTACAATATGTTATAACTACATATATGGCTTATATATCAATGATTTAAATATTCATTTATTCATGGGAAATGACATTAAGGAGAATCAAAATATATTATTGATGACAAAAAAGATAAATTATACTATATATAGAAGTAACATTTTTGGTGTAAAATGGTAGATTAAGGCAGTTGACTTTATAATATTGAAGAAAGAAAACTAAAGACATATATTTTAAAATTGAGAATTCTAAGTTATGTGAAATATTAATATATCCACTAGGAATTTTGAATATTTTAAAAATAATATACCGAAAATTCATCACACTAGCCTTAAATAATATAGATTATATGATCAATAACTTCTTTGTTTAATTTAACAAACACATTTATGAGGTACGACAATAGTTATACAATTATTTTTTAAGTATTTTAGTACTATTTATGCATATATTTTTGTTATATTATCAATATGTGTGTAATTAAATTTAATAATTAATTAATATTTTCTATTTTATCATGTCATTTGATTTAATTTTTGCACATGAATCATTGATGTATGATGCTTTTATAATAATTTAATTAAATTTTTCTAAGTTTCACATTTATATGAAAAAATAAAAATGTTTGTCTCCATTATTGTTCAACTTAATGAACTTAGTGTGGGTTCTAATTGAGTATTAATAATTAATTCAACCTAACCATTATTAGGGATGCAACTAGGCAAGTCTTATAAGGTATCTAACCTGCCTAACCTGATAAACACCTTATAGGGTTTGGAACAATTCTAGGACATTAAGTATAAACCTAATAGGGTTTTTGGTCCGGCATAAAACTTTTTAGAAAGTTGAATACATTAATCTTCTAGGTTTTAGGTCAGGCATAGAGCTTGTTTGAATTTGGGTTCAGTTAGCATACATTGTCTATTGAGCGGGTTTTGGGTCTATGGAAAAAAACCTAATAGGGTTTGGGATGGATTTTAGAAGACCAACAAGGTGTTAGCACCGGTTCAGAATTTTTAAAACCTATCTTAAACCCACTTTGATTGTATTCCTAGGTGTTGATGGACAAATTTTGCTAAGGACTCCTCAAGCATAGCTCGACGAATTTAGAATATAAGTAAATTTAATTGTTCATAGGCTTACCTCTACTATCACTCTTAAATACAACTATAGGGCTGAGAAGAGTTCTCGAGTCTGCTCGAACATGGTCACTCAGCTTAGCCAAGGATTGACCTTTGTAAATCCTACCCCCTAAAAACATGGGACATATTTTGTTTGGTTGGTGTCTTCTCCTTTAACAATTGTTATGACGTCCCACATTCACCACAATGTGACTTGTTTTAAGAAAATTGCCATCGATACTCTTAGATCCCTTAGATTTGTGGTTTACTCCACTCTAAGCTAGGTGGGCCTTAAGGTTAGCAACCTATAGGCTTACGAGACAAAAACAAGTTAGTAAGTGCCCAGGGTATGTCTAAGTCTCTTATTTCAATACTTAAGTTAGAAAATCGGCAATTATGCATAATAGCAAGATGGGGTTAAAGTGGAGAGAGTGAAGCTAACACTAATGTTGTCTAGATTACCCTTATATAGTTGAGTATATATTTTTCTTTAGGATAATAAACTTATTTACAATAGAAAACTTCCCCTTGTTTATTAAGCGAAATGCCCCTATCCATTTTAGGCAATTGTAGTCCGATTATTTAGGAACCTTTCTAGAAGCATACTTTGCTAAAGGAAAATAGCGAGTTCTAATACTTAGGAGATCGAATAAGGTTGTTTCCCTTCAGAAGGATGTTGCTATGGGAAATGGTTGTCAAGCCTTGTAGAGGCCCGACTGTTTTGCCGAGCTTACCGATCTTTGGATCGAGAAGGTTAGCCCATGCTAGCAAGTAAGTTGGATTGGGCTCAAAGGGATTTATAGCAAAAAATGACTATTAACACGACTCATTCCAATTGTACTAAACTACTCCTCTATAAATACAACATCAGGCGTCCCTAGTAGATAGAACATGAACGTCCAAACCATTACTCCACTACAATACTTCCATACTCCCATATCCTTGCTAATTTGATTATAAGAGTAGTTGTACCAAGCAATTCTTTGTGCATAATGTCGCTAAGGTCTTGATCCATTCTAACTCTATCTATAGAACTTTAGTGATAATAATAAGTATCAAGAATTTTAGGTAAACATTTCTAAACCTTATCAGTATAGTTTATACATGATAATAAACCTAAAGTTCCATTATGATTTTATATCTAATTCCTTTCATTATAGATAGATATGATTTAAAAGCTTGAAACACAATCACAACAAACTAAGAGAATTCACCCTTTAACTTGAATTTTGATTCCAATATTGAAGGATGAATTATGATTGAAATTATACCCTAACTGAATAAAAATATAAATAAACCCTTAATATTTCTAACTTTAATCCACAATTGTATAAAACATGTGATATAATATTATATAATATGAAATTATATAAATATCTCATACAATGTACGATGCATATAATATGTATATATTACAATCAATGTTACAGGATTACTACTTTAGTATTTATTTAATGCATCTAAACTTTATATTTATGGAACATAGACATTTGATTACATTATCTATAATAACATGTTTAGTTATAAATTAGAATGACAACCATAATAAAGTGTTTATGGTAAGTGCTCATATGTTGATAGAAATATAAATCTACTTTATTTATTTTGTTCCATACTTGTATCGATTGACTATTACTTATAAAGGTTATCAAAGTGATATAGTTTTACTAGATTTTAGAATTTTGCAATTAACATATGGTTAATTCTCAATGTTAATAAAAAATTTATAATGCATTCATCACTTATCAATTTTTTTTCCATTAGTAATTGTGTAAATTATTGTATACATTAAATGATCTTTGATATATAACGTTATATTTTCATAATTAAAGGATGATAACTTTTTGAATCAATAATTATATAAATATAATATATATATTATATATTTATAATACTTTAAAAAAATTCACACGTTGTGTAAGTTATAACTATTTAATCTATTAGGTATACTTTTGGAGCAATGCATAAAGTGGAACCAAAAAATAATTATAAGGGTGGACTCTTCATTTAAGAAGACAAGTAAAATTTCACATGGGAGGGACAAATAATTTCATTTAAAAAAGTTAGCATCAAAACAATGAAATTTGTTTTTTTATTATTTATATTCTCTCCTGTAGACTTGACCCCCAACTCTCTCTCTCTCTCTCTCCACAACACAAAGCCTACGCCACAATAAGCTAACAAGCTATTTCCCCTCCTCTATCTTCTCTCTTTTTATTCTTATGATTTTGATGATAACAAAAAGGATTAAATGATTTCTTACATATTTAATTTAGTGTGCACCTTAGATGTTTATAAGATAAAATTATATCAGAAAGTATATCAGAAGGTTAGAAGATTCTCATTGAAAACAATTTGTATATCAGAAGGTTACTCAAAAGGTTCCACAGTGAAATGGAAGTTTTTCTTTTACCTATCAGAAGGAACATTAGAAGGTTAATGAACTATAATAAAATCACGTGATCTTCAACTTTGAATTTAATTTTTGAAGACCTAGCTCCAATGTTGAGTATAATTTGGAAACTATGCTCAATGTGTTCCACAAAGTCGGTTCAAAATCCACAGGGATTAAATCTTGAGTATATGATTTTTTTTAAGCTTATGAACATATTATTGAAGAAGGACGGCTCAGATTTGAAAATTGATTTACACAAAGAATTACATTTGAGGAGAAAGTTAGTGTGCATAATATGAAGTACGTACAAAACACAATTCAAATTTTCATGGAATGTGTCCAAGGATTTTTAAAAAATTCGAAAAACGTGGAAAGCTTGGATAGAGCATGAACAATACTAGACGAGGAATTTGTTCAACTACGGATGATTTCAAGTCCGAATTTTCAGTACAAGATAAACATACAAGTTGTTAGATATTTGGAATTATCTTCTGAAGCAGAGATTTCGAGATTACTTCAAGAATTCAAAATTCATATTGAGAGAAACAAAGGATAAACTCAAGCAATATTTTGGGATGATGGGACCAAGTTTATCCATTGTTGATTCTCTAGCCGTTAGATTGAACGAGATTAATATATTAAAACACAAGTTAGAAAAAAAAAAAACAAGAATTACGTGATAATCAGATTGCAACAATGATCAAAGCTCCCTTACGAGAAATACTATCACATTCTACTGTTATTTTTTTTGAGCAATACTTTTGAGGGAACTTAATTTTTATTCCTCTGATTTGATTTTACTCATTTAGTGTGAGTTGAGAGTTACAAGTAGGCTTAGTAGATTGATTGATTAGGAGAATCAAGCTAAGTGAATTGTAGCCAAAGAGAATTGGCAAGAACTTCTTGTAACTTTTATTGATTTGATTGGATAGTGAACACAACGGTGAGGAATACCGGACCTGGCTTGGAGCTGGAAGAGAGGATTGACGCTCAAGGCGGAACCTCTATAATTCGACTTTGCACTCTCTACTCCCTTATCTCTCTTTAAATTCGCAATTTTTTTGTTGTTCATAACTGTGATATATGCTCAGAAGGTTGATCAGAGAGTAATCACTTATATTTTCTTAATCAGAGAGTTAGTCAGAAGGTTTCTGGAGTAAAAAGTTTTGAATTGATATTTTATTTTCGTGGCTTAAGCAAATCATTTTGATCCAAATTATTGTTCAAAGTTTTTATTTGTTAAGTTTATTGTTTTAAGAAAGTTTCAAAGCCATTTTAGTTGAATAACCAAGTGGTGTGAAATTTATTCAAAATTTTTAAAAGTAAATTTATAACCAATTGACCCCTCCCCCCCTCTTGGTTATCTTTTAGGGACCAACAATTAGTATCAGAGCAGTGTTCATATATTTTATTTGAGTGATCTTTTCAAATGGCTGAAAACAATATTGCTATTAACAGAGCTCCATATTTTGATGGAACAAACTATCTATATTGGAAAATGTGCATGTTTACTTAGATAAAACCTAATGACTATGCCTCTTAGCAGGTGATTGCTTTTGGAGATACACAAGTGACCTTGACTGATGATGCCAGTTTCATTGATGAAGAATTAAATCTCATTGAGAAGAATAATAAGGCTAAGAATCTCTTACTCACTACAATAGCTCCTTCTGAATTTTATTTAATTTCTTCTTGTGAAACTGCAAAAGAAATTTGGGATACTTTGTCCAAAACTTATGAAGGAACTAATACTATTAAGGAAACAAAGATTAATTCTTTGTTACAACAATATGAATTGTTCAAAATAAAACCTGATGAGAAAATAAAAGAAGCTTTTAATCGTTTTACTGCTGTGACAAATGAACTAACCTCTCTTGGAAAGAAAATGGATGATTCTGATCTTGTCAGAAAGATACTCAGAATATTGCCAAAGTCATGGGATGCTAAAAAGACAGCAATTGAAGAAGCCCAAGACTTGAACAAGTTAACTCTCAGTCAACTAAGGGAGAAATTGCTAGCTTATGAATCACATATTAACACAACTGAGGAAGCTGAAGGAAGTTCAAAGGCAATAGCATTCAAAGCAAGGAAAGTCACAAATGATGAAACTGACTCCGATGATGATGACATTGAAGAAAGTGTCGGCATGCTTGCAAGAAGATTAAGCAAGTTCTTTAAAGGTAAGAAATTTAATAATTTTAATAAAACTAACAAGTTTAGTGCAGGAAGGAATTATAAAGAAAAGGAGGAAAAGAAAGAAAGAAAGGAGATTGTGTTATGAATGCAAACAACCAGGCCACATCAAATATGAGTGTCCAATCTTGAAGAAGAAAATGAAGAAATTTAAGAAGAAAAGTCATGCTATGATGGCGACTTGGAGTGATCTTGATGCATCAGAGAGTGAATCAGAGGATACAAGTGAGAATGAAGAGGAAGCAAACTTGTGCTTAATGGCAACGTCTGAGGTACACTCTGATTCCGATGAAGAAATAAATGAAAATGATATGTATTCTGAAATGAAAAAACTACTTAAGGCACTTAAAAAGGCAGATTTGAAAATAACTAAACTAGATGTTGAAAATAAAGCTCTAAAGAATGAAAAAGATTTTAACAAACCAATAAATTACTCATCGATGAAAACGATATTTTGAAGAATGACAATGAGAAATTATTTGTCAAAACCGATGTTTTAAAGAAAGAAAATGAAGTTTTGAAAACCAAATCAAGGATTTAAAAAATCGTGTCGAAGATCTATCTCAATCCATCAAGAACACGTTCAATAAGTTTAACGAGAGTGATAAGAAATTGAATATGCTAATTAGTAGTCAAAGACCTTCCTTTATAAAACATGGACTTGGATATGAATTGGGAGTTCATCAAATAATTTGAAAAAGAGATTTTTGTTAAAGAAAATAAAACTGAAATGGGCAAGCTGCTGTACAAACTGATAAGTGTAAGAACAGTAACAAAGGTACATCAGAAGGTATGCTCAACAAAGCTATCCTATCAGAAGGTATGTCAGAGGTACAGTATGCATATAATGATTATCCAACACAAAATTATTATCAAAAGGGAAATCAAAGGTATCATAAACATCCATATGCATGTTCATTTTGTAATAGAATAGGTCATATTGAAAAATATTGTTTCTACAAAAGAAACAAGCTCAGTACACATCAAGTTAAGAAACAAGATAAGACGAGCTTGACTTATCAAGGACCCAAGTTTGTTTGGGTTCCTAAAAAGGTTTGATCACCTTTTGTTTTATTTGCAGGAACAAGGAGCAAAAATAAAAGGAACATGGTACTTGGACAGTGGATGTTCAGGCCACATGACTGGAGATGCTTCCTTGTTCACTAGCATAACTTGGAAAGAAAAAGGGTATGTGAGATTTGGTGATGACAGCCGTGGTAAAATAATTGGAACAGGTACAATTGGTCATCCCCATACATGATTGAAAATGTTTCTTTGGTTAAAGGATTAAAGCATAATCTTTTAAGTTAAGTCAATTATGTGATAAAGGCTATCAAATGAATTTTGAGAAAAACAAATGTTTTGCATATAATTCTAATGGAGTTAAGTTGTTTGAAGGATTTAGAAAAAGAATGTATATCTAATTACACCATATATGAATGTTGAATGTTGCTTTTTGACTATGAATGACAGCATTTATGTATGGCATAAAAAACTAGGTCATGTAATTTTAATCATTTGGAAAAGTTATCCAAAAAAATATTGTTGTTGGTTTACCCAAAATCAATATAAAGCATGATGTTAAATGTTCAACTTGTTTTAAGAATAAAATGGTCTCAATTTCACATAAAAGCATAAATTTGATTTCAACAAAAAGACCTCTTGAGCTTTTACATCTTGATTTATTTGGACCTACTAGAACACTAAGTCTAGGAGGAAGTAAATATGGTCTTGTAATAGTTGATGATTTTTCAAGATATACATGGGTGTTCTTTTTAAAGCATAAATCAGATACTTTTGAAATCTTTCAAAAATTTGCTAAACAAATACAAAATGAAAAAGGTTTTTCCATTGTCTCTTTAAGAACTGATCATGGTACAGAATTTGATAATTCATCATTTATTTCTTTTTGTGAAGAACATGGAATAAATCATAATTTTTCTGCACCATATACACCTCAACAGAATGGGTAGTTGAAAGAAAGAATAGAACAATACAAGAAATGACACGTTCTATGTTGAATGAAAGTGGAATAGCTGAATATTTTTGGGCTGAAGCTGTTGCAACTGCTTGTTATATCATGAATAGAGTATACATTAGACCTCATACTACAAAAACATCATATGAATTATTTCGTGGTAGAAAACCATCTGTTTCATATTTTCATGTGTTTGGTTGTACATGCTTTGTGAAAAAGAATGCACATAATCTTGGAAGTTTGATGAAAGGTCAGATGAAGCAATTTTTCTAGGATATTCACAACATAGCAAAGCATATCGTGTTTTTAACAAAACAACAAAAATAGTTGAAGAATCTATTAATGTACGTTTTATTGATGTGAAAGATGATTTTGATGATGATGATGTGCTTGCTCCTGAAAATAAAAATAATGGTATGAGTGAGAAATCTGGTGAGTGGGGTGTAAAGAGCTGGAGAAGAAGATTGATACAGCTGGTATGTATTTTGATCATAAAACGAAGGTCTACAAAGATCTGATATGTCAGAAGGTAAACAGAAGGTAGTCTTGAAAAGACTTAAGATCTTATATGTTAAAGGTAAGGCAGAAGGTAACATGGAACTAAACATTAACAACCCTGAAAGTTCAAAAGCATGGAAATATAAATCTTCACATCCACCTAGCTTAATTATTGGTAATATAGAATCTGGAACTAGAACTAGATCTAAATTACAAGAGCTTGAAAATCATTTTGCTTGATATCTAAAATAGAACCAAGTAACATAGAAGAAGCATTAAATGATGAAAATTGGATCAATGCTAATCAATTTCAGAGAAATAATGTTTGGAACTTAGTTCCTAGACCACAGACAAATCTATCATAGGAACTAAATGGGTTTATAAGAATAAATTGATGAAAATGGTAAAATTGTTAGAAATAAAGCAAGCTTGTAGCTAAAGGATATTCTCAAGAAGAAGGAATAGATTATGATGAAACTTATGCACCAGTTGCTAGATTGGAAGCTATAAGATTATTGCTTGCTTATGCATGTTATAAAGATTTTAAATTATTTCAAATGGATGTAAAAAGTGCATTTTTGAATGGTTATATTAAAGAAGAAGTATGTTGAACAACCTGATTTGAGGATACATTTAAGCCTGATCATGTCTTTAAGTTAAGAAAAGCTTTGTATGGACTGAAACAAGCACCAAGAGCTTGGTATGAGAGACTTAGTGAATATCTCATATCAAGTAGATATCAAAGAGGTACGATTGACACAACTTTATTCTTAAAATATTATAATGATGAATAATAGTTGTACAAATATATGTTGATGACATAATATTTGGATCAACTAATGAACAATATTGTCAAGAATTTGCAAAGCTTATGCAAGCTGAATTTGAAATGTCCATGATGGGAGAATTAAATTTCTTTTTGGGATTACAAATCAAACAATCAAAGGATGGAATTTTCATTCATCAAGAGAAGTATACCAAACAAATTCTGAAAAAGTTTGGATTTGAGAACTCAAAAGAAGCTGCTACACCAATGACTCATCTATAAGGTTAGATATTGATTCTCAAGGTAAGAAAGTTAATGAAAAATTATATAGGAGTTTAATTGGTTCTCTTTTGTACTTGACTGCATCTAGACCAGATATATTGTTTTCTGTATGTATTTGTGCAAGATTTCAAAGTAATCCAACTGAAACACATTTAAAAGCTGTTAAAAGAATTTTCAAGTACATTGCAAGTATTGCAAAATTAGGAATCTGGTATCCTAAAAATGAAAATTTTGAATTAATTGGATACTCAGATGCTGATTATGCAGGATGTAAAATTGATAGAAAAACACTTCTAGGTACTTGTCAATTCTTAGGAAACAAACTGATTTCTTGGTCTTCAAAGAAACAGAATTCAGTTGCTTTATCTACAGAAGCTGAATATGTTTCAATTGGAAACTGTTGTGCACAAATTCTTTGGATAAAACAACAATTACAAGATTTTGGATTAAGTTATAAAAATATCTCAATTAAATGTGATAATACAAGTGCAATCAATTTAACAAAAAATCCTGTGCATCATTCTAGAACTAAACATATAGAAATTAGGCATCATTTTATAAGGGATCATGTGAATAATGGAAACATCAATATAAATTTGTTTCTACTGAAAATCAATATGCTGATATTTTTACTAAACCATTGGATAAAATGGATTTTGAATTTTTAAGAATGAAATTGAATATGTAATCCATTTGAATTAATTTGATTATTCCATAATTTCCATATAAATTTCAAATTAATTTTGAAATTAAAAAAGGAAGAGTGGCGGCAATTTTATTGGGAACATGCAGTTAGTAAGTGTCTCTTCACATCCTTCACAAACGTCCCTCTTTGTTACATTATGAGCACAAAAAACCCAACTTTTCTTGTTTTCTCTTGTTCTTGATCATTTCCTCTTTTTCGTGTCTTCAAAATTCCCAAATCATGTCCTCCAAAAAATCAATTCGTTTAGCTTCTAAGAGCTTCAAAACAAAACCTATAGAAGAAACCATATCGGTTGAAGATGATTATAATGATTCTGAAGAAACCCTATAAACCCTAACTAAAGATGGTAATCCGAGGGAAAAACGATCCAAACTACAACATGATAATGATTCCCTGGAAAAAGAACAAGGAATGGCCACATTTGTTGAGAAATCATCCTCAGAGGAACCGCTTGCATCCTCTGACACCTCAAAGTCTTCTCCTCTTACTCCTCAACCACCAAGGAAAAGGAAATTGGTTCAATGATCAACCAGGAAAATTCACCAAGCTAAAAGATAGAAAACCACATCAAGTAAGATTCTTGAATGTGCTTTCGTAGATTTTAAGTTCTTTAAAGAAAATGGCTTTTATTGGGAACACTGGCTTAGTCATACAGGATGCTAGAACTTGTGTACTATTTCTGGTATGATTGACGGTTGGCTGATACAAGAGTTCTATGAGAATTTAGTAGAGTTAGAGACTCAAATTTGAAATCGAAAGTGGCTGGGAAAGTTCTCACAATCAGTAGGAAATCTAATTGAATGTTTTGAGATGAAAAATGAAAAAGATGACAAAAGGGTTTTGCAGTTTGAAAAGAAATCATTGTATAGAGAACTAAATGATGGAGTAGGAAATTATATTGAAAAGGATATCTTTGCTACTGAATTTGAGCTGTTGGTTCGACTATTACATAAGATTGTAGTTGATTGCATTCTTCCTAAGAATGACAGTATAACAACTATTTCTATAGAGGAAGCTGTAGTTGTTCTAGCTATGAAGAAAAATGTTAAACTTGATATGCCTAGTATGATTCTCAGACACATATGGAGAACTAGAAACAACAAACCCTATGGGAATTTGTTGATGAAACTTTTTGCATTTAAGAAAATCCAATTTCCCAAAAATTTTAGAATGCCTATTTCTCTAAAGAAAATAGGAGAAAAAATTTGAAAAAATGGGAATTCAAGTGGTTGATAATTTCTAGTTTTCTAAAGATGGGTCTTGGTATAGACACCTAAAGTTTAACAAAGTTGGATTTGATTGGAAAAAGATCAAGGCAATAGATAAGGGGAAGCTAACCATTCCAGCAAAGAGTACATCAGAGGGTAATGAGAATGAGAAGGAAAAAGCAAAATTTTCAAAGAACAAAGGAAAAGCGAAGATGGCTGCAAAGGTGACTCAGAAACATCATCTTCGAATAGGAGGCAAGTTTGAAATTAAAGAAGGAGAGGAAATATATATGACAGTGAATCAAGAGTGGGTCAAAACCTTTTGCTCCTCATGATCCTATTGGAGAAACCTCCCATTCTTCTCTTAGAATGGCTGTTGAAAAGCTTATTGATCAACATCTAAAGTCTATCAAGAAACCCTTGATTGAATCTATACTTGATTCTCTTAAGGAATTTCAATTTGATCATGAGCATCCTACTTTTTCTGATCATCCTCTAACACTTGTACAACCACCTTCTCCTGTTCACCCTTCAAATTTCTCTTGACAACCTTCCCCTGTGCCAGACGTTGTGCCTGCTAATCCTACAGCCTCTGCACCTGATCCTCCAGTAGCTCATCCACAAGGAGTTGATCTTTCGGTTTCTAATCTATATCTTATACGTTCTTAACCACCAACAACATTTCCTTCAACACATCAACCATCAGAAGTTCAAGTGATCACATCTGTCCTCAATTTTCTTCAGCTACATAACTTGGCTCCTCCACCATCTCGCCCCACTTTTCGTCAAAGAAGAAAAATGAAGGCTCAAAAATCTGGATTTTTTCTTGAATATCAGAAAGACAAATGAATATTCTTGTTGTTGTTTCATTTTGACTTCTCTATAAGTCTTTTTACTTTTGGTCTGTAAAAAATTTGATTAACTGCTACTGATTTGCTATGCATATTTCTGTTTTTCTTATTGTGTCTCTTTTGTGATGCTAACAAAAAGGGGAGAAAGAGTAAACAAAATATTATGATATTATGTAATTGATGCTGTTGCTGCTGTATATATGTTGTTGTTTGCTATGTTGCGATTTGAGATTTAAAATGAATATGAATGAAGTTATTTTTTTTTCAAAAATTATTATTTTGTTTATGGGGTTTTGTTATCATCAAGAAGGGGGAGAATGTTGATTTCTTTCAAATGATGATTTTGATGATAACAAAAAGGATTAAATGATTTCTTACATATTTAATTTAGTGTGCAGCCTTAGATGTTTATAAGAAAAAATTATATCAGAAAGTATATCAGAAGGTTGGAAGATATTCATTGAAAACAATTTGTATATCAGAAGGTTACTCAAAAGGTTCCACAGTGAAATGCAAGTTTTTCTTTTACCTATCAGAAGGAAATCAGAAGGTTAATGAACTATAATAAAATCACGTGATCTTCAACTTTGAATTTAATTTTTGAAGACCTAGCTCCAATGTTGAGTATAATTTGGAACTATGCTCAATATGTTCCACAAAGTCGGTTCAAAATCCATAGGATTAAATCTTGAGTATATTATTTTTTTTAAGCTTATGAACATATTATTGAAGAAGGACGGCTCAGATTTGAAAATTGATTTACACAAAGAATTACATTTGAGGAGAAAGTTAGTGTGCATAATATGAAGTACTTACAAAACATAATTCAAATTTTCATGGAATGTGTCCAAGGATTTTTTAAAAAATTCGAAAAACGTGGAAAGCTTGGATAGAGCATGAACAATACCAGACGAGGAATTTGTTCAACTATGGATGATTTCAAGTCCGAATTTTCAGTATAAGATAAACATACAAGTTGTTAGATATTTGGAATTATCTTCTGAAGCAGAGATTTCGAGATTACTTCAAGAATTCAAAATTCAAATTGAGAGAAACAAAGGATAAACTCGACCAGATATTTTGGGATGATGAACGTGCAAGACCAGGACCAAGTTTATCCGTTGTTGATTCTCTAGCTGTTAGATTGAACAAAATTAATATATTAAAATACAAGTCATAAAAAAAACAAGAATTACGTGATAATCAGATTGCAACAATGATCAAAGCTCCCTTATGAGAAATACTATCACATTCTACTGTTATTTTTCTTTGAGCAAATACTTTTGAGGGAACTTAATTTTTATTCCTCTGATTTGATTTTACTCATTTAGTGTGAGTTGAGAGTTACAATTAGGCTTAGTAGATTGATTGATTAGGAGAATCAAGCTAAGTGAATTGTAGCCAAAGAGAATTGGCAAGAACTTCTTATAACTTTTATTGATTTGATTGGATAGTAGAACACAACCGGTGAGGAATACCGAGAGCCTGGCTTGGAGTTGGAAGAGAGGATTGACGCTCAAGGCGGAACCTCTATAATTCGACTTTGCACTCTCTACTCCCTTATCTCTCTTTAAATTCACGCAATTTTTTTTGTTGTTCATAACTGTGATATATGCTCAGAAGGTTGATCAGAGAGTAATTCACTTATATTTTCTTAATCAGAGAGTTAGTCAGAAGGTTTCTGGGAGTAAAAAGTTTTGAATTGATATTTGATTTTTCGTGAGTTTGAGCAAATCATTTTTATCCAAATTATTGTTCAAAGTTTTTATTTGTTCAGTTTATTGTTTTAAGAAAGTTTCAAAGCCATTTTAGTTGAATAACCAAGTGGTGTGAAATTTATTCAAAATTTTTAAAAGTAAATTTTATAACCAATTCACTCCCCCTCTTAGTTATCTTTTCGGGACCAACAATTCTTTTATTTCTCAATAATATGTAATCATCTCTCTCCTTCTAATACGTTTCATTCGTAAATTTAGGGTTTTCAGGTAGCCATCATATTGAAGCAACGATGACTTTTACTATAGAGGATGACACGCATGTTTGATAAATGAATGGTAAGCAACTTTATTATTCTCTCCACCATACATCAATTAGAGCAACAACAAAACCATATAAGAAAATCAAATTCAATATATAATAGAAGTAGGTTTTCAACTTTTTTTTGAAGAAAAAAATCTTTTGTTCCCCTAAATTGTAATTTAATATAAAGTTTGAAACTTTTGGTTAATTATGCCTTTGACAATTTTCTTTTTTTTAATCGATAATTTTATGTGAGTAACTTATTATTCTATTCGTTTTTCTTTTAAAATTTACATTAGTTTTGCCTTTCATGCAAAATGATTTGGTTTGTTCTATTGAAAATACTCAATCAAATATTTGAATTTTGAAATAAAATATGAAATATTTATGGATGTTTCGCAATTAGCATATGCTATATTTAGAATTTTTTGTTGTTTCATATAATATTTTAGAATTCTCTTTTTCAATTAAAAACCACAGTATTGCTTTACTAATGTATCTATTTTTCCTATGTAGGTTGGGGAAGAAGGTTGCATGAGAGATATCATGCAAGTGGATGAAATTTACGAGCAAAGAAGATTGAAAATTTTACTATAATATTTTTCTTTGTTTTTTTTCTTTTTCTATAGGTGTGTTTTATTGAGTTCATGGTAAAATTAGAGAGTGTAAGACTTGTAAAAAAATAACAATCTTGTGTTTTCTTGAAGTTATAATGGAGGAAGTTTTAATTTCACATATTAGACATTGTTACCTTTTTAAATTTAATTTGTGCATTTTGGTTTATTGGGTAATTATAATATATTAATTGAGATAATTATAATTCTCCTTACATAGGCTTTTTTTTTTAATTATCTATACATAATTAGAGTTTTACTTAATATAGAATAAATAAAAATAAAATTGACTTTTTGTAACAACTTGTTGCAAGGTTTTTCTCTATTTCGAAGGACTAATACCCTCTGCCATAAGTTGAACTCTTCATAGTGTTATCACACCTTCAAATTAATGTGATAAAAATTTCTTTATGTTATAAAATAATGAGAAAAAAATAAAGTCACAAAATAAGTATTTTGATAAAATTAGTTTTGTCAATAACAAAATTTCATCACCAAATTAATTTGTCATACTATTTACTTTTATCACAAATACAGTTTGTTAGTATTGATATTTTGAGAAATAATGTTGACATGACAAAATATTTATGACATTATTCTATTTATCATGACATAAAATTTATATAGAAATATGTCACCTTGATAAATGTGTGATGGATTAGTTTTGTCACTACCAAAATATAATGACAAATGGATTTCAGTCAATATAAATCATATTACAAAAGAAATTTGTCACTATTACTTTAATGACAAAATCCTTTTTGTCACAATTTAACTTTTTCTCATTATAAAATATCTTAATTAGTCATTGTATCTTGATCTATTATGACCAAAAAAAAAAAAAAAAGAAACATGCATATTGCGAAAAAAAAAATTATTGGGACAAATTATTTTGTCACTACATCTTTTTTTGAGACAAAATACAATCATCACAATAAGCATAATCTTATTATGACTAAGATAATTTTGTAACAATATACTTATTGTGACAAGCTTATTGTGACCAAGAAAATGACAAATTGAATTTGTCATAGTATGTATTTTGTGAAAATTTTGGTATTTATAATGACAAATCAATTCGTTAATATATGCCTTATTTCTTGTAGTGGAAACAAATCATTTCTTTTTTAGATATTGCAAGAAAGTCCAAAATGAAAAAAGGTGTTAATATTATGACAATTCAAAGTAATCATGAGAGAGAATTTGAAAATCATGAAATGAAAAATTTTTGTAGCAATTATGGCATTAAACATACTTTTTCAGCTCCTAGAACTCCACAACAAAATGGCATGGCGGAAAGGAAAACCAGAACCTCCATTGAAATGGCTAGAACCATGTTGTGTGAAAATAATTTGCCAAAATATTTTTAAGCTGAAGCTATAAATACTACCCGCTATATCTTAAATAGAGTTTTTATAAAACTAATTCTTAATAAAACTATATCTGCCCCTTCACCCTTGGAGTTGCACAAAAATATTTCAAAAATTATATCTCCCCTCTTGGGCAATGGCCTCGTGTATGACAATAGATTTTTTCTTATGTTAGATAATAAGCAGGAAAGGAGGACTGTTTCTGATTTGAATGGGAGGAATGTTGATCTGTTGGTGGTTGGACATGAAGTGCATCTTTCGCAAAATGAGGGTACGAGTGATTGTCAATCTACTAAGAATATGGAATCCTCTAAGACAAAGGAACCATACCTTGGTAGTCTCCCTTCAGAGGATAAGCTAGAACCTAAAAAGCTGAAATTTATAGAGAATCCCTCAGAAGATCCAAAGGAAGCATCGCTGACTTTGATTCATACCTTTAAATGTCTAAATCTAAAAAGAAAACAAGAGATCGAAGATGTTAGTATGGATAAGAAAGCCAAATTTTCTCTTGAGGAGGCGGAGACCCTAGAGACTTAGATGGTCTGTAAGGCAACAAGACACAAATGTTATCATAAGAAAACCTTCCCAAAAAAGAAAAAGAAGGTGCTTAAAAAGGCTATGATTGACTCAAGGCTGTTCGATGTGCCTATTTATGAAGTTACTTATTGTGGCAGTGGTGGCTGGCCCTTAACAACCACACAGGAGCCATGATATCTTTATCTTGGAATTGTCAAGGTTTCGGATCTCCTTTGACAATTCGACATCTAAAAGATCTTGTAAATAAGCATAATCCTGTGCAATTTTCCTTATGGAAATAAAAAACAAATGTAGCAAGTTAGATAAGGTTCGAAATCATCTCAAGTATCCTAGTTCTTACTATGTCCCTCCAGTTGGAACTAGTGGGGGCTTATTTCTATGGTGGAATGGGATGTAAATATCAAAATTATTGATAGTTGTCGTTGGTATATTCATAGTAAAATATTGTAGAAAGATAATTCAAGTGTTAGATTCTTTACTTGGATCTACGCTCCTACCTATTTTAAGAAACGCCTCAAGTTATGGAGCCAGATAGTCCTCCTTTCGAAGACTATGGTAGGGCCTTGGGTGTGCATTGGTGACTTTAATGAGATCTCTTACGAGGAGGAGAAATCAGGAAGCGACCAAAAGGAGAAAAGACAGATGAATGCCTTTAATCATATGATTTCAGAGGCTTTGTTGTTTGACCTGAGGTGTATTGGCTCTCCCTTCACTTGGTCTAATAATAGACATGAGGGGATCCGAGCTAAAGAGAGATTGGATAGAGCCTTTGTTTCATCAACTTGCTTGGAATGCTATCCAAAAACAAAGGTCATGAGCGACCCCTCAATAGGCTCTGATCATGCTACAATCATTGTTAATACCCTATATGCTAATGGAAAAAGGAAGCGGAGATTCCGTTTTGAGAACCTATGGAGATCTTCTGCAAAATGTGGTCAAATAGTGGCAAAGGTGGGGAAGGAAACAGGTACAATGAGAAACTTAAAAGACATGGAAAAAGGATTATTTGAATGCAGCAAAAGATTATCAAAGTGGAGTAGAGAGTTTTTTCCCAACAACTGCAGATTGATAGAAGAGTTGAAGGAGAAGCTAGGAAAACTACAAAATGACCCAAATGAGTTCGACTTAGAAGAGGAAGAGATTATCTAAGCTCAGATAGATGATCTACGGGGATGGGAAGAAATGTTTTGGCACCAAAGATCTTGGATAAATTGGTTGTTATATGGTGATAGGAATACAACCTTTTTCCATCAGTCCACTCTAAGCAGAAGGCAGAGGAATAAAATCTTAAGATAGAATAGGGGTGATGGAGTGTTTCTTGAAAATGAAAAGGAAATTGGTCAATCTTTTGCTTATTATTTTTTACTCTTGTTTCAATCTGAGGGTAACCAAGATTGGGGAGAAAGCTTAGATTGGATTGATCCGATTATAACAGATGATATGAACTTGTGTTTCTGTGCACCAGTATCTAAAGAGGAAATCAAAGAGGCTGTGTTCCAATTAGGCGCCCTAAAAGCTCCAGGTCCTGATGTCTTTTCGGGTATCTTCTATCAATCCTATTGGAGCTCTATCGATCCATCAGTGACAGCAGCAGTCCAAGATTTCTTTGTATCAGGTATTCTCCCTTCATCTGTAAATCAAACTGACCTGGTTTTAATTCCTAAAGTTCAATTCCCTTCATTTGTGTCTGACTTTCGTCCTATTAGCTTTTGTAATAATCTTTATAAAATTATTTCAAAAATTCTAGCTAATAGATTGAAGCTTTTCCTTGATAAAATCATTTAGGAAAGTCAAAGTGCTTTTGTCCTGGGTCATATGATCCAAGATAATATTATCATAGCATGAGATTTTTCATTTTCTTAAAAATAAAACCAAAAGGAAAAAGCAATTTAGTGCTATCAAGATGGATATGAGCAAGGCTTATGATCGTATTAAGCAGGACTTTTTAGAAGTTGTTATGCTCAAAATGGGTTTTGGACAGCTTCTTGTTAGATGGATTATGTCTTGTGTGACCAGTGTATCTTTCAATAATGTTGTGAATGGAAAAACTACAGGTTTGGTAAATCCTTCTAGAGGCATTAGACAAGGGGACCCCCTTTCCCCATATTTGTTTATCCTTGTTGCTGATGTCCTCTCAAAAGGTTTAACTAAAGCTGCCAGTAAAGGACTTCTTAGAGGCATTAAAGTCAAACCGTCAAGTCCTAAACTAACCCATCTATTGTTTGCAGACGACTCTCTTTTTTTTCTAGAACCAGGACATAGGGTGTTGCAAACTATGAAGAGGATCCTACTGGACTATTGCAAAGCTTCTGGTCAAGCAATCAACTATTCTAAATCATCAGTTATTTTCAGCAAAAACTCTTAATGAGTGGAAGACCGAGGTGAGAAGAGATCTAAATATTGCTTACACCGAAGATCCTAGATTTTACTTGGAATTACCCACCATTTAGGGTCGATCTAAGTGTGATGCCTTACATTTTGTTAAGGAGAAAGTGCTAAAAAAGACTCAAGGGTGGAAACAAAACCTTTTAAATGAGGTGGGTGTGAAACTTTAATCAAATTAGTTACCTATGCTATACCTACTTACTCAATGGGCATCTTCAAGTTCCCTCTCAAATGGTGTCATCAAGTAAATGCCTAATTACTAGATTCTAGTAGGGTCAACGTCAAGGAGAAGGAAGAATCCATTAGGTCAACAAGGAGTGTTTATATAAAGCTAAGGATGGAGGTGGTATGGGGCTTAGAGATCTACATCTATTCAACTTAAGTCTTCTAACTAAATTATCTTGGAAGGCTCACCAAAATCCACAAGCTCTATGGGTTCACTTTCTTACAGGAATATACTACCTTAACTGCTCTTTCAAGGAGGTAAGCAAAGGTAGCAAAGCATCATGGGGATGGAGTAGCCTAATGGAAGGGAAGGATATCCTCTATAAGAATGCTAATTGGATTGTGGGCAAGAAAGACAAGATTAAGGTTGGGTCAGATAGGTGGATTCCTCTCCTACAGAATAAATGCTTGGCTCAAAACTAGAGTTTGCGATATCATGGACACAGATTTATTAGAATGGAAAATGAGGAGTTTCAAACATTTACATTTTGACTTTGAGCTCAGGGCCATAAAAAACATGCTAATCTCGAGATTGAATGTTGAGGATCGCTTAGTGTGGTCGTTCGACAGGCAAGATGAATGTAGGGTTAAGTCTGTGTATCACCTCTTGCATGAGATATGAACTATTACCAATCTAAACAAGCCATCATCATCTAATCAAACCCCAAAACACGTTTGGAAACAAATCTGGAACAGCAAGAGCTTACCAAAGATCAGACATTTCCTATGGCACGTGATGTCAAATGCAATTTTAATAATGAGAAACCTTCATCAACGTCGGGTTACCTCCTCCCCCATGTGCCATTTCTACAAGGAAGAGGAATAATAAGAGCATGCAATTTTAGGTTGTAACTGGGTCTCTTGTGTTTGGTTTAGAGTTTTAGGAATTTGCTATGAAAAGCTATAGATCTCGTCCTTTACTGCATGGTGGGACAACCTAGTGGGAAATTATAGCCTATCGAGGGGGGAACGACATCGAAAAATAATAGCAATCGACGAAGTAGCTTGGGGAATCTGAAAGGAGGGGTACGAGGCTATTTTTAATCACAGAAATCCAACCATGATACTACTGTAATGCAAATTATAGCTCATTCAAAGGAGAAAAGGATACCTTGGGGCTCCTTTAGAGGCTGAAGAATCCCCATCAGATGATCCAGGAGCTGGTGTGGATGGTGTCTCCTACGAACCTTCGAGAGCTGCGAACATGGAGGTGAGAGGTGGCATAGAGATGGAACGGAATGCTTCGATCAACAATATGGTAAACCAAACCCAAGGCTCTAGCGTGATGCATAAGACTTCTATTCTGGCAAATTCGAGTGGGCAGCCGTTTACACGCGATATCCATAGGGGCCCGTCCGTTAGAATTAATTATGATGGGTCTTAGGTTGGGCCAAATGAATTGGGAGGAGCTGCTGCAATGGTTAGGAATCTTAAAGGTAGCTTAATTAGGGGGGCTTCAGTCTTGGGCTTATATTCGTCGGTGGAGGCAAGAGAAATTGTTGCCTTGAACCTTGGAATCGGATTAGCTAAGAAGAATTGTTGGTCAACAATTCATATTGAATCTGATTGCAAGCAAGTGATCCAAGCTTTCAAAGGACACCAAGATGGGCTTCATTGAGCCTCCTTGCCTTATTTTGAAGAAGCCCTCTCCCTCATATCTTGTTTGCAGAATGTAAAATGTTCCTTTGCTTTTGTAAAAAGAAATGCAAATAATGTTGCAAATTGGGTAACTATTGTTTTTAGAAGGAGGATGTGTCCTTTTGATTGGTGGATATCCACCCCATCCTTACTTCAAAAGCTACTCACCTGGGATTTGTCTACTTGAACTGATCTCTCTTGTATTGTTCCTAACAATAGGTAATTCTAAATGAAGTTGATGCTTATTCGGTCAAAAAAAAAATTCTTAATAAAACCCTTTATGAGCTTTGGAAAGGAAAGAGACCTAACATATTTTTTTTTTCCATCCATTTGGCCTTAAATGTTACATTTTAAACAATGGAAAAGAACAAATGGCTAGATTTGATTCTAAAAGTGATGAAGAAATCTTTTTCGGTTATTCTTTAATAAGTAAAGCATATAGACTATTTAATAAAAAAAACTTTAGCTGTTGAAGAATCTATACATGTTACTTTTGATGATTCCTTGCTTAATTCATGCTCAAATAATGATGTGGATACTATATGTGTTGATTTGAATAGTTTCTCTCTTGGAAATAACAATAAAAATGATAATGAGCATAAAATAGATGATGTCCATGTATCTATTTTATGCTAAATCAGATCCAAAAGATCCAACTATTAGTGAACCTTCAAATAGAGTTCAAACAAAATCATCTTTAAGGAACATGAGTAATCTGGTTTTTCTTTCACAAACCAAGCCTAAAAATGTTGAAGAAGCTTTAAAAGACGAATTTTGGATTAATACAATGCAAGGTGAATTAAACCATTTCATGAGAAATAATGTATGGTTTTTGGTTCCTAGAAGTGAAAATATAGCTATTATAGGAACCAAATGGGTGTTTAGAAACAAGCTTGATGAATCTGGTATAATAACAAGAAATAAGGTTAGATTGGTTATCAAAGGTTATAATCAAGAAGAACAAATTGATTTTGATGAGACCTTTACCCCCGTTACTAGACTAGAATCTATAAGAATGATTTTGGCATTTGCTGCTTTTAAGAATTTTACTCTTTTTCGAATGAATGTCAAAAGCGCTTTCGTAAATAGTTTTATAAAGGAAGAAGTTTATGTAGAGCAACTACCAGGTTTTGAAAATAATGGATTCCCCGGTCATGTATTTAGATTAAACAAAGCTCTTTATGGATTAAAGCAAGTTGCTAGAGCATAGTATGAAAGACTTAGTAACTTCTTGTTAAACAATGGTTTTTCAAGAGGAAAAATTGATACGACTTTATTTATTAAAAATCACAAGTTTGATACATTGATTATACAAATCTATGTAGATGACATTTTGTTTGGAGCTATAAATATGAGTCTTATAATAAATTTGTTATGTCCATGAAAAATGAGTTTGAAATAAGTATGATGGGGGGACTCAATTATTTTATTGGTCTTCAAATTAAACAATTTGAAAATGGAACCTTTATCAATCAATCGAAATATACAAAAGATTAGTTGAAAAGATTTAAAATGGATAATTGCAAACCTAAATCAACACCTATGAGTACATGTATAAAGCTTGATAAAAATGAAAATGGTAAAAATTTATGTGAAAAGCTTTATAGAGGCATGATAGGTAGTTTATTGTATTTAACAGCTTCTAGATCTGATATCATGTTCTCGATATGTGCATGTGCACGGTTTCAATCTTGTACAAAAGAATCACACTTCAGTGCTATAAAATGTATTTTCGAGTATCTTGTAGGCACGATTGAAATTGGCTTGTGGTATCAAAAATTTACTTCTTTTGAAAAAATTGGATATTCCAATGCTGACCTTACTAGATGTAAAGAAGATCGAAAAAGCATAAGTGGCATATGCCATTTTCTTGGAAATTTCTTAATATCTTGACACTCAAAGAAATAAAATTTTGTTGCACTTTCAACTGCTAGAGCTAAGTATATAGTAACTGGTAATTGTTGTGCACAAATTTTATGGATGAAACAAACTTTGCTTGATTATGATTTAAATTTTGAAAATATTCCAATTCTTTATGATAGTACAAGTGCTATAAATTTGACTAAAAATCTTATCCAATACTCAATGACTAACCATATCGGAATTAGACATCATTTCATTATAGATCATGTTCTAAATAAAGATATCATCTTAGACTTTGTTCATACAAACAATCAAATTACTGATATTTTTACAAAACCCTTGAGTGAAAATCATTTTTAAACTTTAAGAAGAGAATTGGGCATGATCAAATAAGATGAGTGCTAAATATTATTGAACCAAGTTAATCTAGAACTTGATCTTGGGTTAAACTAGCTGTTAAATATAATCCATGCTTTTATGTTTAATATATGTGTGATCTAATACGTTTTTTGAAATATTTTTTTTAGATGCTGCATATCTAACGTAGACCGGCTTGCCGATATGCATGTTGAGAGCTTGACATGAGGCTCAATTGCCTCTGTTTTGCTCAAAACAATGCACTGGCTTGCTAGTGTGTGATCAAGGGGTCCATCAAGGGCTCGATCTGACCCTCGATTGAATCTGGGCATTTTTTTGTTGATACGACTTGCTTGTGGCCTCCTTTTGCATCATATATGTATGAATCTCTCTCTTCTCTATCATTTCTCCCTATTTCTTCTCTCTCTATCACTCTCTCTCTGTAAAATCCCTTTGTAAATCTCTCACTTCTCTTCTTCCTCCTCTCCCCCCACCACTACCCCACCATCTCCATCATCTTCCATCTCTCTTCTCTTCTCTTCTTTCTCTCTCTTCACATTCCCTCTCTTGCTCTCTATCCTGTTCTATTTCAAAATGCCTCAATGAACTACTAGAGGTCATGCACCGCCAGCTCCACTAGCATTTGATAGGTTTCTTTCCCATCATATAATCATTTTGACAAGTATTCTCTTTTTCGTGATCTTCCTCTTGATCTGATTAAGAACTATAATGTTGATGTTCTATAGTTTTTTAGAATTCCTCATATATCCGGAGAGTAGCAGCAGATAATAGGGTTAATTACAAAAACATGACTCGTGTTTTGAGCAATTGGAAACATGACCCACATTATTTTTCTGATAATTAGGTGACCCGAGTTTTATAAAAAGTGTCAATATTATTAATTACTATTAGAGAGAATGTGTTAGAGTCTTATTGGTCTAAAAAATTAATGTAACAAAAATAATACTAAATAAAATATTAAAAATTATTTTTTGAAAATTAGAAAATTGAAAAAAATGTAAAGTTAATTTTTATCACTAATAAAATATTGACACGTGTCATTCTAAAATTATTAAATAATATTGACACTTTTAAATAAAATTCGGATCACCTAATTGTCAAAAAAGATAACACAAGTCATGTATTTGCAAATTGATCAAATCATAAATCATGTTTCTATAATTAATCCTATATAATATTATGGAATTCATGTCTTTTCCTGCTAAAATAAATGAGGAAGCCATTAAACTATTTTATTGCAATTTAACTGATAATCTAGAAGAAGATGGGGTTTGGGTATTAGAATGGAATCTGGGTTCAACAGTTCTAATTTTGTGCAACGAATGTTGTATATAACTATTTATATGGACAAAGATTAGACATATCCCACTCTGATATTCGCAATTTGATTGAGGTTGAGGATGGTGGAGTAAGGATGCCCAACACTTTTGATGGGGCTCAGTATTATAAAGAGTTATTTACTGTAGCTGATATAGGTGAAAATTGGCGCGAACTACGCAATCTCTGTTCTTCCAGATTGTCCCTAAGGTGTAGGATACTTCATCAGTTTCTAACAGACAACTATGTATCACACAAGGGATAGAAAACTATAGTGACTTAACAAGACCTGTGGCTTATGGTTCACATTCTAAGAGGTGATTAGATTTGCCTTTTTAATTTGATGTTTAGCACATTTAAGATTGTAACCGACAAGCCTGCCCAAGCTATTTTAAGAGGTAGCATATTGATCACTCAGTTGCTAAAGAACAAGGGTCTAAAGTTCCGTACAGAGACTCACCAGGTTTAGGTTCCTTCTTCTCCTTCAATACCATCAGCTCAAGATCTTGGAAAAGACAAGATGGGAGATGGGTAAGAAAGAAGCCTTTAGAGCTTTTGGTTAAAGGCTGCACTCTATTACCTAGTTTTGCTGCAGATACAGAGTCTTCTGATGATGATGCACCTCCCGCTCTACCTCCTAGTTCCTTTGCTTCTAGCACATCTATTCCACCATGGTAGCAGCTTTGAGAGCACATGGACTCCAAATTCACTACTATTGAGGAATAGTTTTTAGATCTTCGCTTCATTTTTCAGACCTTCATTTTTTATATCAGAGGACTCATAGACCATTTTTATACTATTCATCCTCGTCCTCCTCTTCCTTCTTGATTTTTTTTATTTGTTTATGGATGTTGATATGTACAAAACTGTTTGACTAGCTAACTATGCGATCTTGTGCTCTAACCTCTTATGAATCTCTTAGGCTTGTTCACCATGCCTGTTCCTTTTCCTGCTCTTTTTACTCCTTCTCTTATATATATAATCTTTTGATGAGGTCCAAGGGGAAGAAAGTATATGTAAAATTAAAAAGGAAAATATGTGCCAACATTAGATGTTTAAGGGGAGAAAATTACTTAGAAAACTAATTGATCATAAGCTCTTTAATCTGATGCTATAATTGCAAAAAATATGGGGGAGCTTTTACTAAAGGGGAGTAAAATATCAAAATTTTTACATAACTTTTTTGCCCTCATTAAAATGGGGGAGATTATTAAAATGAATTATTTTTAAATATGATTTTGGAGAGAACAAAAGTTACGTAAAGATAAATTGATATAATTGAAAAAGAAAAACGAATATAGAAATCTGCCTTGTGTGTATGTGTGTGTTATGTTTATTCTTGTAGGAACAACATCGGTGAGCCAGTCTAGAAAAGCCCAGCAGAAGAAGCAGTCGAGCCCTAAATAAAAAGGCACGACAAAGGCAAGATGAAGCAAGTTTTGGGCACGACACAAGAAAACTACGCACCAGCAAGCCGGTCCATTGACCACTAGAAGTTAAGACTGTCGAGCCCTAAATTTAAGGCATGATAAAGAAAATCCTAAGGCACGACATGTGATGACCATAGACCAATGAGCCAATGGGTCTAACGACCGATAAGTCAGTGCTCTATTAAATCCAATTATTGCGAGCATTAAATGTTACCGACTGATAGATGAAATCTCTAACAATAATTTAAAATTTTTTTAGCTACAAATACTCCTTGGCTTGGAGATTCAAAAACCTTTTTGGCAACTCTTGAGAGCTTTTATTTGCAAATAAACAAACAAGCTTTCATACTTAATTTTTGTTCTCTCTTTCATTTTTTGTAAATCTTAAGAGAGAAAATCTTTCTAAAGCACTATTCCTATATTTGTAAATCTTTAAAAAGGACTCTACTAAGTGAAGGAAATATTCTATTTCCTAAAGTGGTGTAAATTGTGTATTACTCTTCTTCAGTGTGATTTTTATGGTGAAAAATAAAGTGGTTGTGAAGTCCTCATTTGGAGGCATTTGTGGACCGTGGATGGTAGGAAATGGGTCGAACTCCACGTTAAATCTTGACTATTTTTCTCTATCCCTATCTCTTTTATATTCTATATTACTGTCTAATTTGTTATATTTGTTGCTTAATATGATTCTTTGCACGAAAAATAATTATTTGTGCCTTTAATGTAAAATACTCAATTCACTACCCCTCTCCCTCTTAAGTATCCTTCAGTGTGTTTTCAATAAAAACTATTTGAATGTTTTCGTGATGGGAACAGAAACTCATCAAATGCTAGTAGAGTAGGTAGTGCACGGCCTCTAGCAGTTCTTGGAGGCATATCTTAAAAAAAATCTAGAAGAGAGAGAAACAGAAGCAGTAGGGAGGGAAGGATGAATGGAGAAGAGAGAAAGAGCATAAGAGAGAGAGGAAGAGAGAGAAAGAGAAAAGCTGAGAGATGGTGGGGTGGTAAGGAAGAAGACGGAGGAGAAAGATTGAGAGATTGAGAGATTTCATTGTAAAAAAAAACAAGAATTTTTTTTAAAGGGACAAGAGAAAAAGGAGAGAGAGAAAACAACGGAGAGAGGAAAAGAAGAGAGAAATGATAGAGGAAAGGGAAGAACGCATATATATATATATATACATGTGAAAAATAGGCTACCGATGAGCCGGTACTAACAAATTATTCACATAAAATCCATAGAGTCGATCTAGATGGAGCCCTCGAACATAAACTGATAAGCTGGTCCTTAATCCATCGGCGAACTGGTGCATTGTTTTAGGCAAAACAAAAGTAAACAAGCCTCATGTCATGCCCTAACATGCACACTGGCAAGCCGGTAAAGGAGAGACCAGTGATCCGGTCTGTAATACATATGCAGCATTCATTAAACAGAGCATTTTAAAAGCAGATGAGATATGTATGAATGTATTTATTTAATAGCTTGTTTAGCCTAAGGTTAAGTTCTAGACCAACTTGGCTCCATGATGTTTTAGCACTCATCTTACCTGATTATGCCTAGTTTTCTTCATAAAGTGCCAAAACGATCCTTACTCAAGGGTTTTGTAAAAATATCAGCAATTTGATTGTTTGTATCAATAAATTCTAAGCTAATATCTCTATTTAGAATATGATTTCTAACAAAATGATGTTTAATTTCAATATCTTGGTACGTGAGTGTTGAATCAGATTTTTTGTTAAGTTTATAGCACCTGTGTTATCACAACGAATAGGAACATTGTAATCCCTTGATTTTATATAACCCGGTTATAATAAATATATAAAATGTAGAATCATAAAAGAACCATAACAAAAATATTAGAAATCACTCCAAATTTTTCGCAATTTAAATTTTTTAAGTATGAAAAAATTAGACTAAAGAATCTTTATTACTAAGACTATAAAAGTTCATAATAAAGAATAAAGAAAACTATTTAATAATTACGAACTTAAGTTTTAATGTAAAATATATATATATATATATTAAAACATTCAAGTTAAATAATTCTGAGTCTATAAAAACTAAAAGTCTGATCTAATCCAGTAATTTATAATTAGTCAAAAGAACTGAGTAACAAATATAAAATTAAAATTAAATTCCTAATCTAATAAAAAGCCTAGAATAAATTTATAAATAGAAATGATTTTATATGTAATTTCAAAACTTAAAGATTTATAATAAAGTCAAATTAAGGGCAATATAATTATTAATTTATCAAAATACCACGAAACGAAACTTTTAAACAAATAAAATATAATTTACGATAGCAGGTATAAAAACAGAAAAGTAAAAGTATTAAACCGAAGATTCTATATATACTATCATATTTAGAATATTTAATATCGTTAATATGTAAATTTTTATCTGAAAATATTATCATATCAGTATTTATCATACGTGTCATTTAGATCCATAAAATTAAATTTTTTCACCAATTTATATTTTCCCCTATTCCTTACATATTTATTGATTATAAATTTATCATCTTCTTTTTATTTTTATATTTTCATACATCCCAACTCATTTGCATTTTTTTTTTTTTGTTTTGTTTAGTTACGTTTTACGTATATTGAAATTGCTTTTCAAATTCAACTCCCTGGACGCGTACAAATCCTCAACGAAAAGCGAAAATTCAAACAAATATATAGATATCTTTAATAGAAATTCTATGTATGCCATAGTATTCATAATATTTAATAAGGAGAATATGGAAATTTTCATCTAAAAATATTACCGAATCAGTATTTAACATACGTATTACTTAAACCCGTAAAATTAATTTTTTTCATAAATTTATATTTTTTCTCACTCCTTACATATTTATTAGTTATAAATTTATCATCTTCTTTTTATTTTCATATTTCTATATATCCAAACTCACTTGCATTTTTTTTCCCTATTTTGCTTTGTTACGTATTTACGTATGAATTCACTTTCAAATTTGAACTCCTCTGGACGCGATAAGGTTCCAACAAAAAGCGAAAATTCAAACACATATATACAAATCTTTAATAGAAATTCTGTGTATACTATAGTGTTTAGAATATTTAATAACGCGAATATGGAACTTCTCATCTAAAAATATTACTAAATCAATATTTAACATACGAATCACTTAAACTCACAAAATTGATTTTTTTCACAAATTTATATTTTTACTGTAACACCCTGAACTATACGTCTATTTAATTTTGGTAATTGTTAAATAGATAGTAATGTTTGACGGAACTTTTAGAAAATGTCCGAAAAATCATCCCCACTTTTCTTGAATTTAAATATAGGTAATTACCAATATAGACAATAAAAGACTTAATTAAAATAAAAATATAAGCATAAACTATACCTATATCAAACAAAAATCTTCCGTAAGACATAACAATAATAATATGATTAATATATAAACTAAAAACTAATAAAGATAAAGTAAAATAATAAATTAGATCCCAAAAATAATTCAAAAGATACAAATAAAAGATAAACACTATAAATTTATAATAGTAGAATATAAATAAAGTCAAATTAAAGACAATTTAATTATTAACAGGTCATAAAATACCAAAACATTAATAATTTAAAACCCTTAAAGAATAAATTATAATTTACGATAATAGATAATAAAGCTGAAAAGTAAAAGTCTTAAATTTAAAATTTTAAGTATACCATAGTGTTCAGAATATTTAATATAGTAGGTACGTAAATTTTCATCTAAAAATATTATCGAATGAGTATTTATAGTACGTATTAATTAGAACCCGAAAAAAAGAAACTTCTCCAATAAGCCCGGAAAATTTCTATAAATACTCTCCCTCTCTCATTCTCTCATCGCTCTCAATTCTCTCCCTCTCTCCTATATTCTCTCTCTCTCCAGAAAGTCTTCAACAGAAGACTTTAGAAAAAAAACTCCGAAAACGGGAAAGAAAAAAAAGAAAAAAAGAAAAAGAAAAATAATAAAATAATAAAAAGGAATCTAGAAGCTCCTCCGATCTTCAAAAGCCCATATCTTTCACATATGATAACCGATTCCAATTCCGAAAGTGGTGTTGTGATCGTGGCAATGCGCTCTTCAATTCAAGACCACACAAGGTTAGGTTTCGTCACTCTAAAATTTTACTATTATGATCGGTACGTAGAAGTTTTCGTAATATTAAGAGTTTTAATATTAGTTTTTATTATAAATATACATATTTACATGCATATATAATGATAATAATATAAAATTATGTCATGCTAGTATGTGTATTTAGACTAGTTGATATTATATTTCGTTTATCAAATGATAATAAATTGATAATAAAAATGCTAGATGATAGAAAATTGATTATAATTTAGATAATTAATATTTAGAGTCTATTTATTAGTAAATAGAAATTTATAGATAAATTGCTAGAGTTGAAATATACCCGATAGGATCAATAACTGATCAAAATCTTCTAATCTAAAGCCTCAAATTAAAATTCTGATTTCACAAACATGAAAGTTATAATATTTTAATATGTATAGACTAAAACCCGAGTTTACCCTATTAGATCTGGAAACTCTAATCGCGTAGGTGAAAAACCTAAATCTATCCGATTCCGTAGATTTTAGAATTTAGTTTTCAACTTGAAAACAATGTAAGAAAAATATAGAACCTTGACTATAGAGATATATGTAGTATAATACTGAAAAATTCTCAAAACACTAAAAGTTAAGCGTGCTCATGACCTAGGATGGGTGACCTCCTGGGAAATGAATAGTAATTTTCCAAAACGAGTAATATCTCGATAAATATAATTCAAAGACAATAACTAGTGGTTTAGAATTGAATTATTAGATCCTTAAAGTATATCAGTTAGCAAATGATGATTTAAAATAAATGCTAGGATTGAGATGTAACCGTTAAAACTAGATATTAGGTATAATTTACATAAATAAGATTCAAACTAAGATTTTAATATGAAAACACTAAAACAAAAATATTCTTAACTTATATAAACACTCGTTATGTTTTATGAAGTAAAACTTAACTAAAGAAACAATTAGAATTAAGTAAAGTAAACCTATAGCGTAGTTTGACATTTAAAAAGAATAGAGATGTTCTATGACAAGTTTAAATAATTTAAAGTACACACAACATATACTCATGAGTAGAAATGGAATTAAGGAGGAAAATAAAAACTTAGAAAACCCTAGAACCTTATAATAAAAGTTTCATCCCTATAAGAAAACTTAAGAAAATTTTACTTGAATTTGATAAATGAAACATATTTGATTATCCGATCAATAAGAAAGATTGGATATGTAATTAAACTTCAATATGTGACCTTATATACAAATATAAGATTCAGATCATATGCAGAAATATGATATTAATAGATAAACTTGATATGATTTAAGTATTATATAGATAAAAGTATTTAGCTTTAAATCTATTAGATATACTCAATAACAAACCTATATAGACATATGAAGATTTCAACACATATAAAAGAATAAGATTCCTAGAATAAATTTAAGTAATTCAATTACAAATTAGAAAATCAAGATAATATAAATTGTAATTGAAAGATTAAACTTAACCAAGAATTCCGTAACTCTAAGTATAAAATTCAACGCTTATAAGACTATAAGGATATAAAGTATAGATTAATGGAAATCATAAATATTAGCTAATATAATCAAATTAACTAAAGTTATACTTAAAATAAGATCAAGAAGAAAAATGAAAATAAATATAAATGTATACGCTTTAACTAAAAAGTAGAGTAATGAACTAAATTAAGTTTAATCACTAATACTTGATGAAATAAACATGAAACAAGGAATCGAACTTGAAATAATAATTAAGAATACAAAACAAGAAAGCTAGGCAACATTATGATACCTTTCGAGCCCTAAAGTAATATAGGAAAAATATACAAAATGATTAGTTTAACCTGACAATTAAAAACTATATTCGATAAGTTTTCAATGACTACTCATATGCTAAAATCTAAGTTAAAACGAGTATAATATGCCCAATTTAAGATTCGTGATTTAACTCGATATTTGAAAACATTTAAAATACTTCTCTAAGAAAACTAAGATTATACGAACTTTATAGTTTAACTTATGAAGCGTAGCCTTTACAAGCTTCAAAATGACTAATTATGTGTTAAGGTTAGATTAAGAATGTTAAAACTCGAAGTTTAAGACACAAAGACACAATAGGTTTCTTTGTATGATAATAGTATAGTAATAAGTATTCGTTATCTAAATTCTCAGGGGAACAGATCCGTCTTCAAGTTTTCTTGTAGACTTCTATGACCATTAAGCAAGGATAAACAGGTGAGTATATTCCGATGACCTTCATATCTGCTTGTGCTTGTAGGTTTAGAGTATGATATTTTGTTAATATAAATTAAATGATTCAAGTATGGGGTTGGGAAATTTACACTTGTGGTTGCTCGTGTTTGTTATCTGTGTTGAAAATACTATACATTATTCTGAACGTTAAGTATTGAGTGTTGTTTAATCATTTGATCTTGCGAGTGTCTGATAATTGTCTGGTCGCCAAATAAATGGACTTAATGACTATTGGCGTGATAATCATAATATTGATCATGCATTTCACGATTGCATGTAGAAGGCCATCACCACTACACTTTGACTCGGATGGGCCACACTGTCCCGTGAGGACGGTGAACATGGAGGACCGAAGTGGTATATACCTAGTGTGTACCATGGGCCTTGTTCTAGGGGAATGGGAACTAAGTCGTCCTGGGGAGACGGCCCCTCCTAGAATCGCGCCGGGTCATTGTTTCGGATATTACTTCAATGGGATGTTGTTATATGTATATTATTCTTGATATATAAAAAGTTTTCTTGAGAAAATTTGATTCCCGAAGTATTAATCTGGGTGCTGATGAGTGGATGTACCCCAACCCCGGATTCGGAGGGGCAAATCCGAATATGTATATGGTTACCGGTTGGCCATATATATTTGTTCATTTGATTGTGCACATTGCATATGCTTGTTTAATAACTTGTTTGCTTTTGCTTGAACGGTATGGAGCGAGGGTATACTTCACTCAGCTAGTTGTAGCTGACTCCCCAACAGTTTGCTTTTGCAGGTAAGTTGAATACATGGATGGGATAGGATTGAGTGCAGAGCGTGAAAGATCAAGTTGTACAAGACTGATAGAAGTTGAGAATTTGATAGGTTAAACCTAGTTGAGAGAATAAACATGAAAATGTAGTCTTTTTCTTAACTTAAACCTAGTTGATATTTGTGTTAAACCTAGGTTTATCTTATCTTGTCGTTTGGTAGGATATCTGATTCTCTGCGGTCTTGTGATCTGTGGAAGTTTCGATATCCAATAAATTATTTTCATAATAAACTTATATATGTATAATACAATGAGAGGATAATTAATTAGAGTCTTGTAAACTCTGACTTGCAAGGCGATCCTCATGTTGCGGGTGCACACGTGATATGGTGATTTAGGGCAATCCTACTAGGCCCCACATAGGGTCGCGACATTTACTCCCTCCTTATACGGTTATAAATTCATTATCTTATCTTTATTTATTTATTTATATATATCCTAAACATCAACTAACTAATATATAGATATATATATATATATACACACATAATATCAACTTGCAGGAGACGCCTTTAGCTCATTTTGATGGCTATGATCTTCTAAAAATTGGTGAACCGAAATTTCCTCAACAAGATGCACCAAAGTCAATCCCAATCCTCTCCTAAGCCAATGAAAACATGGTAAATCATTCTTTCATTAATGACAATAGAACAAAGTACTTAAACAACGACAAACAGGAGCAATTCGTTCTAATTAAGGATGAAAAACGGCTGAAGCTTTACATTCGTTTATATATATATATATATATGTATGCAAACGAACTTCGTTGGACAAGCAAACAAACTCCAAACTTTCCCAAACTTTCCAGAATACAACCTTAGCTTATGAGGAGTCGAACCAACCTAGAAAAAGAATTTTTAAACGCTCATATCCACCCCGTTCGAAAATTCGAACAAAAACTGGGAAAAACGTTCAAAAACGAGCTTGAGGTAAGTGATTCTCATTCCGCGAGTTTTGATGTTTTTAGTTGTTATATGTATATAAATATCATGTATAAATGCTTAGGAATGAATTAGAATGAATTTATGTGTGTAAAACAATGGAAAATCGGATCAAAACCAAGGTTGAAGACGATGAACAGTGCTTCCCGATGAGCACAGGCATGGTGTACGGGCGTACATAACCCGTATACCCTCGGCCAGCAACGTTGTACGGGCGTACTTAACCCCGTACACCCCTCCTCCAGCACGTTGTACGGGCGTCTTTAACCCTGTGTACCCTTCGGCCAAAGAAAAGAAAAATAAAACTAAGTATATATAATTATATAATAAATAATAATTTAAATGATTTTAGAATGTTATTCTTTTTCCTGCATTTATTTATTTATTTTTCTGGAATAGTAATTGTAATATTATAATACAATAATATTAAATCCGAAATTTATTTATTTATTTAAATTTAAAAATAAAATTATTTTTCTGACTTTATTACATATAGGATATTTAAATATTTAATCTATTATTATTAATCTAAAAAGAATTTTCTTTAGAAATATAAATTACCTTGTTAAAGTAATTTCCGCATAATAGATTTCTAATTATTAATATCCTTAATATTATTAAAAGAATTTTTAGAATTTCGAAAATATTATTTTTGAAATAATAAATATGGATATAAGACTAAAATTACTTTAGTAATAATATTAATTAAAATATATAAGACAATTAGTATAATTATTGATGTGATGGAATATAATCTATTTTCGGAAATTTATTATTATTACTATTATTATAATTTTTATTATTATTGTTATCATTATTTTTATTAGTATTATTGATATTATAGTTATTTTTTGTGCTATTATCGATTATAATTATTAATGCTTATGAAAAGAGAAAATAATTTTGAAAATAGTTATAATTAAGTTAATAAATTCTTTTATTAGTAAATATGTTTTCATAGTAAGATATTATATATATATATATATGTATAAATTATGAGTTAGTGAATACTAAGTATATATTAGCATATTTGTATATAAATAGATAACAATTAAAGATCAAGAGAAGCAAAACGAAAATAAATAACAAATAATTATTTCTTACTATAAAGGTTAGAACCTTAAAAAGCCCTTAGAAATAATAGAAACTTTATCAAATATAGAATATTTAGATATTCATAGGAATTCGATTAAATTAATAGATACCGTAATAATTAAGTTTAATTTAAAATTAGGTGATTAAAGTTAACACCCTTAATTTTAGGAAGACTTCTTTTACAGGAATCATCGTATAATAATAAAAATATGTTATTTCATTCCATAGGAATATAAATCGGTTCTCGGACTGCCAGTAGCTTATTACAGCAAGATAGCAAGAACCACAGGTGAGGGACTTTGACATTATCATATTGTTTGTGCTTGTAGTTAGTTGCATTGATAATAACATATCAAGCTGAATTACATGTGGGTTTGGGTAAATTGCACGCTGCTTGGTGTATGTATGATTGTCAAAACATCTTATTATAATTAACAATTTCTTTGTATGATGACAATTGTATGAAGCATGTTGATGTTTGTCTGTAATTGTATTATCGTCCTGAACCTGACTAAAAACTATTGGTACCATAAAATGAAATGGGCATGCATCGCATATATTGCATATTTGCATCTCTAAAAGCGTAGTAGTCTATTA
The DNA here is from genome assembly GCA_024138025.1 of Combretum micranthum. Classification (NCBI taxonomy): domain Eukaryota; kingdom Viridiplantae; phylum Streptophyta; class Magnoliopsida; order Myrtales; family Combretaceae; genus Combretum; species Combretum micranthum. Next base: position 182,647 of record JAMXBD010001342.1, read on the forward strand.
CGTGTTGGCCATCCGGGACTCTGATAATGCCTGGTTAACCTAGGCTAAAGGCTATTAGATCAACGCAAAGTTACCTCTGTTCTATTGGTACCATAAGAACTAAGTGGTAAATGAAGGACGCCGCTTATGGTATTGTTTGGATGACTATTGCTTAGGAAGTTGCTAAAGGTATGTACATGGGATGGTTTGTTAAGCTATCATATTAAAAGTGATAACCCTAATACGAGAAATCGTAGATTCCCCTGTATGCTTGGCTTCTTCTGGATAGACTATGTACTACTGGTTCCTTCAACCCTGATGAGAGGGGTAAATCTTCATCCTACTTTGGACTCCGGATTCTCCAGGCTTGTATTTGTTCATATGCTTTGTAGACACCCAATTTTTGCCCAATTAATTAAGGCTTAAAATTTAATTAAACTCATTTTAAAAAAAAAAGCCTTAATTAAGTATTGATGAAGTTGGCTAAGTGATCAAGGCACAGGCCAAATGGCCTGTTGGTTAAATGCATTGATCCAAACACACATCCAAGCTTAATGACACAAGTTCAAACCCTAGCAAAGGCAAAATTTTGTCTTTTTATCATCTCATTATTTTTGCCTTTGCATCTTCCTCAAATGTGACTTTTTGCCTTGCTTTGCATAAGTTTTTAACTGACAAGACATCATTGATTGTCAAAATTGATGATGGAATTGCAAAGTGGTTATAGAACATGAAAGATTAGTGCAAAAACAACCCAAAAGTCACAAAATTCAATTTATAAAGCATTCAATTGCACATGAATGAGGAGTTACAAAAATTGATGAAATTGGACAATTAATCTATCCACATTGGATGAATCTGACATGGAATATGAAGGATCAATCATCAATTCATCGGTTAAGATGAATCAAGCCCAAATTTTTTGTTAAATTCGTGGAAAAACAAAGAGGCAAAAAACGATTCATTTTCGAAACTGTTTGAAACATAAAATTGAGCTTGCAACCTATAAATAGGAGGTCCTAGGGTCAAAAGGTACAAGTCAATTTCAAGAAAACACATACATAACCATATCAATTCGAGATTCTCGAATTTAGGAAGAAAAATTCGAATTTTTCAAATTCGAAGTGATTGAATCGAATTTGATCAAAATTGAGTGTGTTAGGAATGTTAGAAACCTAATTTTGATGTTTTAGTGTGCTTGGATTTGATCAAATTAACCTCTGAAATTTTTTTTTTTAATTTTCGGATTTGCGCCGCCGTACAACCACCGCCGGAACCGCCCCTTGCCGCCGTTCTGAGTGAACGCCACCACCACCAAAGGACGCGCCACCACCATAGGAGTCGGGCCGACAAGCTTCCAGCCACTGAGGACCACCGGAGCCGCCGGAATCCGCCCCGAAAAGTCGCGTCATCGTCTTCTTCACCCGCCGGAGCTCCGAGATCTGACCCGAAGATCCGAATCCAACCCGGTCGGTCATCGGTCAACGGTCGTCGGTCATCGGTCAACGATCAACTCTGATCAGACGGTCCAGATTTCATTAGGCAGATCAGACGGTCTAGATTTGATCAAGCAGATCAACGGCCCAGATTTCATCAAGCAGATTAGACGGTCCAGATTTGATCAAGTAGATCAGCGGCCCAGATTTCATCAAGTAGATCAGACGGTCCAGATTTGATCAAGAAATTCAGCGGCCCAGATTTCATCAAGCAGATCAGACGGCCCAGATTTAATCATCTCGATCAACGCCCCAGATTTGGTCAATTCGATCAGACGATCAGGATCAGTCAACGCGATCGACGCTCCAGATCTCATCCGCTTCATCCAACGGTCCAGGTCAATTCGCATTATTTTATTAATAGTTTATTATATAATTAATTTCAGAAAATTATAAAAAATAGTAAAAAATTCATAAAAATTCATAAAAAATTCAGAAAAATACAGAAAAATCTAGAAAAATCAAAATAATTATTTTTTATATAAATTTATTTTTTTTGATATTTTTTGAATATTTTTAGTATGATAAAATTGGATTTTCCAAAACCAAAATTTAAAAAAAAAATAAAATAATAAAAAATGATTTTTGGACTTAGAAAAATATGTTTTCATGAAATGAAAATCAATTGATTAGATCATAGGACCATCAAAAATGATTTTCATAAAAATATAAAATTTAACGAACTTAAATTGAGAATAGTTCAAAAATTAAAATTGACCAACAAATTAAATTTTTTTTAAAAAGAACTACGTTTTGTCTGATCTCGATTAGCGAGTACGTAGACACCTGCGGGGCGACATTAAAAATAAAAAAAAATGTTTTGTTTTTAATATTGTGAATAATTATTTTGTAAATATAAATTTTTGTTAAAAAAAAAGAAACATATTTGTTGATATTGATATTCTAAAAAAATAATAATAAAAATGAAGAAAAGCACATAAAAAATAAAAATGAATGATTTGACTTGTAAATATTTCTATTATAATATGTTATTTGAGTTTTTTGAGCATATAAAGGATAGATTATAAATTTAAAATGCCGAAAGTGGTAACCGATTTGGTTTTAATAGGTTAGCCCCCGAATCCATGATATCTGGTTTTAAAAGTTTGGTTTTTAAATCAAATTTTCGCAGACTAGTAGCTAAGTTAGGATCAACCGACCCATTGATCCTAGCTTTTATTTTTTCCCAATTTATATCGGGTGGCGACTCTAGAAAGTTTTCAAAAATTAAAATTTCTTTTAACCCCTAGTCGAGGATTCATGTTAAATGGGTTCGGGTTTAATGTGAATCGGGTTAAGAGAAATGAACCAGATAGATTAGTGGAAAAAATCCAGGCTCGACAGCTTGGCGACTCCACTGGGGACTGTAAATTTTTTTTAAAAAAAAAGAGGGCTAGCCACTTAGGAATTTTAAATTTTAAATTTATCCTTGCTTAATTTTTGTGAATATATGATTCTTTGTATATTATCTTGAATAATTGTTTTGTAAATATATACTAGCCTTGCAAATATGAAAAATAGAAAACAAAAGTTTGATTTCTTTGTTTGCATTTGCATTTGCATTAGCATGAATGTGTGCTAGATACGGTCGTACCAGGGCCGTCTTAAGAGCCTAAGCGAGGAGAACGAAGTAAGGTCCGGGGGCTGTGGCTTTCCACCCTCTAGATCAAGAAATGTCCTCCCACTCCGGTTTAGTACTACTAAATCGGGGAACCTATAGAACCCTACCAAATCATGCATTCATTAGCATGGGATTTGACCAACTTTTTCTAAAAAAATGAAGTTGAAATATAAATGTATATATGTAAATACTTAAAAAAAAAAAGAAATTCTAAAAAAAAATATAAAAGCTGTCAAAAAATTAAAAAATTTGTAAATATTAGCTTATACCTTTTAAAAAATTTTCAGAAAATGATGTCTTCAACCGACAGTAGCGATAGCTTATGGGCTCGCCTTATTAGAGAAAATCGAGTGGAACCTTTCAAGGATCCAATGCTCCTACTGGACCGATGGTTTGTCAGTTTTACTCCAGTCCAAAAGTCATTCATTGAGGATAGGTTAGGCCCGATCCTTAGCCTACCAAAGATACATGTTCCATTCACCATGTTCCGGGCCCTCACTCATCTATGGGAACCTGAAGAAGCTGTCTTCCGTTTGGGTCAGCATGTACTTAGCCCAACCATTGAGGAATATACTAGACTACTCCAAGCACCTCCTACCTCTGAAGGAATCTATATTCCAAATTTCAAGCATAGCCCGGTCCGTGTTATATCAGAGTTTTTGGGGATCAAGAGGGGACCAATATTGAAGCCATCAAGATTGTAATGAATATTGCATCCGCCTAACACACTGATGGACTGGTTTGGAACTCCTGAATATTTTAAAAGCAACCGAGCCACTTTCAGTATACCACTTGAAGTTTGGGAAGAAAACCGGGTTAATGCCTTCATAGTAGCTGCTTTTGCAACTATTCTCTTCCCTAATGGCAATTTGTTCATCCACTTCCGGGTCATAGAGCTGGTTTCTCAATATTTAGCTGGCAAATCCTATGTCCCGCTCTTCTAGCCGAACAAGTCCGTAGTCTGAATCACATCAAGTCTAAAGGACAAGGCAAGTTCAAAGCAAGCATGCATTTACTGATGATTTGGTTTGCTAGCCACATTAAGCACTACGGAAAAGACTTGGCTAATGGATCCCTCATCAGCCTGAAATATGATCTCATCCAATCTTTTGCTGAAAGGGTCCACATGGAAGATGATCATCCTCTATGGGATATAATTGCCATTCTTGAAGACATGCCACCTGAAGACATGATGTGGCAAGCTCGCTGGTTCAAAAGCCCTGCAGCCATCCTAAGTTGCAAGGAATACATGGCAGTACCCCTAATTGGACTCACCGGCTGTACTGGTTATTATCCCTCAAGTGTTATCAGACAGTATGGTATGCTGCAAGATATTACTGTCAAGCCTAATTTGGAGCAAGTCACTCTAGATTATCTGGATCCAACCAAGATACTACCAGCTAAAGAATTCAAGCTAAATCAAATCCGAGCTATATGGGAAAATAGAGAGGTGAAGCCGGTTTTTGAAGTCGAGCCAGAAAATAAGGAAACAAAGAAGTATAGAGCAACCAGGTGGTATGTGGCTAGCCAAATGAAGAAGAATAAGGATATTCGATATGAAGCTCCCGATATCCTTCAACCAGCACCATCGGAACCTGACCCTGAAACAATTGCTTACATGGAAGCTGTTTCGGCTCGCCTGGAAGTATGTCACCGAGATTTCCAAGAAAGAGAGAGGGAAATGGTGGATCGCCTGCAAAGTGCTGGAAGCAGAATTTCATTCTTAGAGGCTGAGTTGAAGGCAGCTCGAAAGAAAATTCTAGCCCTGGAAGACAAGATTGTTTGCCCCACTAAGACAAGAAGACTGGTTTAGTTGGTTTAGGTTTAGTCCTTAGGAATCAAGGTTCTTTGAAACCATTAGAAAGTAGTTTTAATTCAGTCACTAGGAAATAAGGTTTCTAAACCATTAGAAGTTTTTGTTATGTTAAACATTATCTTTTAATACAAATGTTTTTTTTAAAAATCATTGGTCAATATCCCCATTTGCATCTGTATGATAGCATATCTACATTCTTGCATATGTATATTAATTCTTTAAAAAAAATATTAATAAATAATAAATGTCCAGGTCTAGCAAATTCGAGTTTGAGTCAAAAACTTGAAAGATAGCGTCCAAGCCGGTTAGGAGCCCTATTGTTACCAGATCCCGAGCTAAGATGTCTAACACCGGGAGCAACCCCACAGACCAGACCAATGAGCAAAGACTCAACACCGTGGAACAAACCCTCCTTGGAATTGCTGAACAGATGCAGGCTTTAACACAGAGTCTTGCACAACTTAAGACCCCCACAACTTCTGAAGAATCTTCAAGGTCACAGAAAGGAAAAGAAATTGAAGGACAGCTTATTCAGCAAGAGGAGTCACCAAATGAGTTTAATGCGGCTGAGTTGAAGAAAGAACTGGAAGCTCAGGCTAAAGAAATGGAGAGAAAACTGCTTGAGAAAATGAAGACGTTCGATGGTTTTGATCAAACCGCGATCCTGAATTTGCCTCAATATGAGGAAGGTGCCTTCCCTGAGAAATTTAAGGCACCGGAATTTGAAAAATATGACGGGACAGGTTGTCCTAATATGCATACCAGATTGTATGTACGACGAATGGGGCAATACGCAAAGTTTGACAAGCTGATGGTGCAAACCTTCCAGGACAGTCTTACTGGTGCTGCTTTGGCCTGGTACGCCCAATTAGACCATCAAGAAATTGATACTTGGGACAAGTTGGCTAGGGCATTTTTTAATCAGTATAAGTTTAACATTGAGATGGCGCCCTCGGTATGGGATTTAAGCAATCTGAAGAAGAAGAAAGAAGAGACTTTCAAGGAATATGCTCAGCGCTGGAGAGCATTGGCTGCAAGGATCACCACCCCGATGCCTGAAAGAGACCTCACTTTCACTTTTATCAACACATTAGAGGAACCTTTCTTTTCCCATCTGATTGGGCATGCATCAGCAAGTTTCTCAGAAGTGGTGATAGCTGGTGCAGGATTGAGAATGCAATTTCGGCAGGAAAATTGCAACAAGAAAAGAAATATACTGCACCGAGAAATGTCCCATACAAAGGGAAAGATTCAACCGTCAGCATGGTCAATACTTCAGATGCAACTGGCCCTACTAAGTCATTCGTGTTGTCAACAAATCAGAATCAAAATCAGAATAAGGATCAGACTCAACAAAGTGCAGTCCCAAATCAACAATCAAGGTTCAACAGGCGGAACTTCACTCGAATTCCGGTTCCCCTTAGCCAAGTATTAGCTAAATTAAGGGCCGATAATCTGATCAATCTTGAAGTTCCTAGGGAAGACTTAAAGCCTAGAAATTACAATCCTGAGCTGAAGTGTGAATATCACATGGGGCAAATCGGGCATTCAACAGACAGATGCTGGAGGCTTAGGCATAAAATCCAAGATCTTATTGATGCAAAAGTCATCCAGTTGGATTTCATTGAAGCTCCAAACGTCTCTACTAACCCATTGCCAAATCATGGACCAGTTATCAATATGATTACCGCTGAGATTCCGGATCCAGAAGAGCTTGTGTGCATGATTGAAGGTGGACCTAGATCCATCAAAATCGAAATAGGCAAAGGTAGTGAAGATGGATCAACTTCATCAAAGCCTAGGAACTATACCTTTCAGATACCCCTTGCTGTGAGTGATTATAAAGCCGCTCCATTTGATTATAAGGCGGTAAATCATGCTTCAATGGCCATGGTTGGTGGCCTTACTCGCTCAGGAAGAGTTTATGAGTCGACCGGAAAGAATGCAACTGTGAATATGCCACAGCAGCAAAATGAAGAAGGAAGAAAGATGAAGAGAAGTCAGCATTGGCAAAACTGATGAAAGCAAGTGAATACAAGTTGTCGAGCAGTTGGCCAAAATACCTGCCCAAATATCGCTCATGAGTCTGCTGATTAGCTCTAATGTACACCGTGAGGCTCTTTTCAAAGCCTTAGAAGAAGTGAAAGTTCCAGAAGGTGTATCAGAAGAAGCCTTGGGGCATATCATCAACTCAATCTTTGCAAATGAGCAAATCATTTTCTCATCTGAAGAACTGGAGAGGAAGGGGATCAACATAACAAGGCCCTCTTCATCGTAGTCAAAAGCTGTGGAAAGATCGTCTCTCGAGTATTAGTTGACAATGGATCCTCTTTGAATGTGTGCCCCTTAGCCACTTTGAGCCTATTGGAATTGAACCGTCAGAATCAAACCAAGCTCTACTGTGGTTCGTGCTTTCGATGGATCAAAAAGAGATATAATAGGTGAAGTGGAGTTAGAAGTCACCATCGGGCCTCAAACTTTCATTATTCCTTTCCAAGTGATTGATATCCCCAGAACATTCAATCTGCTGTTGGGAAGACCATGGATCCATGCTGCCAGCAATACCATCAAGCCTGCACCAAAGGTTAAGTTCATAGCCAATGGTCAACTCATCACTGTTATGGGAGAACAGGATTATGCCATTTACAAGGAGACAGCTGTCCCTTACATTGGAAAAGAAGGAGAAGAAGACTTCGGGCAAATGTTTGATGAAGTCTGTATGATGAATGATGAGAAAGAAACTCAGGTGGGAACCTTTGGACTGGGTTATTCCCCCACTTGTGCTGAAGTGGGAAATGAAAAACCAAATGAGAAGGAGGAAGCTCGACAAGAGTATGATCCAATATCAAAATCCTCACATCAGCCATTTTTCCAAAGCCACATCATATCCAGCAGCCAGATGATATCAAAGAAGATGCTTCATCCAAAGAAATGATCTTGAGAAATTGGTTTCTGTGCCTTGCGCTAGTATTAAGTCTTTTAAGTAAGAACTTATCTAAGACTAGATTTGTGTTTTGTGTTTTTCAGTATTATGTGATGCTCAAATAAGTGTACTTAAACACCGTCCCAGTTTAATGAAATTTATTTCCTTTACATATTCTCATACATTCCTCATTCATATTCAACCAGATCGACAATTGTGATGAAGTTCAGGGATATCTCGCGCGTATAATTAATGAAAATATCAATATCACCTCTAACTCTACTGGGTTAGATGTTGAAGATGATATTGATTATCAATTTAGAACACAAGAAATTTGGCAAAATTTTGAACAAGGAAGGATTGAAATTCCCGAAACCATTGAAGTGATTAATTTGGGAACAAGCGAAAACCCTAGGAATCTGAGGATAGGGGGAAAATTGCCTGAGAGCACGGCACAAGATTTAACCAAGTTACTAGCCGAATACTTGGATGTTTTTGCATGGTCGTATAGCGATATGCCTGGTTTAGACCCATCCATTGTGGTTCACAAATTGCCAACAAAGGAGGATTTTAAACCTATAAAGCAAAAATTAAGGCGATTTAGGCCGGATTTACTCCTCCAAATCAAGGATGAAGTAAAAAAGTTGCTTGAAGTAGGATTCATTGAGGTTTCTGATTATTCGGATTGGGTATCAAATATAGTGCCAGTACTTAAGAAAAACGGGAAAGTAAGAATCTGTGTGGATTTCAGAGATCTAAACAAAGCGACCCCGAAAGATAATTTCCCGTTGCCTCACATCGATGTTTTAGTAGACAATACCGCTGGAAATCATCTATTTTCATTCATGGATGGATTTTCAGGGTATAATCAGATATTAATGGCCGAAGAAGATAAGGTCAAAACCACATTGTTACAGCCTGGGGAACTTTTGTTACAAGTCATGCCTTTTGGTCTCAAGAATGCCGGGGCAACTTATCAACGAGCAATGCTTGCTATACTTCATGATATGATGCACAAAGAGGTGGAAGTATATGTAGATGATATGATCGCCAAGACAAAGGAAGGAGATGATCATGTAGTGGTGTTAAGGAAGCTTTTTGAAAGATTAAGGAAGTTTCAGTTGAAATTGAATCCAGAAAATGCACTTTCGGAGTGACATCTGGAAAATTATTAGGATTCATGGTTAGCCAAAAGGGATAGAAATCGATCCTGATAAAGTCAAGGCGATTCAGGATTTGCCTCCACCAAAAACATTAAAGGAAATCAGAGGCCTTTGGGAAGATTGAATTACATTGCTCGATTCATATCACAGTTGACTGATAAGTGCCAACCGCTGTTTAAACTGCTGAAGAAGAATGCCCTAATTGAATGGAATGACGAATGTGAAAAAGCCTTTAATCGGATAAAGCAATATCTGACGAATCCACCAGTACTGGTTACTCCAAAACCGGGGAAACCGTTGTTCTTGTACTTGACAATTCTTCCTGAATCTATGGGTGTGTACTTGGGCAAAAAGATGAGGAAGGAAAAGAAAGAGCTGTTTACTACTTAAGCAAGAAATTCTCAAATGGAGAACAAAAGTATTCAGAGATAGAAAAACCTGCTGTGCATTAGTATGGGTTATGCACAGCTTAGCAGTATACGCTCTTTACTCGATCGAGTTGATTACGAAGCATGATCCATTGCGATACTTAGCACGCAAACCGGCTTTGGTTGGTCGAATCTCGAAATGGCAGATGCTACTTTCTGAATTTGATATCATTTATGTAAGTCAAAGTTCAGTCAAAGGACAAGTTTTAGCTGATCAACTCGCAGAAAGCCCAGTTGATGACGAAGAATTAAAGGAACAAGATCAGTTTCCAGATGAAGGCATCAGAATAACAGAAACAGAAGCCGAAACAACAATTGGAAGTTGTATTTCGATGGAGCAGCCAACGTATACGGTGTGGAATAGGGGCAGTCCTTATCTCACCAAAGAAGAACAGTTCCCGGCATCAGCCAGATTAATGTTTCCTTACACAAATAATGTAGCGGAATACGAGGCATGCATCATGGGATTAGAAATGGCAATTCAAATGAATATCGAGGAGCTCGAAGTGTTTGGAGATTCATCACTTATCATTTTCCAAACTCGAGGCGAGTTCAAAACTAAGGATCCCAAGTTGATTCCTTATCATAATCACTTGGCTGAGTTAGCAGGAAGGTTCAAAGAAATTTCCTTCACTTATGTGCCGAGAACTCAGAATCAATTTGCTGATGCATTGGCTACTCTGGCCTCTTTGATCCAATTCACTGAAGGAGTAAGAATACAACCTTTGCAAGTCCGAATAAGAAGTGAACCCGCATTCTGTGCTATGATTGAATCAAATGAACCATGGTTTCAAGATATCAAAATTTTCTTGCAAACAGGTAGCTATCCTGAGTGTGCTACAAAAAAGGATCAGAAATCATTGAGGCGTCTGGCAAGTCATTTTTTGTTAAGCGGAGATACCCTATACAGAAGGTCATTCGATACAACCCTGTTGAGATGTGTAGATGAAAAAGAAGCTCAAAAATTAATGGAAGAAGTTCATGAGGGAGTATGTGGACCTCATATGAACGGATATATGCTAGCTAAAAAGATTATGAGGCTAGGATATTTCTGGTTAACCATGGAATCAGACTGTATCAAACATGTGAGATCTTGTCATCTATGTCAAATTTATGCAAACAAGATAAATGCTCCTCCAAAGGAATTACAGTCAATGTCAACACCATGGCCGTTCTCAATATGGGGAATAGACGTAATCGGGCCAATATCGCCAAAAGCTTCAAATGGTCATCGATTCATACTAGTTGCAATCGATTACTTCACCAAGTGGGTTGAAGCAGCTTCATACGCCAGTGTGACAAAAGCCGTTGTGGTTCGATTCATCAAAAGAGATATCATTGCTCGATATGGAACTCCAGAAAGTATCATTACCGATAATGGTACAAACCTGAACAACAATGCAATGACTGATCTATGTCAGCAATTCAAGATTAAACACCGGAATTCCACTCCATATCGCCCACAGATGAATGGAGCAGTAGAAGCCGCCAACAAAAACATCAAGAGAATCATTGAGAAGATGACGATTGCATACAAAGATTGGCATGAAATGCTCCCATTAGCATTAATGGCGTATCGAACCTCTAAGAGTGTCAACTGGGGCAACGCCCTATTCCCTGGTATATGGAACTGAAGCGTTTTACCAGTAGAAGTTGAGATTCCTTCGCTCCGAGTATTGGCTGAAACAGAGCTCGAAGAAGCTGAATGGGTTAGACAAAGATTGAACAGTTAAATCTTTTAGATGAAAAAAGATTGACTGCCATGTGTCATGGGCAATTATATCAACAAAGGATGGCTAGAGCATTTAATAAGAAGTTAAGCCAAGAAATTTCCAAGAAGGTGATTTGGTTCTGAGAAAAATGCTGCCAAATGTGCAAGATTCCAGAGGAAAGTTCACACCAAATTATGAAGGACCATATATAGTGAAGAAGGTCTTATCGGGAGGAGCATTAATCCTTTCCCAAATGGATGGACCCAATTTAAAGGATCCTGTGAACTCAGATGCTGTAAAGTTGTATTATCCTTGATCAATAAAATTTGTCATTTCAAGTGATCAATTGATTTTATTTTAATTAATTATAAGCAAAGTTGATATTCCTGAAATTCTCTGAAGTCGAATCAAAGCCTGAAATTCTTTGAAGTTGAATCAAAGCCTAACCCACAAAATTCTTCTGAATAAATTTCCAGTCAAACACCATTTGAATCATCAGAAAAAGAAATTTGAGCATCTTATAATGCTGAATGAATGCGTTTATACAGTTTGGTCTGTTGATTGTTCTTATTTTTAAAAGAAAATATTACTGCAAGAAATAACTAATTTTGATAGAAAATTGAAGCATCCTTTTTATCAAAAAAAAAAAGGGGAAGAAAAAAAAGAGAAAGAAAAAAAGAAAAAGAAAAAGAGAAAGAAACCCCCAGTGGATTGAAAAATCACAAATACCCCTCAGTCTAGACAGATAGTCTAGTACTACCCAAACTCAAAATCCATCCTTTCGAGATGGTGACCCAAAATCCATCCTTTAGAGATGGTGACCAAAATTCATCCTTTCGAGATGGTGACAAGATCCAGAAACACTTCTACCAAGATGGTAACAAGATCCAGAAGCACATCTACTCAAGATGGTGATCAAGGCAGAATTCAGAAAATCTATCCAAGATGCTGATCAAGACAGAGTTCAGAAATTCATTCACTCAAGATAGTGATCAAGACAGAATTCAGAAATTCATTCACTCAAGATGGTGATGAAGACAAAATTTAGAAATTCATTCACTCAAGATAGTGATCAAGACAGAATTCAGAAATTCATTCACTCAAGATGTTGATCAAGACAAAATTCAGAAATCTATCCAAGATGGTGATCAAGACAGAAGTCAGAAATCCATCCATTCCAGATGGTGACCATAACCAAAGCCCATTGGTCTGGCAAATGACCAAACCAAAGCCCATTGGTCCGGCAAATGACCAAACCAAAGCCCATTGGTCCGGCAAATGACCAAACCAAAGCCCATAGGTCCGGCAAATGACCTAACCAAAGCCCATAGGTCCGGCAAATGACTTAACCAAAGCCCATAGGTCCGGCAAATGACCAAACCAAAGCCCATAGGTCCGGCAAGTGACCAAACCAAAGCCCATTGGTCCGGCAAGTGACCAAAACCAAAGCCCATTGGTCCGGCAAGTGACCAAAACCAAAGCCCATAGGTCCGGCAAATGACCTAACCAAAGCCCATTGGTCCGGCAAATGACCAAACCAGAGCCCATAGGTCCGGCAAATGACCTAACCAAATCTCAAAGTCTAAACTCGACAGATAGTTTAGCACAAGATAAAAATCTCCTTCTTAAAAATAAAATTTGGAGAAGAAGCTTAACAAAAATTGGTTATCTTTTTGTCTTTGTGGCAAAAGTTTTGTTCAAACTTTACCACAAAGAGGGGCAGCTGTAGACACCCAATTTTTGCCCAATTAATTAAGGCTTAAAATTTAATTAAACTCATTTAAAAAAAAAAAGCCTTAATTAAGTATTGATGAAGTTGGCTAAGTGATCAAGGCACAGGCCAAATGGCCTGTTGGTTAAATGCATTGATCCAAACACAGATCCAAGCTCAATGACACAAGTTCAAACCCTAGCAAAGGCAAAATTTTGTCTTTTTATCATCTCATTATTTTTGCCTTTACATCTTTCTCAAATGTGACTTTTTGCCTTACTTTGCATCAGTTTTTAACTGACAAGACATCATTGATTGTCAAAATTGATGATGGCATTGCAAAGTGGTTATAGAACATGAAAGATTAGTGCAAAAAACAACCCAAAAGTCACAAAATTCAATTTATAAAGCATTCAATTGCACATGAATGAGGAGTTACAAAAATTGATGAAATTGGACAATTAATCTATCCACATTGGATTGATGAATCTGACATGGAATATGAAGGATCAATCATCAATTCATCGGTTAAGAATGAATCAAGCCCAAATTTTTTGTTAAATTCGTGGAAAAACAAAGAGGCAAAAAACGATTCATTTTCGAAACTGTTTGAAACGTAAAATTGAGCTTGCAACCTATAAATTGGAGGTCCTAGGATCAAAAGGCACAAGTCAATTTCAAGAAAACACATACATAACCATATCAATTCGAGATTCTCGAATTTAGGAAGAAAAATTCGAATTTTTCAAATTCGAAGTGATTGAATTGAATTTGATCAAAATTGAGTGTGTTAGGAATGTTAGAAACCTAATTTTGATGTTTTAGTGTGCTTGGATTTGATCAAATTGATCAAATTAACCTCTGAATTTTTTTTTATAATTTTTGGATTTTCGCCGCCGTACAACCACCGCCGGAACCGCCCCTTGCCGCCGTTCTGAGTGAACGCCACCACCACCAAAGGACGCTTCACCACCATAGGAGTCGGGCCGACAAGCTTCCAGCCACCGAGGACCACCGGAGCCGCCGGAATCCGCCCCGAAAAGTCGCGTCATCGTCTTCTTCCACCGCCGGAGCTCCGAGATCCGACCCGAAGATCCGAATCCAACCCGGTCGGTCATCGGTCAACGGTCGTCGGTCATCGGTCAACTCTGATCAGACGGTCCAGATTTCATCAGGCAGATCAGACGGTCCAGATTTGATCAAGCAGATCAACGGCCTAGATTTCATCAAGCAGATCAGACGGTCCAGATTTGATCAAGTAGATCAGCGGCCCAGATTTCATCAAGCAGATCAGACGGTCCAGATTTGATCAAGCAGATCAGCGGCCTAGATTTCGTCAAGCAGATCAGACGGCCCAGATTTAATCATCTCAATCAACGCCCCAGATTTGGTCAATTCGATCAGACGATCATGATCAGTCAACGCGATCGACGCTCCAGATCTCGTCTGCTTCATCCGACGGTCCAGGTTAATCCGCATTATTTTATTATTTTTTATTATATAACTAATTTCGGAAAATAATAAAAAATAGCAAAAAATAGTAAAAAATTCATTAAAATTCATAAAAAATTCAGAAAAATTCAGAAAAATACAGAAAAATCCAGAAAATATAAATAATTATTTTTTATATAAATTTATTTTTTTTTGATATTTTTGATATTTTTGAATATTTTTAGTATGTATTTATACATAAATTGCTTTTAGAAAATGCATATTTAATGCATGAAAAATAATTTTAATATATTGTGAAATATTCTGAATATGTTGTGAGTTTATGTTGTAATTTTTTTTAAAAAAAATAAAAATAATAATGATAAATTAACAAAATAAACAAAAATGATAAAATTGGATTTTCCAAAACCAAAATTAAAAAAATAATAATAATAAAAGAATAAAAAATGATTGTTTGGACTTAGAAAAATATTTTTTCATGAAATGAAAATCAATTGATTAGATCATAAGATTATCAAAAATAATTTTTTTATAAAAATTCAAAATTTAATGAATATAAAGTGAAAAGAGTTCAAAAAATCAAAATTGACCAACAAACTAAGTTTTTTTAAAGAACTACGTTTTGTCTGATCTCGATTAGCGAGTACGTAGGCACCTGCGGGGCGACATAAAAAATAAAAAAAATGTTTTTGTTTTTTTATTGTGAATAAATATTTTTGTAAATATAAGATATTTTGTTGATGTTTATGTTCTAAAAAAATAATAAAAAATAAAAATGAAGAAAAGCATATAAAAAATAAAAATAAATGATTTGACTTGCAAATATTTGTTATGTAATATATTATTTTTTTTTAAGCATGAAAAGGTTAGATCATAAGTTTAAAATTCCGAAAGTGGTAACCGATTCGGTTTTAATAGGTTAGCCCTCGAATCCATGATATCTGGTTTTAAAAGTTTGTTTTTTTTTTTTAATCAAATTTTCGCAGACTAGTAGCTAAGTTAGGATCAACCGACCCATTGATCATAGCTTTTATTTTTTTTCTGATTTATATCGGGTGGCGACTCTAAAAAGTTTTCAAAATTTTCTTTTAACCCCTAGTCGAGGATTCATGTTAAATGGGTTCGGGTTTAATGTGAATCGGGTTAGGAGAAATGAACCAGATAGTGGAAAAAATCCAGGCTCGACAGCTTGGCGACTCCACTAGGGATTTTAAATTTTTTTTTAAAAAAAAGAGGGCTACCCACTTAGGAATTTTAAATTTTAAATTTATCCTTGCTCAATTTTTGTGAAATATGATTCTTTGTATATTATCTTGAATAATTGTTTTGTAAATATATACTAGCCTTGCAAATATGAAAAATAGAAAACAAAAGTTTGATTTCTTTGTTTGCATTTGCATTTGCATTAGCATGAATGTGTGCTAGATACGGTCGTACCAGGGCCGTCTTAAGAGCCTAAGCGAGGAGGACGAAGTAAGGTCCGGGGGCTGTGGCTTTCCACCCTCTAGATCAAGAAATGTCCTCCCACTCCGGTTTAGTACTACTAAATCGGGGAACCTATAGAACCCTACCAAATCATGCATTCATTAGCATGGGATTTGACCAACTTTTTCTAAAAAAATGAAGTTGAAATATAAATGTATATGTGTAAATACTTAAAAAAAAAAGAAGATTCTAAAAAAAAAAAATATAAAAGCTGTCAAAAAATTAAAAAATCTTGTAAATATTAGCTTATACCTTTTAAATTTTTTTTCAGAAAATGATGTCTTCAACCGACAGTAGCGATAGCTTATGGGCTCACCTTATTAGAGAAAATCGAGTGGAACCTTTCAAGGATCCGATGCTCCTACTGGACCGATGGTTTGTCAGTTTTACTCCAGTCCAAAAGTCATTCATTGAGGATAGGTTATGCCCGATCCTTAGCCTACTAAAGATACATGTTCCATTCACCATGTTCTGGCCCTCACTCATCTATGGGAACCTGAAGAAGCTGTCTTCCGTTTGGGTCAGCATGTACTTAGCCCAACCATTGAGGAATATACTAGACTACTCCAAGCACCTCCTACCTCTGAAGGAATCTATATTCCAAATTTCAAGCATAGCCCGGTCCGTGTTATATCAGAGTTTTTGGGGATCAAGAGGGGAACAATAATTGAAGCCATCAAAGATTGTAATGAATATTGCATCCGCCTAACCACACTGATGGACTGGTTTGGAACTCCTGAATATTTTAAAAACATCCGAACCACTTTCAGTATACCACTTGAAGTTTGGGAAGAAAACCGGGTTAATGCCTTCATAGTAGCTGCTTTTGCAACTATTCTCTTCCCTAATGGCAATTTATTCATCCACTTCCGGGTCATAGAGCTGGTTTCTCAATATTTAGCTGGCAAATCCTATGTCCCCGCTCTTCTAGCCGAACAAGTCCGTAGTCTGAATCACATCAAGTCTAAAGGACAAGGCAAGTTCAAAGCAAGCATGCATTTACTGATGATTTGGTTTGCTAGCCACATTAAGCACTACGGAAAAGACTTGGCTAATGGATCCCTCATCAGCCTGAAATACGATCTCATCCAATCTTTTGCTGAAAGGGTCCACATGGAAGATTCATCCTCTATGGGATATAATTGCCATTCTTGAAGACATGCCACCTGAAGACATGATGTGGCAGGCTCACTGGTTCAAAAGCCCTGTAGCCATCCTAAGTTGCAAGGAATATATGGCAGTACCCCTAATTGGACTCACCGGCTGTACTGGTTATTATCCCTCAAGTGTTATCAGACAGTATGGTATGCTGCAAGATATTACTGTCAAGCCTAATTTGGAGCAAGTCACTCTAGATTATCTGGATCCAACCAAGATACTACCAGCTAAAGAATTCAAGCTAAATCAAATCCGAGCTATATGGGAAAATAGAGAGGTGAAGCCGGTTTTTGAAGTCGAGCTAGAAAATAAGGAAACAAAGAAGTTAGAGCAACCAGGTGGTATGTGGCTAGCCAAATGAAGAAGAATAAGGATATTCGATATGAAGCTCCCGATATCCTTCAACCAGCACCATCGGAACCTGACCGTGAAACAATTGCTTACATGGAAGCTGTTTCGGCTCGCCTGGAAGTATGTCACCGAGATTTCCAAGAAAGAGAGAGGGAAATGGTGGATCGCCTTAATTAAGTATTGATGAAGTTGGCTAAGTGATCAAGGCATAGGCCAAATGGCCTGTTGGTTAAATGCATTGATCCAAACACACATCCAAGCTTAATGACACAAGTTCAAACCCTAGCAAAGGCAAAATTTTGTCTTTTTATCATCTCATTATTTTTGCCTTTGCATCTTCCTCAAATGTGACTTTTTACCTTACTTTGCATCAGTTTTTAACTGACAAGACATCATTGATTGTCAAAATTGATGATGGAATTGCAAAGTGGTTATAGAACATGAAAGATTAGTGCAAAAAACAACCCAAAAGTCACAAAATTCAATTTATAAAGCATTCAATTGCACATGAATGAGGAGTTACAAAAATTGATGAAATTGGACAATTAATCTATCCACATTGGATGAATCTGACATGGAATATGAAGGATCAATCATTAATTCATCGGTTAAGAATGAATCAAGCCCAAATTTTTTGTTAAATTCATGGAAAAACAAAGAGGCAAAAAACGATTCATTTTCGAAACTGTTTGAAACGTAAAATTGAGCTTGCAACCTATAAATTGGAGGTCCTAGGATCAAAAGGCACAAGTCAATTTCAAGAAAACACCTACATAACCATATCAATTCGAGATTCTCGAATTTAGGAAGAAAAATTCGAATTTTTTAAATTCGAAGTGATTGAATCGAATTTGATCAAAATTGAGTGTGTTAGGAATGTTAGAAACCTAATTTTGATGTTTTAGTGTGCTTGGATTTGATCAAATTGATCAAATTAACCTCTGAAATTTTTTTTTTTAATTTTCGGATTTGCGCCGCCGTACAACCATCGCCGGAACCGCCCCTTGCCGCCGTTCTGAGTGAATGCCACCACCACCAAAGGACGCGCCACCAGCATAGGAGTCGGGCCGACAAGCTTCCAGCCACCAAGGACCACCGGAGCCGCCGGAATCCGCCCCGAAAAGTCGCGTCATCGTCTTCTTCACACCGCCGGAGCTCCGAGATCCGACCCGAAGATCCGAATCCAACCCGGTCGGTCATCGGTCAATGGTCGTCGGTCATCGGTCAACGGTCAACTCTGATCAGACGGTCCAGATTTTATCAGGCAGATCAGACGGTCCAAATTTGATCAAGCAGATCAACGGCCCAGATTTCATCAAGCAGATCAGACGGTCCAGATTTGATCAAGTAGATCAGCGGCCCAGATTTCATCAAGCAGATCAGACGGTCCAGATTTGATCAAGCAGATCAGCGGCCCAGATTTAATCATCTCGATCAACGCCCCAGTTTGGTCAATTCGATCAGACGATCAGGATTAGTCAACGCGATCGACGCTCCAGATCTCGTCCGCTTCATCCAACGGTCCAGGTCAATTCGCATTATTTTATTAATAGTTTATTATATAATTAATTGCAGAAAATTATAAAATAAATAGCAAAAAAAATATTAAAAAATTCATAAAAATTCAGAAAAATTCAGAAAAATACAGAAAAATCTATAAAAATCAAAATAATTATTTTTTATATAAATTTATTTTTTTTGATATTTTTTGAATATTTTTAGTATGTATTTATACATAAATTACCTTTAGAAATGTGTATTTAATGCATGAAAAATAATTTTAATATATTATAAAATATTCTGAATATGTTGTGAATTTATGTGATGATTTTTTTAAAATAAAAAAAATAAAAAATAAATAAAATAATAATAAATAAATAAATAAAATAAATAAAAATGATAAAATTGGATTTTCCAAAACCAAAATTTTTTTTAAAAAAAATAAAATAATAAAAAATGATTTTTGGACTTAGAAAAATATGTTTTCATGAAATGAAAATCAATTGATTAGATCATAGGACCATCAAAAATGATTTTCATAAAAATATAAAATTTAACGAACTTAAATTGAGAATAGTTCAAAAATTAAAATTGACCAACAAATTAAAATTTTTTTAAAAAGAACTACGTTTTGTCTGATCTCGATTAGCGAGTACGTAGGCACCTGCGGGGCGACATTAAAAATAAAAAAAAAATGTTTTGTTTTTAATAGTGTGAATAATTATTTTGTAAATATAAATTTTTGTTAAAAAAAAAAGAAACATATTTGTTGATATTGATATTCTAAAAAAAAATAATAAAAATGAAGAAAAGCACATAAAAAATAAAAATGAATGATTTGACTTGTAAATATTTCTGTTATAATATGTTATTTGAGTTTTTTGAGCATATAAAGGATAGATTATAAATTTAAAATGCCGAAAGTGGTAACCGATTTGGTTTTAATAGGTTAGCCCCCGAATCCATGATATCTGGTTTTAAAAGTTTGGTTTTTAAATCAAATTTTCGCAGACTAGTAGCTAAGTTAGGATCAACCGACCCATTGATCCTAGCTTTTATTTTTCCCGATTTATATCGGGTGGCGACTCTAAAAAGTTTTCAAAAATTAAAATTTCTTTTAACCCCTAGTCGAGGATTCATGTTAAATGGGTTCGGGTTTAATGTGAATCGGGTTAGGAGAAATGAACCAGATAGTGGAAAAAATCCAGGCTCGACATGCTTGATTGTGGCATTACATATGTTTGCTAAGTAAACTTGATTTCCATTGTTTGATGTGTGGTTTGGTCAGGTTATCTCACTGAGCCATGGGTTGCTCACCCTCCAACAGTCTTTGTGCAGGTATAACGTTAGCTGGGATTGGGTTAAGCATGAGTGAAGAGTGCTACATCAAAAGACCTTGCTGAAGATAGTTTCATAGATTATATTGGTCTCAAAGAACAACTTAGATAAATGGTATAATTAGTTAAGATCTTGTATTTTATAGGGTTGATCTCAATTTCATTATTTGGTAGGGGATACCGATTCTCTGCGGTTCTGGCAAACTAAGGAAAATCGGAATCCTTAGTATTTATATAATATATTGGTATGATTACATTACATGTAACAATTATAAAATAGAGTCTTGTAATATCTGACTTGCAAGACGGTTCTCATATTCCGGGTGCACACGTTCTATGATGACTACAGGCTGATACTATTAGGCCCTATTTTGGGGCGTGACAGAGTTTGGTATTAGAGCTTTAGGTTGTCAGAGATAGGAGTAACCTACCAAATGTGAGATTGGGTAGAACCTGGGTAGATAAATTAAGTTTACAAACTAAAAGATGTAGACATTTAGACTATATGTAGTTATATATTACAAGTATTATATGGGCACTTGTTATCCATATAAATGTGATGTCTTATCTTCTGTTCTTATGACCAAGGACAGTATAGTCTTATAATGGAAGCCAAACCACAAGCTTCTAGGTCAGTTAGATTTTCTGATTACAAAATTACATACCCCACCCTCTATTAGATGAATTGGAAATGACAAAGAGACATAACAACTATAGATAGTACAACACAAAATATTAGTGGAAAAATCAGTAATATCTTTGGTTGTATTATGTTAGGAAGGTGAATGAAAGAAGGAACTTTCTCCTATATTGAGATATTATCAGTTAACGTAAGAAGGATATTATATGATTCTGATACATTCATAAGAGTTCTAAGGAAAATTGGAATTTGGTAAAGAAATAGTATCGGAAACATCAACCATTACTACCATGAATAAGGTCATAGTTCTGGTAACAAGACATAACCTAAATTGGATCTGTGAACTAAGAAAAAGAAGTTCTTATGTTTGAATCCATAAATGGTGCAATAAGAAGTTGGAAGAAGTAGTTTATTTGATTTAACCCTCAATGATTAACAAAAGATTGATGGAACAGTTAATACAAGTCTTGTTTATGCAAATTGGCATGCATAACAATGGTTGCTTGCAAACTAAACCATTGGAAATAAATCAATGATGATATAAATTTTCACTTGGAGATTATTATATGACATTCATGAAGTAGAAAGATTTAAGTATACTTGGATATATTAGTGAAGTTCTTGGAGATTTTAATAGAGAATTATATTATGATGAATATAGGATATAAGCTCAAGAACAAGAGTTACTAAAGTAAGAAACGAACAAATGTCTGAAATCCAACAAGTTGAACAACCAAGAACTGAACAACAAGATGTTTCACATGAGAAGAACGTCATGAGCAACATGGAGACAAAGTACAACACCGAATTGATGGAATTGACCCAGGATGATAACACTATTGATGAATATGAACAAAAGTTTAATCGATTGTTTCAATTTGCACCAGACACTTATAAAGACAGTAAAGAGAAGAAAAATCAATTTTTCATGGCTGGATTAGAACCATACCTTTAGAGGAGATTGGTTGAATTTGAACTTCCTGACTTCAATACTCTTGTTGAAAAAGCACGGATCTTGGAGTATGAAAGGAGAAATGAAGTAGAATGGCTTGAGAAAAGGAAACAAACATCTACAAAGGAAATGTATGACAGTTCAGAAACAAGTACTACATCCAAAAAGGTGAAAAGTTCTGAGCCACTTCAAAAGGATGAAATATAGGTATTGAAGAAAAATAAACTTGTTTGCTGGAAGTGTAAAGGACCTCATTATCCAAGAAAATGCCCTCAACTACAACATAAGTGTTATTATTGTGGTAATGTTGGGCATATAGCTAATAAATGTCCGGAAAGAACACGAAGAATATGTTTTATATGTAAGGAATCTGGACACATTTCCACACATTATTCTCAGAAGACAAAGTGACGCTACAAATCATTCCAATTTGAAGAGTTAGATGAAGCTATAGTGATGGAATTCTACTAAACATTGGGAATATAGTAAGGATTTCCCGATGAGAGATTTATACGACTTATTGTAATATCTTAGTATCAAAGTTGTTTGTACTAAGAAAGGAACTACTAAATGATATGGAACGTTGATGAGAATGGAATTATAAACGATGATATGGAAGTGTAATAGACATATCAATGAGAACCTAGAAGAAGCATTAGTCTTTATTTTACTATGAGTGGCTGAAATAACATACAAATGAGAAACAAATAGAAGACCTGATAATGAGAATGAGTTGGGTTAGATTATCAATAGAAAGACGATAATAAGCCTTCTTGTATAGAGTAATTTAAAACGACTAACTTATGGCTCGTTCGCTATAAGTAAAGTTCTCAAACAATTATTTTATCATAGACTATATAGGTATTAAAGACATACCTCAACCATTTAAGTGAATATATGAATCAATAGGTTTTTCAAATAATTATGCAGTTTTTATTCTCAATCTTTAAAAACGACATTTGACTAGTATTACTGAAATACCCCAAATATTCACCTAGATTAGAAATTGAGTTTAGATAGATTAAATGAATAAAATGAATTATAGGATATAATTAGACAAGTTGGCTTAATTTAATTAGCTAATAATTAAGTTGGTTTTGAGATTTGAAATCTAAATTCTCTAAACAAGTCATTGAAATATTTAGAGGATTCCTAAACTCTTAATTCTTAGCCTAAACACTAGTTCCCAAGTCTCAGTAAAATTTGAGTTCATTTGCTTGAATAAAAATATCAGTTTCTAAACCCGAACTCAAATTTTATATCTTTTTATCTAAAATAAATTTGTAAATTAAGTTCTTACTTTAAGTTCTTAATTTCTAACCTATCGGTTCTAAAATCATCTTCTAAATACTTCTGGAACTATAGATATTGATCTGATAGTTCTAAAACTATATCCTATTCCTATTTTATCTAAATTTTACTTTATCTTTTCCCCTTTTCTTTCTATCTTTTTGGCTGCCCTTCATTTTTCGTTTCCTTCTTCTTCTTCTTCTTCTTTCTTTCTTTCTTTCTTTCTCTCTTCTTCTTTCCTCTCCAAATTCAACAAAACTCAAACAAAGCCAACTAGAAGATAAATCAAAGCTAGGAGATGAACTAGATGGAGGAAACCGAGCTAGAGGAGGAAGTTTCAACTTGTGTTCTTTTCTAAAAGCTAAGTTATCTATTTCTATTTATCTTTGTTTTTACTTGTTATTTACATTTCTAATTGATGTATTGATGTTGAATTGGGTTGGAAGTGCTGTTTACATTTGTATTTGTTAGTTTAATGTTTGATGGAAGTGGGAATTGGTGCAGAAGAGGATGAATAGTGAGTTGGAGTTTATTGAATTGAATTGAAGTTTGATTGTTGTTTGAAGTTGTGGGAAGAGATTTGAAGTGTTGGAAGTTGTTATTATAGTTTATTTAATGTTGGAATTGATATAGGAAGCTTAGGAAATGATTTGAAGAAGTTTTGATAAAAGAAAAGTGTGAAAAACATGTTTTCGTAACCCCTGTTCTGTCTTCAACGCGGGCTCCTGGAGCTTCTACGCGGCCGGCTTTGAGTCGGTGTTGAAGGGAACAGAATGCATTTTCTTAAAGCTGCCTCCAACGCTGCCGCCTTTGAACCTTTACGCTGCCGGCTTTGAAATTTACGCCGCCGGCTTTGAAGTGCCGGTGTTCGTTTTACTAAATGCCCTGTTTCGCAGCCTCTTCGTATTTTGGCCATAACTTTTTCATACGACCTCCAATTGAGGTGATTCAAGTTGCTATAAAAAGCTTAAAAAGAGATCTACAACTTTTGTGTTTTGAGTTTTTACAAATACGAAACGTATCAATGCTTAAATTCTGATTCTTTCCGGATGTTATGTTTTTCTAAACAAAATAAAAACTTGTTTTTGATTTCTAAATGTTATTGTTAAGTGTAAATGGATCTTTTTGAGTTAAAATGAGATAACTAAGTGATGTTTGATGTGTTATATTGATAGATTGATTTAATTAAGCATGATTTAGATAGATTTATAAATTCAACAAATAATTGAATTTCTAGGAGTATTAAACTAAAAGTAATTATGTTGCATATTGATTTCCATTGCTTGATTTATGATGTTGTGATGACTTAGTGAAACTAAATGATCTTGGTAAGTATATAAATGATGATTTAAGTATTTATATGAATTTTATTTTGAATTTCCTTCATGCTAAGTTTGAGATTTAGTATGTTTTTAAGTGATATTTTTCTACAATTGTTTTACCTTGTTTATTATTTGTTTCTTATGATTAGTTATTGAACTTAAATGAACTTAGTAAACAAACTTAAGTTCAACTTGACTAAATAGACTTGAATGAGTTAAAATGAATTCGATTGAGTTAGTTTAACTATCTTTGACTTAGTTTTGAACTAAATGAATACGGTTTAATTAATTTATCTAAGTTTAAGTCAAGGTGAGTTCAAGTTGACATAGATCCCACATGTATAATGATTTAGTAATGAATCTAAGTTCAAATTGACTAAATGAGCTTGAATTAACTAAAAGGAATTAGATTACTTAAGTTAATCAACTTGAACTAGTTTTAGATTAAATGATTACTTCTAATGAGTTTGACTTAATGAACTCAATTAAACTAAAATGAACTAGATTTCTTAAGCTTAATCCACTTGGCTTGGCTTTTGAATTAAATGGCTAAGGTTAATCAATTTGACTTGGTAAATGACTTAAATGACTAATTCTAATCAATTTGACTAAGGTTAAGCTAAAATGGGTTAGTAACAAATAATTGGGTTAAATGAATGTGTTAGGATGATCTTTGAATAACATGAGAATATGTTGTTTCGAATGTTCAATTGTTTTTGGATTTATATGTTTTTGAATATAAATGTTTCGTTGATGCTTTGTGGATAAGAAACTATAATCAAAGTGAAAAGAAATACTTTGACAGACAAAGGAGAACTGTCCATATTTTGGCGGGGCGATATTCGCAGCCATAGTGGGGTTCCACATTAGTGTCTGATCAAATAGGATTTAATAAAATGAGTTTTGAAATGAATGGATAGCTTAAGTTTTTATATGATAATTGATGAAGTGGATGATTAGTTTAGTTTAGTTTCTTATACGAGCTTTTTCCTTAACAGAAGTGGATATCTGATTTATCTTCTGGATTATCTTCTGGAATTCCTTCTGAGACTTTGTTTGGATTTCGTATATAAGGTACGCAGTAATTTGCGTGTTGGATGTTAGGATAGGCATCAAAAATGAATTAAGAACTTAAACTTGACTTAATAATTGATGAGTGTTGATTGTCTTTTATGCCGTTGAATCTGGTTCGGAGAGCGGCACCCTGCTCAGATTGGGGGCAGGGTTCTTTCTCGTTAACGGTTAGAATGGTTTAGGCGATATGAGTATCCGAGCTGCTCATATCAACCCCCTGAGCGTCGTGATGCGTTACTCAGGATCCCCTAGTATTACGGGCTACGCCGGAAGGTGGGGCTGCCTAGTCTGTATGAACAGTAGGGACCACTCAGGGAGGCGGACGTAATACTAGATCCTTGATGCCCGGAGTTTGAATACTCCCGTGTAGATTTGTTTACTTTAAAGAAATATAATAACTTGTGATTGTCGCATTTGCATTTAGTTAAGCTCGTGTGTCACTCCGTGTGTGATTGTGTTGCTGTGTACTGGGCTTCGGCTCATTCTTGTTGTTGTTATTCTTTTTACAGGTCTTATTGTTGATAAAGACGATGTTGATGAAGTTGATAATGATGAGTTCTTGTTGATGTTTGTAATGATGGATGATGGATGATGAGATGATGATATGATGATGTTGTTGCTATTGGTGATGCTTGACTCGGGTGCTGGGCATTTGTGATGATTCGGAGAGAATTTGTGGATGAATGAAGTGAGTAGGATCGTGGATATAGTTAGTTGTTTTATTTCTTTTTGTTTGTATGTATTGAGAGCTGGATTTTATGATTTAAACTTGTTATATTCTTTAAAGGGCATAGTAGAGCCCATGTTTTATAATTTAAATTTTGCAAAACTTTGTTTAATTTAATAATTCTCCACTAAAGAAGAATGGAAGTTTTGAATGTCTTATTTCTAAATTGTTTTTATAAAATTTATTTCCACTGCTAAATCCAGTTATCCGAAAAATCTAATTGGAATGATTTCACAACCTAAAATCGGATCGCAATGTTCAACATAAACACCTCCTTTTAAGAAACCTTACGTATAATTCGTAAGAGTTATACGTGGTTGGGGACTTGGTGTGCTTAATTTGAGAATTGATATGTCGGGTCTTTACAATTACAGAAATATAAAAGACTATAAGAAAGAAATAAAAATCATAATAGAAGGAAGTATAAGTACAGATTCTTTAGAAATTTAAACCAAACCTCTACAAGTTTTGAGGACGAAACTTTTCCTAAGGGGGGGAGAGTGTAATCCTCTTGATTTTATATAACCGGTTATAATAAATATATAAAATGTAGAATCATAAAAGAACCATAACAAAAATATTAGAAATCACTCCAAAATTTTCACAATTTAAATTTTTTTGTATGAAAAATTAGATAAAGAATCTTATTACTAAGACTATAAAAGTTCATAATAAAGAAAAAAGAAAACTATTTAAATATTTACGAACTTAAGTTTTAATGTAATATATATTATATATATATATATTAAAACATCAAGTTAAAAATCATTCTGAGTCTATAAAAACTAAAAGTCTGATCTAATCCAGTAATTTAATTAGTCAAAAGAACTGAGTAACAATATAAAATTAAAATTAAATTCCTAATCTAATAAAAGCCTAGAATAAATTTATAAATTAGAAATGATTTCATATGTAATTTCAAAAACTAAAGATTTATAATAAAGTGAAATTAAGGGCAATATAATTATTAATTTATCAAAATACCACGAAACGAAACTTTTAAACAAATAAAATATAATTTTACGATCGCAAGTATAAAACAGAAAAGTAAAGTATTAAATCGAAGATTCTATATATACCTTCATATTCAAATATTTAATATCGTTAATATGTAAATTTTTATCTAAAATATTATCAAATCAGTATTATCATACGTGTCATTTAGATCCATAAAATTAAATTTTTTTCACCAATTTATATTTTCCCCTACTCTTACATATTTATGATTATAAATCATATCATCTTCTTTTTATTTTTATATTTTCATACATCCCAGCTCATTTGCATTTTTTTTTGTTTGTTTTGTTTTAGTTACGTTTTACGTGTATTGAAATTGCTTTTCAAATTCAACTCCCTGGACGGTACAAATCCTCAATGAAAAGCGAAAATTCAAACATATATAGACATCTTTAATAGAATTCTATGTATGCCATAGTATTCATAATATTAATAAGGAGAATATGAAATTTTCATCTAAAAAATATTACCGAATCAGTATTTAACATACGTATTACTTAAACCGTAAAATTAATTTTTTTCATAATTTATATTTTTTCTACTCCTTACATATTTATTAGTTATAAATTTATCATCTTCTTTTTATTTCATATTTCTATATATCCAAACTCACTTGCATTCTTTTTCCCTATTTTGCTTTGTTACGTATTTACGTGTGAATTCACTTTCAAATTTGAACTCCTCCTAGACGCGATAAGGTTCCAACAAAAAGCGAAAATTCAAACACATATATACAAATCTTAATAGAAATTCTGTGTATATATAGTGTTTAGAATATTTAATAACGCGAATATGGAACTTTCTCATCTAAAAATATTACTAAATCAACATTTAACATACGAATCACTTAAACTCACAAAATTGATTTTTTTCACAAATTTATATTTTTACTCCCTCCTTATACGGTTATAAATTCATTATCTTATCTTTATTTATTTATTTATATATATCCTAAACATCAACTAACTATATATAGATATATATATATACACACATAATATCAACTTGCAGGAGACGCCTTTAGCTCATTTTGATGGCTGTGATCTTCTAAAAATTGGTGAACTGAAATTTCCTCAACAAGATGCACCAAAGTCAATCCCAATCCTCTCCTAAGCCAATGAAAACATGGTAAATCATTCTTCATTAATGACAATAGAACAAACTACTTAAACAACGACAAACAGGAGCAATTCGTTCTAATTAAGGATGAAAAACGGCCGAAGCTTACATTTGTTTATATATATATATATATATATGTATGCAAACGAACTTCGTTGGACAAGCAAACAAACTCCAAACTTTCCCAAACTTTCCAGAATACAACCTTAGCTTATGAGGAGTCGAACCAATCCAGAAAAAGAATTTTTAAACGCTCATATCCACCCCGTTCGAAAATTCGAACAAAAACGGGGAAAAAACGTTCAAAACGAGCTTGAGGTAAGTGATTCTCATTCCGCGAGTTTTGATGTTTTTAGTTGTTATATGTATATATAAATATCATGTATAAATGCTTAGGAATGAATTAGAATGAATTTATGTGTGTAAAACAATGGAAAATCGGATCAAAACCAAGGTTGAAGACGATGAACAGTGCTTCCCGATGAGCACAGGCACGGTGTACGGGCGTACATAACCCGTATACCCTCGGCCAGCAACGGTGTACGGGCGTACATAACCCGTATACCCTCGGCCAGCAACGGTGTACGGCGTACATAACCCGTATACCCTCGGCCAGCAACGTTGTACGGGCGTACTTAACCCCGTACACCCTCCTCCAGCACGTTGTACGGGCGTACTTAACCCCGTGTACCCTTCGGCCAAAGAAAAGAAAAATGAAACTAAGTATATATAATTATATAATAAATAATAATTTAAATGATTTTAGAATGTTATTCTTTTTCGTGCATTTATTTATTTATTTTTCTGGAATAGTAATAGTAATATTATAATACAATAATATTAAATCCGAAATTTATTTATTTATTTAAATTTAAAAAAAATTATTTTTCTGACTTTATTACATATAGGATATTTAAATATTTAATCTATTATTATTAATCTAAAAAGAATTTTCTTTAGAAATGTAAATTACCTTGTTAAAGTAATTTCCGCATAATAGATTTCTAATTATTAATATCCTTAATATTATTAAAAGAATTTTTAGAATTTCGAAAATATTATTTTTGAAATAATAAATATGATATAAGACTAAAATTACTTTAGTAATAATATTAATTAAAATATATAAGACAATTAGTATAATTCTTGATGTGATGGAATATAATCTATTTTCGGAAATTTATTATTATTACTATTATTATAATTTTTATTATTATTTTTATCATTATTGTTATTAGTATTATTGATATTATAGTTATTTTTTGTGCTATTATCGATTATAATTATTAATGCTTATGAAAAGAGAAAATAATTTTGAAAATAGTTATAATTAAGTTAATAAATTCTTTTATTAGTAAATATGTTTTCATAGTAAGATATATATATATATGTATAAATTATGAGTTAGTGAATACTAAGTATATATTAGCATATTTGTATATAAATAGATAACAATTAAAGATCAAGAGAAGCAAAATGAATATAAATAACAAATAATTATTTCTTACTATAAAGGTTAGAACCTTAAAAAGACCTTAGAAATAATAGAAACTTTATCAAATATAGAATATTTAGATATTCATAGGAATTCGATTAAATTAATAGATACCGTAATAATTAAGTTTAATTTAAAATTAGGTGATTAAAGTTAACACCCTTAATTTTAGGAAGACTTCTTTTGCAAGAATCATCGTATAATAATAAAAAAATATGCTATTTCATTCCATAGGAATATAAATCGGTTCTCGGACTACCAGTAGCTTATTACAGCAAGATAGCAAGGACCACAGGTGAGGGACTTTGACCTTATCATATTGTTTGTGCTTGTAGTTAGTTGCATTGATAATAACATATCAAGCTGAATTACATGTGGGTTTGGGTAAATTGCACGCTGCTTGGTGTATGTATGATTGCCAAAACATCTTATTATAATTAACAATTTCTTTGTATGATGACAATTGTATGAAGCATGTTGATGTTTGTCTGTAATTGTATTATCGTCCTGAACCTGACTGACTAAAAACTATTGGTACCATAAAATGAAATGGGCATGCATCACATATATTGCATATTTGCATCTCTAAAAGCGTAGTAGTCTATTACGTGTTGGCCATCCGGGACTCTGATAATGCTTGGTTGACCTAGGCTAAAGCCTATTAGATCAACGCAAGGTTACCTCTGTTCTATTGGTACCATAAGAACTAAGTGGTAAATGAAGGACGCCGCTTATGGTATTGTTTGGATGACTAATGCTTAGGGAGTTGCTAAAGGTATGTACATGGGATGGTTTGTTAAGCTATCATATTAAAAGTGATAACCCTAATACGAGAAATCGTAGATTCCCCTGTATGCTTGGCTTCTTCTGGATAGACTATGTACTACTAGTTCCTTCAACCCTGATGAGAAGGGTAAATCTTCATCCTGCTTTGGACTCCGGATTCTCCAGGCTTGTATTTGTTCATATGCTTGATTGTGGCATTACATATGTTTGCTAAGTAAACTTAATTTCCATTGTTTGATGTGTGGTTTGGTCAGGTTATCTCACTGAGCCGTGGGTTGCTCACCCTCCAACAGTCTTTGTGCAGGTATAACGTTAGCTGGGATTGGGTTAAGCATGAGTGAAGAGTGCTACATCAAAAGACCTTGCTGAAGATAGTTTCATAGATTATATTGGTCTCAAAAGAACAACATAGATAAATGGTATAATTAGTTAAGATCTTGTATTTTATAGGTTGATCTCAATTTCATTTATTTGGTGGGGATATCGATTCTCTGCGGTTCTGGCAAACTAAGGAAAATCGGAATCCTTAGTATTTATATAATATATTGGTATGATTACATTACATGTAACAATTATAAAATAGAGTCTTGTAATATCTGACTTGCAAGACGGTTTCTATTACGGGTGCACACGTTGTATGATGACTACAAGCTGATACTACTAGGCCCTATTTTGGGGCGTGACAAACATTTTCATATTTTAGACCATAATCAAGCAAGATTTGTTTTATGGTTTTATCCATAAAACTTGTGCACAACAGCTACCAATAACTATATACTTAGCTTTGGCTGTTGAAAGTGCAACCAGATTTTGTTTCTTTGAGTACCTAATTATTAGGGAACTTCCAAGAAAGTGGCATGTGCCACTTGTGATTTTCCGATTTACTTTGTACCCAGCAAAGTCAGCATCAAAGTATCCAACTAGATCAAAAAATATAAACTTTGGATACCATAAGCCAATTTTAGTAGTACCTACAAGATACTTAAATATGCGTTTTACTGCATTCAAGAGTGATTCTTTTGGGTAAGATTGAAATCCTGCACATACATACACCAAGTACATGATATTTGGTCTAGAGGTTGTTAAATATAACAAACTGCCTGCCATACCTGTATAGAGGTTTTCACACATATTTTTTTCATTTTCATCTTTATCAAGTTTTATACTTTCACTCATAGGTGTAGGTCTCGTTTTGCAATGATCCATTTTAAATTGTTTCAATAGATCTTTTTATATTTGATTGATTGATGAAGGTTTCATTTTGTTTTGCTTTATGTGAAGACATAGAAAATAATTGAGTTCTTCCATTATACTCATCTCAAACTCATTCTTCATGGATTCAATAAATTCATTTATAAGAATCATATTAGTAGCTCCAAACACAATATCATCCACATAGATTTGCATAATCAATGTATCTGACTTGTAATTTTTTATAAAGAGGGTTGTGTCAATTTTTTCTCTAGAAAAATCTTTTTCGAAGAGGAAGCTACTAAGTCTTTCATACCAAACTTTGAGAGCTTGCTTGAGACCACAAAGAGCTTTGTTTAATTTAAAGACATAATCAAGAAATTCATTATTCTCAAAGCCTGGTGGTTGCTCTACATAGACTTTTTTTGATAAAACCATTTAAGAAAGCACTTTTGATATCCATTTGAAAAAGAGTGAAATTTTTTAAAGCAGCAAATGCCAAAAGTATTCTAACAGCGTCTAGTCTAGCAACTAGGGCAAGGGTCTCATCAAAATCTATGCCTTCTTCTTGATTTTATCATTTGGCAACCATTCTAGCTTTATTTCTTCTTATTATACAAGATTCATCAAATTTGTTTCTATGAACCCATTCAGTTTTAATAATTGTTCTATTTTTAGTTTTAGGAACTAAGTTCCAAACTTCATTTCTTATAAACTGGTTTAATTCTTCTTTCATAGCTTGTATCCAAACTTCATCTTTTAAGGCTTATTCAATATTTTTAGGTTGGGTTTGTGATAAAAAAAAAAAAAAAACAAGATTACTCATATTCCTTAAAGATAATCTTGTTTGTACCCTATTAGAAGGTTCATGTATTATTAGGTCTTTAGGATGTGATCTAGCATATTTTCATTTTTTAGGAAGATCATAGTTAACAGATTCACCCACAACATCCATTTTATGTTCATTATCTTCTTTATTATTTTCAAGAGAATTTATTCAAATCAGCACGAACAACATCCACATCATCATTTGAGCATGAATAAAGCAAAGAATCATCAAAAGCAACATGTATAGATGCTTCTACAACTAATATTCTTTTAATAAACACTCTGTATGCCTTACTTGTTAGAGAATAACCTAGAAACATTCATTCATCATTTTTAGCATCAAATTTTGCCAATTGCTCTTTTCCCTTGTTTAGAATGTAACATTTAGTATCAACAGGATGGAAATAAGATATGTTAGGTCTTTTTCATTTCCAAAGCTCATAGGGGTTTTTTTTTAGAATTGGTCTTATAAAAACTCTATTTGATATATAACAAGCAGTATTTACAGTTTCAGCCAAAATATTTTGGCAAATTGTTTTCACATAACATGGTTCTAGCCATTTCTATTAAACTTCCATTTTTCCGTTCAACTACATCATTTTGTTGTAGAGTTCTAGGTACTGAAAAAGTATATTCAATGCCATATTCACTACAAAAATCATCAATTTCATAATTTTCAAATTCCCCTACATGATTACTTTGAATTATCACAATATTTAGACCTTTTTTTCATTTTCAACTTTTTTGCAATATTTAAAAAAGACATAGTTTATTTCTTCTTTAGATACAAGGAAGAAAGTCCATGTATATCTAGTGAAATCATCAACAATAACCAAAGTATATTTTTTTGCCTCCTAAACTTAAAGATTGAGTAGGACCAAATAAGTCCATATGCAATAATTCTAATGGCCTAATAGTGGAGACAACGTCCTTGGACTTAAAGAAGTCTTAGTTTGCTTTCCTTATTGACATGCTTGACAAAACTTGCCCTTTTGAAAACTTATTTTTGGTAAACCTTTGACAAAATTCTTTTTAACACGTTTTGAAATTATATCCATACTAGCATGTCCCAACTTTCTCTGTCATAGCCAACTATTGTCATTTTGGGAATATAAACAAGTTTCATTTGATGATTTAAAACCATCTAAATTGATTTTGTATATATTTCTTTGTCTATATCCTTTAAAATGTGATTAGTTATTATCAATTTTTTCGATAGAACATATATTGGCAAGAAGAGTTACTTTAAAGCTATTATCACACAACTGACTAACACTAAGCATATTTATATTTCAAATCATCAACAAGCAATACATTTTTAATAATTAAATCTTTGTTTATGAGAATGTTACCTTCACCAAGAACGGTTAATTTTCGATTATCTCTAAAGGTAACACTTCCTTGATCATTCAAGTCTAGAGATATGAACTTGGATGCATCTCCAATCATCTGTCTAAAGCAGCTGATGTCCTACCATTTGTTTTTCCCACTTGAAGATCCTTACAAAATAGAGTATTATTTTTTTTATACTCATTTGAGTTTAGGTCCTTTTTGGTTATGTGGAATAAGAACCTCTCTCTTTGGAACCCAAACTAGCCTACTTCTATGACTCAAATGCATTGTTTTTCTTATTTCACAATGATGTACGATATGACCAAAGTTGCCACAATAATTGCATGTCCCATGAGTGGATTTTACAAATCAAGTTTTGCGAGACTTGCATCTACTTTCTCTACCATAGCCAATTCCATATTTATTTGACTCACACCTTTGATTTCTAAGAAGTGTGTTCAAATTATTTTTACCATTTATAAACTTAGTTATACAGCTTTTCAATCATCTAAGCTAACTTTTAGCAAAATATTTTATTTTTTAAATCTTCTAGCTCTTTTAAGATTTCATCACTATTATTGCCAGCACAAGCAACATCATCATTATTATTTAATGTTTTAACTTCAATATCTAGCAAATCATTTTCAATTATTAATTTTTCATTAATTTCCTTCAATTCATTATTTTTTCTTTTCAACTTCTTACACTTATTGTTCCTGTTTTCATTTTCTAGTTTCAAAATATTTATTTCTTCATACAATTTTTCATTTTCATAATTAATCTCTTCATGCTTGGTTTGAAAATCTTCTAGTTCATCTCCTACTTCCATCATTAAAGATTTGAGCATACTGCTCTTTTTCTCTACTTTAGCTAACTTACCGCATACTTTATCACACATGGCATACAACTCAGCATAAAAGGAGAAGAGGGGGAATTTTCCTCGTTGTCTAGTGCCATGAAGCACACATACTCATCTGAGTCACTTGAGTCATCATCACTCTAAGTGGTGATGAGTTTCCTTTTTTTTTATCCTTTGGATGCCTTTTTGAGGAGTAGATAGTATGGTTATATGTGTCATAGCTTATGACATTTAAAGCATGTTATCACATCTTTCTTTTTGTGTCGAGATTAGCTACTGTCATCGCTCACTTTCATTGACTTGAAACTGGGCCTCATGACCTACTTAAGCTTCTTAGCCATCAAGACAAGTTCCTTATTTTCATCTTCATCATTATCTTTGGAATCTTAACTTGTGGCTTTTAAAGCAATAGCTTTCTTGTTAGATTCTTTTACTTGCTTTTTGATGAACTCATGCATTTTGAGTGCTCCAAGGAGTTCTTCCTTGCTCATAGCACAACACTTAAATCCTGTGCTTCTTCTATGGCAGTTTTTTTTCACTTCTTAATCCTTAGGTAGTGACCTGAAAAGTTTAGAATTTATTTCTAGGTTAGTAAAATTCTTTCTAGGTACACTCAAGGGGTTTATGGTGTTAATGAATCTGTTATGCATTTCATCTATAGATTCATTAGGAAGCATTCTAAAATTTTCGAATTATCGACATAAAACGCTTATTTTTGCATCTCGAACTCTAAAAGTTCCTTCGTAAGTCTTTTCCAGTTCATCTCATATTTCTTTAGCTAAATTACATGTACATGTTCTATTGAAATCAATCTCATTTAAGCTACAATACAAAATATTCATAGCAATTTCATTTAAATTTAATTTCTTCCAATCTTCTTTATTGTAATCTTTTTCTTCTTTTCATTTTATTTGTAAAGGCTAATTTTCCAAAACATTTCAAATTAATATATTTGGAGCTTTAAGAAAAATTTTCATCATGCACTTCCAATATGAATAATTACCCCTACTTACAAGCGATGATCTATTTATAACTTACCCCTCTAAAATGCCTAATGCATTAGATGCCATGATTGCTACTCTATATGTGGTTAAGCGCAAAACAAATAAGGATGAGACTCTGATGCCAAATGAAAATACACTAGAGAATACTCAACCGGGGGGAGGTTGCGCAAATTGAGTATTTGACATAAAAAGCACAAACAATTATTTTTATGCAATGAATCAAAACAAGCTTTGACAGCAGTTGGATATAACAAAAAAGATTATGATATGGAAAATAAAAAAGATAAGGATAGAAAAATTTAGCCGAGATTTAATGTGGACTTTGGCCCACTTCCTACTCTCTACGATCCATAAATGCCTCCAAATGAGGACTTCACAACCACTTTATTTATCACCAACAAAAACATACTCAAGATGAGCAATACACAAGTCACAACACTTTAGGAAATGGAATATTTCCTTCACTCACTAGATTCTCTTTTATAGATAAACAAATATAAGAACAAAGTACTAGAATGATTTTCTCTCTCTTACTTAAGATTTACAAATAGTGAGCAAGAGAACAGAAAAATAAGTAAGAAAACTTGATTTGTTTGTTTGCAAAACTCTTAGTGCTTAATTGCATATTCGGTCAAAGTTCATATATCATCCGTAACATAAACTCTATGTTGTATATGAAGCTAACTTATTTACATATATTCATTATAGAAAACCTAACCAAAGAAATCTAAAAAATAATTTTTCAATATCACAAGTTCTATAATATGCATTATTTGTTTGTATTAAAATTAAACTCCATAATAAATACCTGTAGAACCTGATTACATCATATCAATTAAATTGCTAAACAACAAATTTAACATAAAAACTTTGGAGGCACTTCCGTATTGATTAGCTCCAAAAGATAAATGACACTTATATATAACTTAAAAGTTCAAATACATACAATCAAAGTTCTTCTAAAATAAAAATTACAAGTACTTCCATAGTAAAATAGTACAAGTTTTCCTAAATAAAAATTAAAAAAGTAGTCTACAAATGATAATATTTAACAAAAATGATTGTAAAATAAGAAATAAAGTATGATTTATGAATAATATTTTATGATTTTTTAATAGAGTACGGATTTCAAAGAAGGTAGAAGGTGTCCTCGAACCTATATCATCTATACAATCAAGTATAAGAAATTATAAGTTCTAAGGTGGCACTTAATATGAAAACCCTATTACCCTTATCCTACCATGTGCCCTCTAAACCTTAGCCAATTGAGCAAGTTACAAGTGGATAACTTGCAGCACATGATTATCTACTCCCAGCTATTAAAGGATTCTATTTATCCCAGAATGGGGAGATGTGAAAATAACAATACTACTGAATTGCTCGTCTCGCATCCAAAAGGCTTGGACTTCCGCTTTTTATCTATTCCCTTGCTTTGAAAATATGATGGATGGATGATTTTGGCCTAATAAACTTGTTTTAGATGGGAAATCTTTTATCGCTGTTCATAATGTAAGTAGTAAATCCTATTTGTTCATATATATATATATATATATATATCATCTGCCAATTATCTCAATATTGTCTAGCGTCGAAGTAACTAATTAAAATATACGCATCACGGGTACAAATTAAGATGTATTCATATTAAGCATTCGATTGTGTTTACCTTTTATATCAACTCAGTAACTAACTTGATTGGCATAAACCGTACAAGTGGCCTATTTGGATTGTTAGACTTTTGTCGGTTTTATTTATATCATATCAGATATGTAACTTATCTGTATCGTATCGGTATCAGTTCGGTTTAATCAGTTTATAAGTAAAATTATCAGTGTTTTATTAATATCAGTTTCTTAACAAATATTTATTTAAAAATGATACTAGAATGTTGAAACAAACAGGAATTTTTTTCTTTTTTATTGACGTCATGTGACAGCATACATGGACAAATACTTTCTCAAACAAGGAAAGAAGTTACCTAAACTTTACGTGCTTCCAAATACAGCGAGTGAAAACAAACTATACTATGTGTGCTTTTATGCCAACATGACAGTTTATGAGAAGTCAATGACACCAATACCCTTCTCAAGGTACGGCTATCGAAGCGGTACCAATCTCTGGTCAATTGCATAATGTTACCTTTGCTCAGATGATCGGCAAATCCTAGCAGAAATCTGCAGTCGGATCCTAGGGCATGTAAGACCAAAAGTGAACGTGGAATTACTTTTAGAGTACGCATGTTTGATGGATCTACTGCGCTATTAATTTTTGAGTTTGTATTACATTCGTATGGCCAAATCTACTCGAATAAAGACTGTAATAACTAAATGACTATCTGACCTATCATTAGACGAATATGCATTTTTATAATTAGTTTGTAATAGAAAGTGATGAAATGAAAGAAGTGGTAAGCATATACATGAGAAAGTGAAGAAAAGACTGGCCAGTGGTAGCTCTATAAATATAAATCCTTCTCTTGAAGGAAACGAGTTATCAGGAAAAAATCACTTTCTTTGAGGGTGACTTACATGATTTTTAAGGCAAATTCCTTTATTTAAGCCTTCAAATGGATAGTTTTTATATTTATAAAAAGTTTTAATTGTGTAATAGGTTATTATTAATACTTTAGTTTCATATGTCATCTGTAGCATTTTATTTGTGTTTTTATATACTTTGTGTCCTTAAGTTTTAGGACTTCTCTATTTTTAGCAGTTTTTTTTTCTATTTTTGGCAGCTTTAAGTTTGCTTAAATTGTATGTCCTAGGGCAAACAGGCAATCATTTACCATCTTTTTTCAGTAAAATTTCAAAGCCAATAATACTTTTTTCTTCAAATTTCAAATTCTTGCATAAAGTTTCGATTTCTGATATCCTTAACCTAGGTATTCCTGGAATTAATAGACATTTGAAGATCATACTTCAGCATTCTACGTAAATCAACAATTTATGATAAACCCTAACTTTATATATCTTATTGTGTTAAAAAGAATATCAACCAAATGAGAAACGCCCTCACACACAAGATGTCTATAGCTATAAAAGCAAATTAGTACAAACAAAAGGGGGCATCCAACTTTATTTCAAAGAAACGACTGTTTCAAAGGTTACCATAACTTGAGTTTAATAATCTACCTTCAATTCTATTATATGCTACTAAGATTGCTAAACTTATAATTCCATCTAAGATTCGGATGTATAAATTGGTAGAATCATATAGAGTTAGTATAAGCATGAAGTTGTATAATTATACATTGAAAACTCACATTTTACTTGCGTCCATTTTAATTAGAGAAAATCTTATAAGACCGTAAACTACTAGATCTGTATGAGTTAAACTATGATTCTAGCAACCATGTATTCTACATCTTGAGCCTATAAAACAAGGGAGATAGAAAAATAATTTGGGAGAATTGAATCTTAACTTTAGTTTAGGAAGATATTGAAAGGAAAGGAAAAGAAAAGAGAGAAGGAGAGGGAGATACCTAAACTATCTAGCTTTGGGTTCAAGTGTAGATATTCATAAGGTTCTAAACTATCTAGCTTTAAGCTTATGGACTAGGTCAAAGTATTTCGGTTGAGACTTATCATTGATGCCCTATTTGTTTAGTTGCAATAATGGTGAAAACATGTAA
Organism: Combretum micranthum; assembly: GCA_024138025.1. NCBI lineage: Eukaryota > Viridiplantae > Streptophyta > Magnoliopsida > Myrtales > Combretaceae > Combretum > Combretum micranthum. Next base: position 222,046 of record JAMXBD010001342.1, read on the forward strand.
CACATGGATCATCAATAAAGTTTTATTAGAAATTCCATTAAAGATATCAAAGTGGTAGTAGTGAAGCTTACAATTTGAAAAAGGGATATAAGTAAAATGTGAATTTTAGAATTAAGAGGGCCTTGCTTAACAATGATATCAATGGATGTACAACAACCATCAACTTATATCTTAGAAAAATTATTTATGCTTTATAAATTAAATTTAGGTCATTAGAGTTTATGGATACTCAACGTTCTTGACTTTCAGAATATATTTGAAGCTCTCTCTAATTAAGTATTAGGCCTTTAAGAGTCATTTCTTTTTGTCACTTAGTCACAGTGCTAATTCCTATTATAAGACATGAGGTAATGGACTTTTCTATGGTAACTATCTCTAGCATTAATTAGGAAACCAAAATAAATCATTAATATTTTATCTCATAAATCCATTTTCCTAAAATACTATTCTTTCCCTTTTAGTTTTGAACCACCTACTTCTTTTAGACCCTTTCCTTCTACTTCTCTTTCTCTAATAAATAAACCTGCTTCTTATAATCTTAATTCAATTCTTCTACTAAAACTCCTCTTAGTTCTTTTCCTACCAAAGGAGTGATACCTCTAAAGATAATAATTAGGCAAGAAAAAGGGACATTACTATTGTTGTGATGAGAAGTGATATGGATCAATTGCGAAGTAAGGTTGAATTTATGTTTATTTTTAGGTTTACATGATTAAATATATGGACATGGACAAGATATTTAGGATATGATAAACCTAAATCTTTTCAACTATTTGTAATCTAAGTGATATTACACTTATAAAGATTAGAAGAAGTTGGCACAACTTGTTAAAGTTTATAAGACAAAAATTTTGTAGGAAAAAAAATGTTGAAATTGTATTCATTATAATTGTCTTTTGTGTTTGTACATGATATTTATATATAAGACTAGAGAAAATGGAACTAACACAATTGTTTTAAGTTACATGACTTTTAGGGACTAAAAGAATACAAAAATTAAAGTAAATAATTTAAAAATTACAAATTACTAAATTAAACAACTCTCCATTGCACAAGTAGTCACCATTTGAGCAGAATCAATGTGACTTGATTTCTTCTTGTATCTCCTCAATTTGTGCTATGCTCCTAGACTAGAAAGGGCTTTAAACATTCTTGTCTTTTTTATAATTGGTGATTTCAAGTGGTTTGTTGTGAAATTATTTAAATCATATTGCTACATGAATCAAAGGATGAAAATTCAAACTAAAGAGTCATAATTGTTTGTCAAACCAATACAAATGCATCGGTAGTTACTCTAAATGAGCTAAACACACTTGGAACCAATACAATACAATTTTGGAGACCTAATCAACAATGTCAATGCACAATCTTAACAAAAATCCTATCAAGTACCATACATACCAAACATGATACACAAAAGAAATATGTTGTCCATTATTCTTTGTACTATACAGTTTAGTTCTTCTTGTCTTCTCCTTTTTTTGAAACCAAATGCTAGGGAAATGTTGATTCATTTGTAGGTAATATAAAGAACCTTGATATTTAATAAACTATTCAATAACTTCCATAACATTTTCAAGTATTGTCATCAGACTCCTATTAAAATTGTTGATCCCAATTAAGTAACCAACAAAGGAGGTTGAATTTGTTACTCCTCAAAAATCGAGAAATTCTCAAAACAAGCTTTGAATCACCTCTTAATTACTTATAAAAGACTAGGTGCAAGAATTATTCATGATAACTAAACTTCAACAATAAAATGCACAAAAATAAGAGAGAGGGGTGAGAGAAATTTAGGTCACGGCAATATATAGTGATTCAAGTGTCCTATAATCAAATTAAGTATGTTCCACTATATCCAACAAAATTTTTATTACAAATAGAATACTGTGTGATGTAGTTGCTGCAATGGCCAATCACATGCGCTAGGCGTGCCGATCAATCTGAGAGAAGTCCTAAATAGATGACATGAGTACAGATGTCACAGAGAGAGGAGTGGAAAGGGAAACATGCAAACCCAGTTTTCGAAGTACTCAAGTATAACATAAGATCAAATCAGATAGGTTTGATTGTTCTTGACTCATTCTTCATGAAGTGGATGTGTTGATCTTTTTTGGAAATGTTCTAATAGAGTTTCTGTGTTACTCTTAAACTTAGCAATACCTAGAATCCCTATTGAATGAGAAGAATAGCCTCCTATTTATAGATGTTGAAAGCCAACGCTAGCCTTTGGATCGTTTCTAAGGATCCGGCAATTAAGATTGAAGCCTTCTTTTCTTGAATGTTAGGCTGGGCTGGGCTTCGGAAATAAGCTAAAGAGTTTTATTTATATTATAAAGAGATGCCCATTATTATTAAAACAATCCATTTAAAATATAAAAGGGCTTACGGCTTATTTTAGCCAATATAAGCCCTATTTTAATTAAATGAAACCTAAATTTGGAGTCTACTTTTCATGCACAAGAAAATAGAATTAAGCTGAGAGCGGAATGACCACTCTTATGATCTCTGTTCTAAGTTTGACTAGTCAGATCTCTCTATGATATCTCTTATTAGACTTGGTATTTTAAGCCCTGTCACTAGCTTTGAACACTAGCCCATAGCATTAAATTGGGCTTAAAGCCTAATCACCGAAATGACCCTCTACAAATACCAATATTTGTTATTCTCAAATCCCTTTATTTAGTCTTTTGCGATTATCCTTAAACTAAGAATGACTATAGAACTATCTGTGATTTATATAGGTAGCAAGAAACAATTAAAACTAAAAGATACACACGAAAGTTCCTTTACTAAACATCACCATAAGTAAGTAAATAAGAAAGATTGCAATGAGGTTATTAATGCATGAATTCAGTGCTTATAGAAGAAAATGATTGATATGATTGTTGTTTTGTATATATATGTCCCACATTCTCCTATCCTTTTCCTAACCTAATTTGTTGTAACTTTGAGGATCATTATAGTTGGTATCAAACACCTTAGTACACAAAGATGACCATCATTTACTACAAAGAATTAATTATAATGCAGCGAGTAATAAAGTTTAATTCAATAGCCTCAAAGCTTACCACAATAGTTTTTTTTAGAAAGTGCAATAGCTACAGTGCATTTCTTAAAAAAGGTTGCCTTAAAAACATTTTGTAGTAACATAATCCTTATAGCAAGGTTATTGTAGTAGTGAGCTTGCTGTTGTAGGCATTAATGCTTTTTGTAATTTGCACAACCCCAAGCAAAGTGTCCCCTTATTAATACATCTGCATGGCGTTATTCCTTAATCCCTTTGCAAAATTGTGAAGGCTACTAAAACATTAGTTTTTCTTATTATTATTAATAAAAAAAAGGATGTGGCTATTGCAACAATTATTTGCAATAATATTAAATTATTATTTAAGAAGGAAAACAAAAAAAGAGCTTAATAAACTTTTCTATAATAGGTGCCCTATAGCCACTTATTCATCACAAATGGTCAATTTATCATAGTGATTGAAAAACATAAAAATAGTTCTAATAGTAGATAATTTATACTAAGGAATGTTAAGAAACAATTCTCTTTTGTTATGTTCTTGAGACATTGGGTAAGAGTACAAAGGTGAGCCAATTTGAAGTATTAAATTCCAAGAAGAGCAATTGATTAGTGAAAATCCACAAAAATTAAGAAATTTAAGGAAATTTGTGGAAATTGAAGTAAATTGTGTGTTTTATTTAGAATGGAAATGATATGACTTCGATGGAAACCTCTAGACCACTTTTATTTCTTTCTAAAATTTAGGGAGAAAAGATCAAAGGAAATTGGTGGAAAACTTGAGAAATTGCAAAATTAACCTAACAATGAGAGAGAAATATAAAGGAAAGAAATCTATAAAGGGCAATTTAATCTAATTATTATTTTACTTCTCTTATTTTCATTTCCTCACATTAATCAAATATGGGAAAAGGAAATATTTCTACCAATTTCTTTCAATTTCCACTATTCACATGCAAATAAGAAAAATTTGTACTTGCTTTACCTTCCTTTATTTAGGCTTCTTCGCATTTACACTCTCTTTGATAGTCGCCAAATATAGTGTAAAATTAAGAACTTAAATGCAAGATGAAAAACCTAAGAATTACGAGTTGCAGAGGGCTAAATTTCAATTGTGTTCTTTAAGCCAAGCAATGACCTAGGCTTGATTCTATGGATTAAGTAATAGAAAGCAATGAATCAAATTCATGAGCTTGTGACGACTTAAAGGAGATTTGCCATAGTAAGCTTTTAAACTAAAGACCATTAAGTTAGTCAACTCACTTTTAACATTTAAAAAAAAAAAAAGAAAAAAAGCTCATAAGCTTAGAGAGACTCTGTAAACCTACAAAGGAGCCCATTGAATGATTCATCAATAAGAGGGCTTATCGTAAACATCAATCATCTATATAATCCAATAAACATTGTTGAGGGTCAAGTTCTATACTTACTTAGAGTTCCTACTTTTTATTTTATTTTATTTTTATTATTTTTCTTTTACCGATGAGTTCCTACTTATTTGATAAACTCAATAAGGGAACATTCTTTTTCTTTTAAATTGCAATTAGGAAATATCAAATAGTATTCTAGTTGAAGAGCACTTTATTAATGTTATAAGAACTATATGAATGATGCTCTCCAACTCCTTCACCTATTACAAGTGTGGGATTTCCTAAGATTGTCTTCTCTTCCTCCTCCATAGTTATCACCTTTGAACATCTGTTAGATATTGTTTCACATCACTTCTCTAAGATTAAACGTGATGTAAGATGTACACTACACATATGTAACAACTACACCACATACACTCTAAGTCAATTTTTCAAGATAAAATTTCCTTAAGATCATATATTCCATTGCAAGGAAACTTGCTAAGTTACAACTTAAAAAGACCATATAAAGAGTTATAGATTGGCAAAGCACTTGGTTTTATCCTAAATTGAAACAACACAATCTTTAGAGTGCTCAAGGACATGGTTATTTCGCCACAGACATCGCCTCCAAGCAATATGTGAAAGATATTTGTTATTGAGTGGGTTTCTAATTAAGTTTTAATTTAGAAAAACATTGTTATCCTTATAAAGATTTTGACAAAATACTATAAGTTTTCCCTGGTCCGGGTTCATCAAAACCTCTAAAATTAAGTTGTTTGAAAAATAAGGTTCACAAATGTCAATTTATAAATACTGGCCATAGGGCACATAAAATGAGTACAATTTGATTAATAAACTTTTGGGACTACAAGGCCCACATTAAATCAAATGAAAATGCTTGACAATTAATTGGCTACACTCATCAAAGGTTAAGATATAAAATGATTACAACAAATTCCTTCATGACAAACTTATAAAATCCATATCTCATACAACATCGTCTAATCAGTTTACCCCATATAGCTATGATTTTCATCGGTTCATCAACAAGACCTAAAAGGTTAATGAAATGAGCTGTGAAATCCAGTACATAGTAATAAGCACATACCACATGTCATGTGCTCCTAATCTAATGCATCAACCATAATTTAGAATATTTAATTTAAAGTCTACAAACAAGGTATTCCCACATCCTAGAAATACCAACACATATAAGAGTACTCATGACTTCAACAAAAAAAAAAAAAAGGTAAGGTTCTCTTAGTGGATCACACATTAAAAAAGAGGGTTTGATAAGTCCCAGTACTTACCAAAAAGAAAAGAAAGAGGTAATCATGTCTTTTCATCTTCTCACAGGCTACTACCAATGAGCATAGTCCATTGTGATGCCTTATACAGGGTCCCACAATGCTGTATAACTAGTCACAACTTTGTAGGGGCCTAAGCACATAAACTACCGCATCATTCTAAAGTTACGATTAGACTCACAACCTAGTCTGGGGTGCCACTCCTAGAGTAGGCGGTGAAGTAGTAACCAACACTCAATTAAGCTGAATTTAAATAATTAATCCGATTATTAAAACTTTCCTAACAAGCAACACACAATTATTGCGTACCTATAGCTAACCCGAGCTTGTTATCCATTTCCAAGTTAGAAGTTTGTCCATAATAGAAATTTGAAATCAAATCATGAGTAGCTATCTTTAATCCTCTCATCTTTTTTTTTTTTTTATATATTTAGGTTTCATTGACCTACCATTCCGCTTAAAGATCATGCTTAGAAGGTTACTTAAGTCTAAGGAATAAGTTATATCAAGTTTTGTTTGATTTTGACAAAGAACGAAGAAGGAAAAAGGGGTTAGCAAAAATCACAAGTGGTATACGAGATAATGTATCACCATGTGTTTTGTTACATGGCTGGTACATGGGATAATGTATCACCCTATGTTTCTTCTTTATTTAGGGGTTAGAGAGAAGCACGGGGTGAGCACGAATTAATGTATCTCCCCGTGTTCTTTTGGGCTTTAAGTCATTTTTAGATACAGGGCGAAGCACGGGGTAAACACTGCTTCATGTATCTCCCTATGCTCTTCTGGGTTTCATAAACGTTTTTAAGGTAGAGAGAAGCACAAGAAGGTACATGACATCGTCTTCATGCTGTGCTTGTCTAGAAAACACAACTCTTTGTGTTTTTAAAGATTTAGAGAGAAGCACAGTTGGAACATGACCTCATGTTCTTACCGTGCTTTTTGGGTTTGTGAAATATCATGCTCAAACTTGATATTTTTTGTTGAAAACATGTTTTGGGATAAATTTTGGTGGCCTTAAAGGAATTTGAAGGTAGTTTTTATGCCTAGATTTATCTATTTTCATCTTCGATTTTTTAAAACATGATTAATCAAAGTTGGAAACCTAAAACACCTAGTTTTGACAGCAACATAATATATTTATGGTTTTTCTATAATTTTATAACATGCTCATACAAGATTTCATCATTTTACCTTACTAACATCAACTTACAACAAAACCATCATTCACAGCTCATTCCAGAAACCCAACCTTCAAATCACTCCAAAACACTATTTAGTACTACCATAGTAGACCTAACACCAAAACCATTATAATCTCATGAAAATAAGTTAGTTTTGATGTCTTACCTCGTTCCAAATGATAGTTTTCACTTGCATTAGCTGGGAAGGGAATGTAAGACTCCAAAATCACTCCAAAACTTAATTTTTTGACACTTCAAACATGTACCAACTCACCCAAGTTAGTTTTCAAGCTTAAAATGCTAAAACAATCACATTTCAACATCTTAAAATCTCATGCTTATCTTGATACGAATCTTCTTGTGGTGATGGGTTCTTTTGCTTCTAACACTGTCTCATCCTTTCCATTTTCCTCATGTAAAGACATCATATCAGCTAATTAGTGTAACACTTTTCCTAATCTCATTTATTTAGCACTAAAAAGGAGTTAAGTTTTAGAGAACCTTACGTTGGTTTTCAAAGGCCTTCACAAAGGGTAGAAGGCAAAAAAAAAAAATATGAAAGGGATATTTATATGGGAAAGGCAAGGGAAAATTTATGGTTTTAAACAAGGGGAAAATGATCTGCTTTTAGGGTTTTTGCCACATGGCATGATCCGATGCATCTAAATCTTACATATGCAAGACCCTTAGCTTGTTTTAAACAATTTAGGGTTTTTAATTAATCTCTTGGGCTAATAATGATTTAAATATATTAACCAATTCTAACTTATTTACAAATTTTAAATTTCTAATACGCGTGAGTTGCCGGATAGGGGAAAAATCATAATTTTGCAAAATCAAAGCTTCTAATGACATTGTTTCGATTTTTCTTACAAAACTTTTCATTTAAAGGACTGATATGAAATTAATTTAATTTATCTTGATATTTGAATTGCTTTTGAATTTTCCAAATTTAGGTTTTCGGTTTGGAAACTAATTTTGGAAATTTTTGAGAAAATTTAACAATTTAAATCTGCACATAAATCCAATTGGATTCAATTGACTTTACTTGATTATTGATTTCTTATGATTGGTGTTTGGATTATTTCATAAATATTTTAGCAATATATCCATAGAATTTTTAGAAATATTAATATAATTTAGTTAAATAATAATTTGATTTGATTTGGTGATAGAGTATAGATAGTTTTATGACAAGCTCTTAATGCAGAAGCTATAGATTTCTGCTTAATAAACGGTTTATATAGTAAATCATCTCTATCTCTAAAAGGAATTTGTGTGGACCAATTTATAAAAGATATCGTAATGAAAATTCTATCTTGAAAAATCATTCAGAATATGGAGTTCTAGAGATGATTGTCAGGGGATCTCTAGGAAGCATCACATAGTCACATTCAATGAGTCGAGCCACATTGAGATGCCAATGATTTCTTGAATATTTTTCACCTCTGCCCAAAATTTTGTTACAACTCAGAAACAAATTATTAGAGGAATAGTGCATGGAAAAAAAATATAAACAAAGGTTTACCAATTTGGCATTTTAAAAACGCCGAGCATTCTTAGCTATTGTTTTCATCATTTTGGTGTTGTTTTTATAATTATCAAAATAAGATACTAAAAAGGATAAAAGTATAAGTATATACACTTTTCTTATGAAATTAAATACAACAAACCCGCGTAAAATAAAACTTATTTACTCTTAATTCCTTTAGTTATTAAAAAAACAAATAAAGATTTCTTTTTTATTGAATAAAATTTATTTCTCAAACATTTTTTCCAACTCTCATCGTACAATCGAGTTTTTACTATAATTTTGATAAAGTTAAAAGATACAACTTCTCAAAATATCAGGTTTAAAGCAATACAGAAGAGACACGTATCATATTATTTGATAAAGGGCTTTAAAAATAGATGCTTTTGTCTCTAAAAATAAGAAGATTCTCTAGGAAACATCAAAGCAGCCACACTCAGTTAGTCAAATCATCATGAGATGCCAATCATTTCTAGGATATTATTCGTCTTTGCACAAAATTTGCTAGAACTCGAAAACAAGTTATTAGGGGAATGGTGCATAAATAAATAAATAAATAAATATGTATATGTATATATATAACAAAGGTTAACTAACATTTTACAAACGTGGTTATTCAATTTAGGTTATCTCATATTCCTTTTCCGGGATCGCTTCAGTATCTTTTTGTTTTTTTTTTTTTCAATATATATATATATATATCGAATTAAGACACTGTAAAAATAAAAATATAAGTATATACCCTTAAATGCTAGCGTCTTGTTGGCACCATTGCACTTATAAATTCTTTACTTAATCAACATCTTTTTAAATGCAAAACTTTCTGTTTTTTCCATTCATATGTATACCAAAACAAGACACTGAAAAAGTAAAAATATTAGTATATCCCCTTAAGTGCAAGTGTCTTTTGTTGGTATTATTCCACTTATGAATAATAATTTACTAAATCAACATCTTTTTAAAACAAAACCTTTTTCTTTTTTTTTTTCTTTAAATCATATGTGTACCGAATATAAGACACTAAAAAAACTAAAAATATAGGTATATATTCTAAAGTGGGAGCCTCGTGTTGACACCATTCCATATATAAATCCTTCACTTAATTAATATTTTTTTTAATACGAAACTCTATTTTTTTTTTTTTTCTTTTTTTTTTTAATTAGAGCATGAACTTCTTATATATGAAATCCTTCAAAACAAATTAGCTTGATTTATTCAATAGGTATAGAATCCTATAGATAAAGTCAGTCAAAACGACACCTGCCTAAACATTTATAATTAAGAATATTAAATGTATCAACTCAATCCCAAGGTTCACGATACTTTAAACATAACAAAAAATTATATAAAGAAAAGAATCAAATTTCAAAACTCTTGAAAATCCACAGCCTAAGGGTCAGGTGTATAGGGTAGCCGTTGGGCCATAAACTTATGTCCTAGACCCCAAAATGGGAGACAATAAACATAAGAAAACCACTTGTTTTACTAATAATATAATCTTAATTAATCATACGGTACTTTCTTCCATCGTTATTAGTTAAGCTTATTATTATTATTATATGTTGCTGAGATCACAATGAGAATCCTTTATGCAAAGACAGTGGCAGAAGATTCCCCCCCCCAACTTGCATAATATTCCTGATGGGTTCTGCATTTTGCTCTAAAATCTAGATTGAATCTCTCGTTTTCTGTGTTTGTATGTGAATGAGAGAGAGAGAGTGCATTTCAAATTTGAAGCGATGACAAACGAAGTTATTCTAAGTGGCTTAAGACAAGTTCAACGTGTAGATGATAATGTTCCATGTGTATGTAATATGAGGTGAGAAGAAATGTGAAAAAGTAAGCTAATGATTATGATAGAATAGTTAAGAAAAATTCTTAAATGTTATGTATCATTGTGTTTCGCTTTTTATTGTATTCAAATAAATTGTCTTTTCCTCCATATTTGTATTCATTTTTGTTTTCAGAAAAGTAGTGATGTAATGTTTTGAATGAAGAAAAATGAGACAAAGATTATGGATTGGTGGATACTGACATCCATCCTAAGGTTTTTTTTTTTTTTTTTTTTTTTTTAAGCACATATAGAAGAAAATAATAATTTAGGGTTTGAACAAGCTATGAGATAATGAGAAAATGCATCAATTATTTTTAATTGTTTTCAAAGAATGTATTAATTTACTGAAGTCTAAACTTTAAAACGAATAATTTAATATCCAACAAAATTTTATTGGCTATTTTTACTAGATCTTCAACATCATTTATTACTTTTTTTTTTATAGATATTGAAGAATTAGGTTGTCAGTTAATTTATCTACATTCTCTAATATCATCTAGTATTGATAAACTGTCTCTTTTATGTCAACAAATGGTGTTAGACGAAATAGTAAAAATAACTAAAATAGGTTTAATTAGTTATTAAATTAATTACTTCAAACTTCAAGAAAGAAATTATATTTTCATGTAAAGATATCAAATTTAATATTTTTCTTTTCGATAAAAGAATAAGTTTAGACATAAGAAACACAACGCAAAAGGTAAAAAGTTTTCAAGGTTCCCATATCAACCCCTCTTTCGTAACAACAGAGTTAAACTCAAATGATCTTACTAAAAGGAATGAAACATTATAAAAAGTGAAGTATCCAAAATTCCTGCTATATGCTATTTTTTTATTATTTTTTTTACAATTTATATAAGTACCATGGCACCTTTTTGAAGGCAATATATATAGACAGTAATTTCGTGTGGTGATTGATGCTTTTATTGGAACAGGACAAAGAACGAATAAATGAAAGGAGCGTCTAAATTTTTTTTAATGATGCATTGCTTGTCGTATACTACATACATAAAAACATAAATATGTATAGATGTTTCTTTATGACAGAAAGGAAGCAATTATTTGCGATTGTTCATTGAAATTACATAGAGCTATCAAACGTTCCATCGGACCCATCAATCCTTAGATCCTCGTCGGTGGTTGTCCAAATCGACAAAAATTCTCCCACGGTCATTCTCATGTGCAGGCTCAGTAATCAACTGGACGTTATGGTAATTTTGCATCTTGAAGTGGATTCAAATTATTGCTTCCCATCATTGATCTCTATAGGAAATGGAGTCTCACATCGATATCAAATAATAAGCTAACTAAAATATAAATAATTAGGTAATAAGTATTGATTACTTTTGCCCAAGGCATTTTAATATAAAACTACGTTTAACTAATAAGACCCAATTCCCACACTCTATAAACAATCTCAACTTGGATGCTCCAGGTTTTCCTTTGTTTCGTTAGCTAAGCTGTATTAGTAATTTCCAATAACTTTTGAAATAATAGGGACTCCATTATTCAAAATATAACAATATTTTTTATCTTTTTATCTATATGGATGCACACCCCACAAAAACTGATGATATGATAATCATACATTAGAAAAACCCATAATTTTATATATTATAATAAATGGAAAAAAAGGCCTATTGTTTGTGAATATGCTTACAAAAAAAAGTATAGTTATCAACAAAAAACCATTACCATAATGTCTGATTTTGTAATTATTAGGTTTTCTCTTAAATGAGTATATGATGATAACAAAATAGAAATATAGCTTTATTTATATCTTGACACGTGGACCAATAGATGTGTGGAGTTAGTTACTTTATTATTGTATATATCTTCGGCTTATTGTACAGGGCAAGTAACAGAGTAATGAGAATGAAAACTTCACAAAAGAAATTTTCTGTTTTCCTCTCCAAGATTACGTAACAAACAACCTTCTGTAAGTTTTCTTGTTTTACATTTCTGAATTCCTAGATGGTATCAGAGCCGGAAATGTTAGGGTTTCCTTGATTTTGATTTAATTTGATTTTTGCAATACGATTTCTTTTATGGATATTGGTGAAATACTAAATACTTCAAGAATGAATTCAAGATCTGGTAGTGATCCTTTGTCTCTTAATTCTTCGGATAGTCCAGGATTGATTCTTACGAATGTTTCTTTTATCGGATCTAATTTTCTGAATTGGAGTCGTTCAATCAAGTTAGCATTGAATGCTAAGGCTAAAATAGGATTCATTGATGGATCATGTTCTCGACCTGTTTCTGATCCGATGAATGAGGAACTTTGGGATCGATGTGATTCGATGGTGAGGTGTTGGTTATTAAACACCATAGATAAAGAACTTGCTCAGGGATTTTTTTACGCACATTCTGCAAGAGAATTATGGAATGATATTTGTGAGCGCTTTGGTATGTTAAATGGACCGCTTATGTACCAGTTACAAAGTCAGATTGTTAATGCTAAACAAGGAACTGATAGTGTAACAGTTTATTTCAACAAACTTAAAAGGTTTTGGGATGAAATAGATGATTTGAGCAGTATGCCGGTTTGTACTTGTGGTGCCATTACTCAATGTACATGTTCATTGCAGCAAAGAATTTCACAACTTGATAATCGTACTAAACTGGTACAATTTCTTATGGGATTGAATGAAGTTTATGATAACACTAGGAGCCAAATATTGTCAATGGATCCTTTGCCTTCAGTCAATAAGGCCTACTACTTGATTTTTCATATTGAAAAACAAAAGGAAATTACTTCCAGTTCTGTGATGAAGGAGAAGCAAATTGATGCAGGAAGTCATGCTTCATATATGGCTTGTTCAGGTAATCCTTTGGTTAGTGCTTCTTGTTATATGTCTTGTAATGATGAGTGTTCTTGGGTTGTTGATATAGGGGCTACTGATCATATATCACCATACATACAACTTTTCACTCAGATATACACTTTACATAAACCAGTACACATCAAAATGCCTGATGGAAGTACCAAATTAGTACATCAATCTGGAAACATTAGTCTTAGCTCTCAAATAATTCTTTTTAATGTGCTATACATACCTGATTTTACTTGTAACCTTCTATCAGTTCACAAAATTCTCTTGGATGATAACCTTTTAGCTACTTTTGCTTCACAACATTGCTTCTTTCAGGACCAGGGCTCTAACGAGATTGTGCTTGAAGCCAGCTGTCAAAGAGGACTTTATGTACTTCATTTGCAAAAGCCTTACCAGAATTTTATAGATCACTATAGCTCTGCTGTACACAATTCTACTTTCTGTGGAAATAAAGAACTCCTGAGTCTTATACACATTAGATTAGGACATCTTTCTGTTTCAAAGATGAAACACTTGTCCATTTGTAAAGACATGAATTTTTCAAATTTTTTTGTGATTCATGTGTGCTTGCTAAATCACATCGCTTGCCTTTCACTTCTAAATCAACTAGTTTTACACATGCTTTTGACTTGTTATACATAGATATTTGGGGTCCTTACAATACATCTTCTCTTACTGGTGCAAAATTTTTCCTTAGTATTGTGGATGATGTTACTCGAAGTACTTGGACTTATCTCATGACACATAAAACAGAAACTTTGCAAATTCTGTCCAATTTTCTTGCTTTTATTAGAAATCATTTTCAACTCACCCCCAAACATGTTCGATCTGATAATGGAATGGAGTTTCTTTCCAAGGATTGTCAGGCTTTATTTCATAAGTATGGGATTGTTCATCAAAAGACCATACCTTATACCCCACAACAAAATGAAGTAGTTGAAAGGAAACAACATTTACTAGAAACAGCTAGAGCTCTTCGCTTCCATGCAAATCTACCCAAATTGTTTTGGGGAGAATGCCTTTTGACAGCCACTTACCTCATGAACTGGATACCCATGCAACTTTTAGGATGGAAGTCCCCTTATGAAATGTTATATCACACATCTCCTTCATATGAGAATTTAAAAGTTTTTGGTTGTTTGTGTTATTCCATCCAACATCCTAAGTCTATGGATAAGTTTGATGCTAGAGGGAGGAAGTGTGTATTTGTTGGTTATCCCTCAAGTCAAAAGGGTTACAAACTTTTTGATCTACTCACTCATCAACTCTTTGTTAGTCGTGATGTTACTTTTCTGGAACACATTTTTCCTTATTTTTCTGAACATGTTTCACCTACATCTCCTCAATCAGACATGAATCTTCTGTTCCCTTCCAGTTTACCTACTGTTTTCGATGACTCTGTTATTTCTCCTTCTCTTTCCCCTGCACAATCAGATTCAATTCCATGTCTGACTCAACCAACGGTGTCTTTGCCTACCTCTGTTTCTTCTTCTAATCCAGAGCAGAATGTCAGGAAATCTGATAGGGTTCGTCATAAACCCAAATGGCTTGATGAATTTGTACATAATGTTACTCGTGACAACTCGTCTTCAACTTCAATCTCAGGTACTTCTATCTCCTTCGATACTACATATCCTTTATTTCAACCACATCAGTTTACTCATTTCCCTTCCGATTATATCTGTTCTTTAGCCAATGTACTTGCAATAAAAGAACCTCGGAATTACCAAGAAGCACAAAAAGATTCCAATTGGGTTGATGCCATGAATCAAGAACTGTTGGCATTAGAGAAAAATCAGACTTGGGTTCTTTCTTCTTTACCACCTGGTAAACAACCTATTGGATCCAAATGGGTTTTTAAAATCAAATATAAACCCGATGGTTCTATTGAGAGATATAAAGCACGTTTGGTGGCCAAAGGATATAACCAAATTGAAGGAATAGATTATACACACACTTTTTCTCCGGTGGCTAAGCTTACTACTGTTCGCGTAATTCTTAGTTTGGCAGCCATCAGAAATTAGCATGTTCACCAACTTGATGTGAACAATGCTTTTCATTGCTCACCAACTTGATGTGAACAATGCTTTTCTTCATGGGTCTCTTGATGAAGATATATACATGTTTCCACCCGATGGTTATACACTTGCAAAAGAAGGACAAGTTTGCAAGCTTGTTAAATCCCTCTATGGCCTTAAACAAGCTTCACGACAGTGGAATATTGAGCTCAGTCGTTTTATGTTCACCTTAGGCTTTGTTCAATCAAAATCAGATTATTCCATGTATACTAGGCAGAATTATCATGGTTTCTTGGTGCTTTTAGTGTATGTGGATGATATCTTAATTGCTGGTGATTCTATTGCTGATATTGCTGCTGTCAAACAAGCTTTACATACAGCTTTTACTATCAAGGATCTTGGTGATATTCGTTTCTTCCTTGGTCTTGAAATTTGTCGTCAGTCTACTGGTTTTCTTTTACATCAACGCAAGTTTGCGTTGGATATTCTATCTGATTCTGGACTTACAGCTGCTAAACCTGCCAAAGTGCCTTTTCCTCCTGGTGTTTCTCTTGCTCGTGATGATGGACAGATACTTGAGGATCCAAGCCATTATCGTAGAATTGTGGGACGCCTTCTTTATCTCAATATTACACGGCCAGACTTGTCTTTTGCTGTTCAAAAACTCAGCCAATTTGTCTCACAACCTCGGGTTCCTCACTTACAAGCTGCTTTCCAAGTGTTACGTTATGTCAAAGGGACAATCAATGTTGGTCTTTTTCTTTCCAGTAGTAGTTCCCTTACATTGAAAGGTTATTGTGATGCTGATTGGGGTTCATGTATTGATGATCGTCGTTCTTTGTCTGGTTTTTGCGTCTTTCTTGGTGATTCACTTGTTTCTTGGAAGTCTAAGAAACAACTTACTGTTGCCACATCTTCCGCTGAAGCTGAATATCAAAGCATTGCTTTTCTTACAAAGGAGTTATTATGGCTTTCTTACTTGTTGAAAGATTTACTTGTTCCTCTGTCCTTACCAATTCGACTTCTGACCGACAGTAAATCTGCCAAGCTTATCGTTGAAAATCCTTTTCATGGTCGTACCAAACACATCGACTTGGATATTCATTTTGTTCGAGATCATGTGTCATCTGGTTTTCTTTCCATTGCACATATACCATCCTCCATTCAATTGGCTGATTGTTTCACTAAAGCTGTTTCAACTACTTCGTTGTCCTCTTTTGTTTCCAAGTTGGGTCTGTTACCGTGGCCAACTTGAGGGGGGGATATAGAAATATAGCTTTATTTATATCTTGACACGTGGACCAATAGATGTGTAGAGTTAGTTGCTTTATTCTTGTATATATCTTCAGCTTATTGTACAGGGCAAGTAACAGAGTAATGAGAATGAAAACTTCACAAAAGAAATTTTCTGTTTTCCTCTCCAAGATTACGTAACAAACAACCTTCTGTAAGTTTTCTTGTTTTACATTTCTGAATTCCTAGAAACAAAAGGGGTTAAACATACCAATAAGATTTATTGAGTCTATAGATGAGTTGAACATAGTATTGCATAAATTGGATTAAGTTTAGCTTGATTTTGAAGAAAGGAAATATGCTCAAAAGATGATACAAAGGTTACTTAAAACATGGTATGGAAAATGAAAAAGTTGGGGATAGAGGATAACTCAAGTATTTCTAGTTCACGCGAAAAGGTCTTGAATTCATTAGAACCAATCCTAGTTTGTTTAGTTTAAAAGGATGAAGGAGCAACTCTATTAATTACATAGATTTGAGAAGAAATCTTGAAATCTTTGTGCAAATTGAATTTAGGCATAATTACCTCATGCTTATTTGAAATAATAAAGAAAAGATGAGTTTATTCACGTTTCAATTGTTAAGCGGTTCATGTTTTAAAGATAATTATTCAAGTTTTATTCCTTCATTTGTGGAAAATGGTTCACAATAAGATAAAGATTATTTTTAATTGAGAGTTACTGCATTTTTAGAAGATTATAGAAGCAACAATAAAAAATTCACTAGTATAGTATTGGCCAAGTAATGTGATTTTTTATTTTTTTATTTTTTCATATTTGAAAAGATCTAAATTTGCCTCAATATACCTATAGAGGCTAGTCCACTCAAACTCATGTACTCCCGTCTCTTGCTTTGCCATGTTTGAGGCCATACGAGGCAGGACTTGCAGCTGATACGGAAAAAACACTTAGTCTCACCACATAACTGACGTGCTAAAGCCCCCCAACGTTAATTTGTTAATGAATTAGGAGATGTAGTGGATAAGATGTCTATTTTTATAAATTGCATCAATAAATTGTATAATATACTATCCATTTATTTGCATTATCATTATTAATTTTTTAGAAGAGAATGTGTAAGGATATATATATATAAATATATTGACATATCTAATTTTTGTCAAGTCCGATATGAAATGGTACATATTGCAGGTGAAGGGACAAGACAAATTATGTGCTACAGGTCCACGTCTTAAATCCAACTTGATGAATTAGTATCAAGGCAAAGAACCGGCCCAATCTATGCCCATGTGCTAACTCTTCTTAATCCATGGAACCATGGAGGGCCTTTATGTAACTAAAATTCTTGGTAGTGAACCAAGCAGGCTCATGCTATTTAATGAGCTTAAAACCTCAATAATCTTATGAAAAAATAAATAAATAAACTTGTAGATTTAGCATAAATTTTATATTTATCGCTTGATGATACTTCTAATTTGGGAAAAGGAAATTAATATTGCTTTTAAAACAAAAATTACTAAAATGCTATTAGGATAAAAATAATCCCAAGAATAGACAAGTTGAACTCGTCTCTTAAAAAGACGAGGTCCTTAGTGGCCGACCTAGTCTCTTCAAGAGATGAGGTCAGTGTATTTGCAGTGACCTCCTCTCTTGAAGATACGAGATTGAATCAAGTCATTTTCAATCTGAAGAGACGAGATTAACTTGCCTATTCTTAGAATTATTTTTTTATCTGATGGATTTGTTTAATTTTTTTTCTAAAAAGATGGTTATTTTTTTTCTTAATCCTTCTAATTTATATGCTGAGACATCAAATAAAGCAAATCAAATAGAAAACCTAATTAGATATGGGCTAAGCTAAGTGAGTATATATATAGGGATATTAACCTAGATCTTCAACTCTAATAACCTGATAAAATTAACTCCATAATTATTACAATTAAAGTTATGACGCTCTAAGTTTTTTTTTTTTTTTTTTTTTAAATTTCAAAGTTTTTGGTCATTACAAACAATAAATAGAAGAACGAGGCAATTTCCAAAGCACATAATTATCAATTTTGTTGTTATTTTAATAACATTCATGACATTATTGTTGTACAACGTACGGTAAAATTATTAATAAATACTTGTTGATGGGAAGACTTATAGTGTTCTATATAGATGTTCCAGCAAAGAAAAAGATTATTAATGCTTAGAAGATGAGAATGATACAATTGATTTTCGGAAACGACGTCGTCGTCGTCGCCGCCGCCGCCGCCACAGCATGATTGGCGGGGGCATTAGGCGCAGCGCATTTCCGGCAGTCCGATGTATAATTTGGTCTCTACATCTGAACTGATGCTGCTTAGGCTGTGAGTTGTTGCGTCCTTCTGTCGAGTAAACGCCATCCGCTGGTTCTCACCACACTTTATTATCATCCATGCCAGGTCAGAATATGTACATATCCATAGATACGACCTATGACACTTATTGAAATTTTTTCTTTTTTCTTTTTTCCTACTGTCACAACCCACAGAATAAATGAAATTGCGCTAAAACCTAAAACTCAAAAGAAAATTCATATGGAATTCAATCTGAAAATGCATAACTTTCTACCGCAGAAATGATAATAAGTTTATAACATTTCTGTCCAATTTCATTGGACTAGATTTTAATTCAGTATCACAGGCAAAGCCACCAGGTATCTAATGAATTTTTTTATCTGATAAGACCAATTATTCCGAAATAATATCGACTTAATTACTACTTCAGACAGGTAAATTGATACTTCTTTTCTTCGAATATCCATATCAAACTATAATCCTATTGAACATCACTATTGTCGTACTTAAGAGCCTTTGTGATTGATTAATGTTGCCATGCTTTATATTCAAACAATATGCTTATAATGATATTGCAACTTCAGTTATTATCTTTATTATCTTATAAATTCAAAAGGATTTTCATAATTATCTATACATCAAAAGATAGTGCATGAAAATAACAACAAATATGAAATTACATTAAGTTTCACAAGTATTAATTTATCTTTTTAGCTACACTTGCCCAACCAAGAAAAAGTCTATTTCCTTCATTTGTACTTCTTGCCAAACCATAGTTTTGGCATGTTCTTATCTATACTCTATGGAGAAAGTACACTTAAAAAAATGAATAATAAATAATAAAAAGACCGCAATTAAAACGCAAAACACACCCAAAAGAGAGAATAGACGTCTCCCCATGACAGTTCGGTCCAATCCATGGACCCGACCTGCCTAGTTCGGTCCCAACCCAAAGAGATAAGAGAGAGTGTGAGTAAAAATCAATAACAAAAACTAAGATTTGGCACAATTACTTTTACTGTTAAGGTTTTTTGCAGTAGAAGTTTTAATCATGAAGAGAGCGCTAATCTTCCAAATTTTATTTGATACTTTAAGCTTGTTTAATTTTCCTAGGGAAAGAGTGCGCATGCCAAACCTCCATAAGGTTCTCAACATGTCATCTTTAGACAAAAGGTTTTAATAATATTAACACAGCACGTGATTTAATTAGTATTCATGTAAGTATCAGTAAGATTTCTCCAATGTAAAGAATTTTATAAAAGATGTGTTGTTATTCCCGTTATCATTATTACGATTAGTTGTACTCCATTATACCAAATTTTGTCAAATCCTTACAATGATTTTGTATATTAGTGAAAATGCAAATATATCCACTTAATTTTGATGAGAATATTTATACTCTTAGCACTCCTAAACTCTTATTAGGAAATTGCAACCCCAAACTTTGATTTCAATATATTTCATCTGGAAAACGAAAAACAAAAAAAAAAAAAAAAAACAACACAAAAGGAAATGTCCATCAACATTGATAAAGGTTTAAGAAATGTTGAAGTACACATTGCAAGTTCATGCCATTTATCCTCATGGAGATGAAAAAAATAAGCATTTACAGTTTTCCTTATAACACATTTGAAATTTAACATTACGAAAAATCTATTCCAGAATTTACACTACAATTGTAGATCCCGTAACTTTTTTATAAGATAATGTCATATCTATATGTAAAAATATAAAAATCTATTGCAGCTATTTATGTTGCCACATATTTTACTCAATCAACTCTTGATTATTAATTTCCATTACTTAAAGTTTTAAGATGTTAAATGTAATACCTAACACATAGTTAAATGCCATACCTAAAGCAATTACAATGCAAGTCTTACTTGTCAAATGTTTATAAATATATCATGCCCAGTCAAAAGTTTACTACCTCCATTATCTTTGAAAAAATGGCATAATAATGGTTAAATGGTGGAAGAATGCAAGTATTTAGAAATGAGATAGTAAACTTGATGAATAAAAGTTTAGTTGACCATAATTTTTAGGAACCACGGGGTTTAAATTTTAGAAAAAAAAAAGAAATTAAATAAATAAATAACCTAAAATTCAGGCAGTTTTGGACATTAGTCTCTTTTGAAAATGCTGAAAAATGACTAAGCAATAGCTTAGTCCAACAATCAATCTATCAAAATTTCCATGCAATTACAAAAAACGAATAGGACAATGCTAATAAAATACAGCAGATACAAAAATGTTTTACCTTTTCGCGCAATCTTGAATTCTCTTCCAAGAGAAAGGTCTCCTGAAAAAAAACGAAAATCTTCAATTTGAGCATCTGAGCTAACAGATATGAACTCATTTGGATATCAAATATCTTAATATATTAACTCCAACCTTCCTTTAAGCTGCGCTATCTGGTCGTTAAGTAATTGCTCCTGTAAAATGTAATTCAACAGATGAGTTAAATGTTTCACTATTTAATGAAAGAACATTACAAAGAAATAAGTTCGTTAAAAATTTTTCAGTATTTTTAACAATCAAAGTTACAGAATTTTAAATATCATTGTAATAAACAAAAGGGCTATACATACTAGTATCTTATGAGAAGGGTGGACAAAAACAGCAAAAATTCTACGGTCCCATACTTTTTTTTATCAGATCAGTCTCGTACAAGGATTAAACAGCTCAAATCTATTTCAACTGTGATCCAATCTTTATTTTTTAATGTTTTATAATTAATTTAAAAAACACATTATGGACAGAGCGGCTCCATAAAAGTTTCTAGTAAAAAGCTACTAATCGAATTCATTTTTAATCAATACTTCCCCTGATCATCCATCACCATCACAGCCTAGCAGTTGCCACTAACATCCAATACAATCAAGTGGTGTTAAGTGTTTTGACTATTCCAACCAACACATATCGATATAATCATATTTGATTTTTTTTTTTTTTTTTTTTTTTTTTGGGACAGATCTTGAAAACCTTAAACTCACTCTGGTTTATGGAAATTTTTTCACTGTACCTTTTTGGCTCTGATGCGACACAGGCTTCGCTGCAATTCACCGTCGATATCCTGAAGTTCCTCCAAAGAACATGTTCCTAAACCTTGGCCCAGAAATTTCCTTAAAAAACAAAGTTTTGACATTGTTGTAAGTTTAAATTAATTTTGTCAAAAATGTTTTAAGATATCAAGTAAGAAATAAACCGTTTGGACAGTTCGAGCTGCTCGATTTGCTTCGTCATTTCTGCTGATTCAAATTTCAGGTGCTGCAGTTGTAAATCCATAGTCATTACCATGTTGTAAAACAAATAAAATTTTATCAGGAATTCGTATATATACAATTATTGAGCGAGCACAAATGCTTCACGCAACAATCAACTAAGGGATTTGGATTTTCTTTCCCAGTTCAGTCCTACAAAGTTATACAAATAAAACGTACTCTTACAGTAACTTCTATCCAATCCTGCACCATGAAAAATTATGCAATCAAACGCTAACTTAATGATCGCCTTTTGCGTGCACGCTCTATTTCATTTCTTCCACATGATACACAATGATATTTCTTTTACAGATGCCCTTTACCCAAGTGTGTCTGTTATACCTCTAGAAAGGAAAATCAAAACCATGCAAAAAAATGTAAAATTTTTCACAATCAAATGAAGAACATGTTTCAAACTATTGTCCAAATCTTAAAAGACAGACAACAGAAAGAAATATCTCTCAAACGCATTTAAAAGCCACTCCGACAGAACAAGTTTCTCTCACCAATGTTTTTATGCTTATACTTCGTATCCAAACCACTCAAATTGGGAACCCCTTTTGAGTCTCGTGTCAAAAGTCTTTCCCACATGTCTAGTTATTTAATTTTCTTGGCTCCTTAGGTTTTTAGCGTATGGCTAATTATGTAAAAAGCAACTCTTCCAATCAAGGGAAACTAGAAACATGAGCTTGTGAGTGTTGTGTCGTCGGATATTTATTCTAAGTATTACTATCCTCCATCAAGAAAAATTTTGTAATCCTCGATATGCGATAACTGCATTCTCTGCTGCATACGCGACTCCAAAAACTTAGTTTCCTCCTAATAGTCCTCCAAAGATGAGGAAAAGTCTCATCATCTCTAGAGGCAGAAGAAAGGCAAAACAGAAATTCTAATAAAGAAAAGAATGTTGATAACGCTTTGAAGAGGTAAAAGAACTTATGAAGAATATATCAAATAGTAGATTAGACAACTCATGAGAAATTGTCTCTTAGCTTACAGCATTCACAACTCAAAAGAGTGTATAGTCATAAGTCATGATTCCAAGAAATGTGGGTGAGACATTCAGTAGTCCGGGGTCAATGGAAGCAATAGCAAAAAGGTGAATGTGGTGTTGGGGAATGATATTTCAAGTCTAGTGGAGTTGTTGAATTATAAATTTAATTTTTTATAATAAAAAAAAAACTACAGTTTTTTTAAAGATATCCATAAAACACTTTGAATTCTGCAGTAATAAAGGCTGATTTAAAAGAAATTATGAAAGGAGGAACGTTGGTTAATTTGGGTCATTCAAACTCTTTAAATTTATTTTCCATTCGTAAAAGCCTCAAGTCATTAAGAATTCAATTTAATGCTATAGAATTTCTACAGTTTTCAGGGTATAAAAGGAGTTGTATTTTGTAAGAAAATTTTAAGAGTTAGTAATAGAAAGAAATTTTCTGGTTTTTTCCTCCCTTCTCTCTACCTTAAAAGTTGTTGAGTCCTCCATTATCTTTTATCAAATTGGTATCAAAGCCATGGCAAGCTCCAACGTGACATTGTTTGGACAAGTTCCATTGTCGTGCCTTACAAAGAACAACTATGATAATTGGAGTATACAGATGAAGATCTTGCTTGATGCACAAGATGCATGGGAAGTAGTTGAAACAAGCTACAAAGAGACGAATGCAATAGGTACTGCTATGTTGGGGAATCAAGTGAAGGCACTGAAAGAGACCCATATGAAAGATAAAACCACACTTTACCTCCTATTTCAAGTGGTTGACGAATTTGGTTTTGAGAAGATCGTCGATGCAACAAAATCAAAGGAGGCATGGGACATTTTAAATAGGCATACAAAGATGCTGACTGAGTAAAACAAGTTCAACTACAAACTCTACGTGGCGAGCTCGAGGTGCTGAAAATGTAAGAGTCCTAGGGCATGTCCGACTACATAATGAGGGTGCAAACCATTGTCAATCAACTTAAGGGAATGACGAGACTCTAGCCAATGCAAGAGTGGTAGAGAAAATTCTACATTCTTTGACCAATGATTTCGATAATGTGATGTGTGTGATTGAAGAGTCAAAAAACTTAGAGGGATGACCATCGATGGTCTCGCAAGTTCCTTAGAAGCTCACAAGCAAAGGAAAAAGAAAAAGAAGCAAGAATTGTTAAAAGAAGCATTGCAAGCAAAAGCTACAATAAAAGAAGAGAAACCAAGCAATGGTGATTGAGGTAGAAGTTGAGGTCCATGGCAGCCCTAGAGTTCGTGGTTTTAGTCGTGGTACAGGTCATGGCCATGGACAAGGTGAAAACGTAGAAAGAAATTACAATAATTCACATTGTAGAGGATGCAGTCGTGGAAGTTGCAGACGATCAAGTAAGTATAATGTTAATGTTACAATTGTGATAAATATGGTTACTATGCAAATGAGTGTGGTCCAAAAAAAAGGTGGAGGAAAATGCTAATTTTGTTGTTAAGGAAGAAACTAAAAATAATGATGTTGTATTGTTGGCAAGCAAGGAGAATGGTCCTAAAATAGAGAATATGCAGATATAAGTATATGTTCACCGAATTGGAGGAGATAGCAAATGGTCATGTCTCTTTTGGTGATACTTCCAAGGTGCATGTAGAATGGCAAGATAGTATTTTGATTAAATTAAAAGATAGGACACAAATTTATTTCAAATGTTTATTATGTCTTGAAAATGAAGACTAATATTTTGAGTTTGAGACAATTGTTGGAACAGGGTCACACGGTTTTCATAAGAAACCAATCTTTTTATTTGTGAGACAAAAATAATCGGTTAATAGCCTAAGTTGAGATGGTAAAAAATCGGATGTTTAAATTGGACTAGGTAAACATTCAAGCAAAGCGTTTGAAGGTTTGTGTAGAAGATCAAACTTGGTTGCAGCATTTGAGGTTTAGACATTAATTTTGAAGGCCTAAAAGAAATGGCTAGTAAGAACATGATGTATGGATTGCCATCAATTGGTTCTATCAATAAGTTTTGTGAGGGGTATGTGATTGGAAACAGCCAAGGAGTAGCTTTCCAAGAGCAAAATGTCCTCTTCAATTAGTGCATATCGATATTTGTAGGCCGATCAAGCCAAGCTCAATTAGTGAGAACAGATATTTCATAATCTTTATTGATGATTTTTTGTACAAAACTTAGGTTTATTTCATAAAAGAAAAATCGGAAGCTTTTACAATTTTTAAAAAGTTTCAAATTTTTGTTGAGAAACTAAGTGGTTATTATATCAAGGTTTTTAGATCGGATCGAAGCGGTGAATTTATTTTGGTTGAATTTAACTCTTTTGTGAAAAACATGGTATTTGGCATCACTTGACGGCACCATATTCACCACAACAAAATGAAGTTACGAAGCACAAAAATTGGACTATTCTTATACATGGTCCAAAGCATGCTTAAGAGTAAGAACATGCTAAAAGAGTTTTGCATTGTTTATTTGCTAAATCGATGCAAAACATCGAGCTTAGAGAATATAACTCCCCAAGAGGCATGAAGAGATTTGAAACCGACAGTGGCACATTTAAAAGTATTTGGTAGTGCAGCGTATGCGTACATACCAGATCAAAAGCATGTAAAGTTGGATGACAAGAGCTTGAAGTTGATTTTTGTTGGGTATGATGAGAGGTCTAAAGCCTAAAAACTCTTTGATCCTACTAACAAAAGGGTGCATATTAGTCGTGATGTGCAAGTAAATGAAGAAGGCATGCGAGATTGGAATTCAATGTTGAGATTTTTCATAAGAAGGCAAGAGATGAGATGCCCACACAAATGAATATCAAAGTCAACACCTAACAATCATGAGGAGGAACTAACAATTACAACATTCAAGGCAACTTCATCGGATGAGTAAGAACCCCAAAAACAAGGATAATACATGAGTTATACAAGGCAACAAGTGAGTTGCACTTGGTAAGTCTTTTGGCTCAAGGTGAAAATATTTCTTTTGAAGAGGCAGTTGTAGATGGCAAGTGGCAAGCCGCTATGGATGATGAGATGCATGCAATCGAGATTAAATGACACATGGGAACTCACTTCTCTTCCCTAAGGTCATAAGGCTATTGGTGTCAAGTGGGTGTACAAGAAGAAAATAAATTATCAAGGTGAAATCGAGAAATACAAAGCTAGATTATAGGCAAAAGGTTACAAGCAATAAGCCAATATCAATATGAAGAGGTGTTTGCACCGGTGGCTCATATGGAGACCATGCAACTTTTGATTTCTTTAGCAGCTTAATCAAAATGGCATATTTACCAAATTGATGTCAAGTTAGCCTTTCTTGATGGTATGTTGGAAGAAGAAGTATATATTGAGCAACCCCTTAGGTATGAGAAAAAAAGACAATGAAGATAAAGTTTTAAAATTAAAGAAGGCATTATATGGTTTGAAGCAAGCCCCTAAGGCTTGGAACACCCGAATTGACCAATATCTTAAGTCGCACGATTTTGTGCGATGCCCATATGAACATGCACTAAATGTGAATGTTAAAATGAAGATATGCTAGTTATGGTTTTGTATGTTGAAGATTTAATTTTATCGGGCAATAATGGAGATATGATTGGTGAGTTCAAAAAGGCCATGAAGAGTGAATTTGAAATGATTGATTTGGGACTTATGTCCTATTTTTTTGTCTTGAGATAAAGCAAGGGAGTAATAGCATTTTTGTTTCACAAGAAGCCTATGCTAAGGAGATTTTAAAACAATTCAAAATGGTGGATTACAAGTCGGTTAGTGCACTGGTTGACTGTGTTGTAAAATTATCTCGACATGACAAAGGGAAGGTGATTGACGCAGCATTATACAAGAGCCTAGTTGGAAGTATGTGATATTTGACATGCATAACACCGAACATTTTGTATGGAGTCGACCTAGTAAGTCAGTATATGGAGGAGCCAAGATAGACGCATTGGAAGGCTATCAAATGGATTCTCCATTCCATTCAAGGTACTCTATCTCTTGGTTTGTTTTATGGTTCATCCGCTAACAAAGTTGCAATTTTTTGTTATTCAGATAGTGATTGGGCGGAGACACGGATGATAGAAAGAGCACCTCGAGGATTGTATTCTACATGGGCGATACAACTTTCATGTGGCTTTCAAAGAAACAACCAACAATAACACTTTCAACATGTGAAGCGGAGTACGTGGCAGCGGCGACTTGTGTCATGCAATTAGCCTTGGGAGATTGCTTGAAGAAATCAATTTTGCACAAAGTGTGGCTATCGAAGTTTATTTGGATAGCAAGGCGGCAATCAACTTGGCTAAAAATCTAGTGCATCATGAGAGAAGCAAACATATCAACGTACGATTTCATTTCATTCAAGAGCATGAGAAGGAGAAAAATATCGAATTGGTTTATGTGAAGAATGAAGATCAAGTGACTAACATTTTCATAAAGCCATTACCTATCAAGTTGTTTGAGAAATTTAAGAATCTCCTTGGCATGAAGGATGGAAATAGAATTAAGTTTAAGGAGGGGTGTTGAAATATAAACTTAATTTTCTATTTTTAAAAAAAGCTATAGTTTGTTGAGAAATATCCATAAAATGCTTTGAATTATGTAGTATTTTAGGCTAATTTAAAAGGAATTGTGAAAGGGGAAACGTTGGTAGATTTGGGTCATTTAAAGCTCTTTAAATTTTAGTTTCCATTTGTGAAAGACTCAAGTCATTTAGAATTCAATTTAATGTTCTATGAATTTCTAAAGTTTTCTTCCAATGTTTAAGGGTATAAAAGGAATTGTATTATGTAAGAGAATTTCAAAAGTTAATAATAAAAAGAAATTTCCTTGTTATTTTCTCGCTTCTCTCTACCTCAAAAGTTGTTGAATCCTCCATTATCTTTTATCATGAGTAACTTGAAGATATGAAAACTCTATGTAGTAAGTGAGTATTCTTAGTGAAGTCTAAGGATACTAGTGTGTGTCTATTTAGATTATCTGATTTTTATTTTTATCTTATCTAACTGATTTACATCTATTTCTTATCCGTATTTGATTTGTATCTTTTTCTCATATATATTTTATTTGTATCATATCTGTTTTATCTTTTTATAAGTTAAAATATATGTGTTTTTATCTGTATCTGTTTCTTAACAAACATCCATTTAAAAACAATAGAATTAAGATGGCAAAATAACCAGAAAATGATGAAACAAATAGACTCTAAGCAGCTCAAAGCTCAACTAATAGCCCAATGATATATTCAGATATATAGAGTCGACTACATATAAACCTTAGCAATTGTAACAAAGTTGTGTACAAATTCAAGTCCTCTCGTCTCCACCGATCAATTGTACTAGTCAATGATGTTGATTAGATGTAAAGAGTGCTTTCTCAAATAAAGATTTAGACCAAAAAAAAAAAAATTATGAAGATATTAACAAGTTTAAAAGCACATTACTCTACTCTTTTGAGATATCCATCATTGGTATGGCCTCATATTACCCGATTTGCAAGTTCAATGAGTGTAATAAATACATCATCTTACTAAAAAGCTTCTAGTTGTTATGCATTCTATCTTAAAATACTTGGAACTAACTCTAGGTTTCTATTCAGTGTTTAAGAAGAATAACTCAAGAATATTGAAGTGTTTGTGGATGCTAAACATGTAGGAGATTTAAGAAATGGCAAATCCATCACAAGTTGTTGCATTAATGTTTTGAGGGATCATACAGGGATGTGTGAGTGCAACTAGTTACACAGGGTAAGGGATGATTTGAGAGTGAAGCAAATCATACCAACAAAGCAATAGAAGCAGTGATTTAGCCAATAGCATGATAAAAAACCTTACTAAACATGATCTAATGAAGCATGTGAAGATTAACAATTGCTTTATCAAGATAAATCTAAAAATGTTTTTCCCTCTCATCTAAAGAAGGTCAATCAAGCTAACAACTAGGCCGGCCAAATTTATGATTCGTTTAACCTAGTCACTAGCTCAATCAGCTAGGTTATAGGTTTTTAATGTAAGTCAACTGCTTAGTTTCTACATGTACTTTCCTTCATTTGTTGAATCATTTTTAAACCAGTTGAAAATTTAATCTTATCATGTGTGTCTTGTCAAATTAATTCAAAATTGTTATATTTCGGATTCTATTTGGTCTATATTTTTGGAGGTGAGGAGGCAAACATGAAATCCGTCTTGTTCCATGTCTTCTTAAAGTATGGATAGCTAATGGTGTTAAGAGTCCCATACATATTCTGCTAGCTTTAATCTTCTCCAGTTTATTTAAAACATCTTAAGATCAGAGATAGCTTTAATCTTCTCCAGTTTATAAAACATCTACTTATTTGTTAAATAACATAAGGAGGTGTTATCAATGACTCAAGATGAGATTTTAAAGTTAAAAAGGCTTGATTGAATTTGAATTATAAAGATAAGACTTATAGGATACATAACAGTTTTTATGAATATAAGATTACACAGTGAATGCGTCTTTAGTGTAAATATTTGGGGACATTAATTAACTACATTTTACTCGAGTAGATACGAAATATCTTACACATACCATATTTTTGGAACAAAAAGCAAAAGTATGGTATAACCATACAAATCCTAATGACAAACACATACATTTATTGAAAGTCATGTATACAATGGCATATTACTACACTATAAAGGAGAAAAAGGGAAGAGAACTAACCATCATGTATTGCTCCAAGTCCATCATGTTAGGCCAATAATCATCTCGCACATATTTATGGTATCTTTCAATTGTTTTTTGAAAACTGAAACATTTAAGAAACATTTCAATTGTTAGCTCAACAAGATTAAGGAACTTTTGCGGTTTCATCATTCTTTAATGGTGTCATAACATGTTAAAATAATTCCAACAAAGATCCAAAACAAAATACTAGAAGTATTTTTAAACCACTACTACTTACTAGTAGATTAATCCTCAATCAAATATTTTCACAAAACTCCTTAAAAAATAGTGGTTTATATTCAACATAATTGTATTCCATTGAATCAAGTGAAGGGTGATTGTTGTTTTCCTTTCTTGAACTCGCATAAGACTAAATCAGTCTAATTATGCCCTTGACTTGTATGCTACTTAAGTAAATTTATTGGCACCTAAAATGTTTTCCTACTATATGCATTAGGGCTTTACCTTCTTGCAACTCTACATAGGTGCCCTTGACATAATACTTAAGTAAATTTATTGGCACCTAAAATGTTTTCTTACTATATGCATTAGGGCTTTACCTTCTTGCAACTCTACATATGTATGATGAACTAAAGATCATGATACTGCACTATTGCTGCTACACTATATTGATCCAATGTGTTAGCAGTTTCTTATCCCTAATCTCTTAGGGTTATCCTTGTATATTTCTTTGGCCATTAACATTAGTTTATTAAAGAAACATATGGGTATGCTTGTTTCATCTTTTTCTGATCATTTTGATATTTTATTTTTGTCATTTTAAAACAGGTTTAAAAAATAGGTACATATGAAAAACAAATATTTTTACTCATAAATATATCAAATACAAATAAAATATAAATAAGATACAGATGAAAATCATATTAATATATATGTCCTACTTGTTTTATAGTTTACAAGGTTGTTTGGATTGCTGAACAATCAGTATCATATTTGCATCTATAACTTATCTGCATCACATCTGTATCGTATCTATTTGGTCAGTTTATTAGTAAAACTATCCACCATTCATCAGCATCTATTTCTTACAAACATTTGTTTTAAAACAATAATAGTGTGATACCAAAATAATCAGGATATGATAAAACAAACAGACCCTATATAGGAGTTAATTTAGCCTTTTATACATTATATTATAGAAAAAACTTGTCTTTTGTATATAATTATTGTAATTACATCACTTGATAATATAACAAAGCACGATTGCATTCTACAATTTGAACAAGGTATCAAAGCTCCAGGCACTATCATACAACACAAAAAAAAAAAAAAGGAAAATCTAGTCTTCTACCTATTGTTCATTAGAAAATCTACCACCACATCTCCATCACTCATCACTAGTAGATTTCTTCTCATTGTTAGTCACCTTTTGTGTTTTTTTTTTTTTTTCCTTTCTTCTCCGGACACCAATTCACGAAGCGCCATGCATTCCACCACAAACTTACTATCCTTCATCCCTTTCCTAATGCAACCATAACCCCATTCAAAACTTCAAACCACCACCTTACATATTGCATGTATCTCCTCCATACAAGCATCAACATAGCATCGCTATTACACCCATCCTTTACCACCAACCTCACAACTCCTCTTTCCTTCACCCTCCCACCCTGCATCATCCATTCTTCAACCCGCCATCGCTTCAGAAACCCAAAACTAATTATAGCTACCCTTTCACCGACCATCGTTGGAAACCATAACTTGATTGCACCTACTCTTTCACTTACTGGAAACCCCATCATACACCACTTATCCTTCCTCGCATCCCTTATCCCAAACCCTAACCTTATTCTACTTTTACCTATTAGCACAAATAGGATCAATGCCTAATTAACTCATTCCCTACTGTCATACCTCACCCAAACTCTTCAACATTTATACACTTAAATCAAACCACACCTTTAGCTCTCTAACATAAGGCAAAGTCTCTATCGTGGTTACCATCAAGCTTAATGCTGAGAACTACCAACTTTGGTCATCTTTAATGACACCATTCCTTATTTCCATGGACTTGTATAAATATGTAGAAGGAACTATCATTACACCCTCTTGGAAAATTTTGGATCCTAATAGTGCTCGTGTCCATTCCATATCTAAATTATGATCATTGGCTTTGGATAAAGCATATGGTTCAAGCTTAGCTTCTTGTGAGATTTATGATATCCTTACTGCTTGTGACATTTGGACCTCTCTTAAACATTGATTTCTCAAAAATTCTCTAGCCCGTGATATGGAATTGAAACAACGAATTCTCGTTCTCCATTTAAACAACTTTGCCATATCTGACTATCTCCATGAGATCAAATCTATTGCAAATTAGCGCGCATCCATAAACAAACCCCTTAGCAAAACAATTCTCATAACATATGCCATTTGCATCCTCCTTTGTGAATATGATGCTTTTATCACCACCCTAACCCACTCCCCAATCCCTCTTACATTTGAGCAAATTCATGCTAAGCTCCTCAATTAGGAGCAACAGCTCAAATGCCAATATGCTGAAGATACTGCCATCTTTGCCCCTACAACTCTCACCACTCAAGCCTCCTCTCCTTTCAATGCTCGAAGTTGTGGTCAAGGCCGCTCTGGATTCAGAGGGCGAGATCATACCTCATTATTTGCTTATAGTTCATCTCCACATCCATCACAGCACCAATACTTCACCACTTGTGGCTACTCCATCTAAAAGAGTAGCTTTCACATCAAATATGACCTCTCGCTCTAGCTCTCGTTCTCAAATTACTTGTCAAATTTGTGATAAACTTAGTCATTCTACACTTCATTGTTATCACAAGTTTAATGAGACATACACAGATGTACCCCTACCTTTTGCTGCTTTATCCTTTGGCAAATCACATGATGTTGTCTAGTATCTCAACTCTACTACTACACACAACATGATCCTCAATGTAAGTATACTCACTAACTTGAAACCTTATGTTGGTTTTAGTAAGGGTTTTGTAGATAATGGTGCATCAATACCTATTGCTCATACAAGTAGTCTTACTATCCGCATTCACAATCATAATCCATATCCCAAGAATGTCTTGCATGTCCCTGCCCTCACATACAATTTTTTGTCTATCATTAAACTATGTCAAGACAATGACTATACTACAAGTTTTAATGACTCTTTTATATGTTAAAGACTCACAAACAAGCAAGAATTCCCCGAACATCCAACTAAACGTCCTCTTTATCCTATCACCCTTTATCTAGTTCAATCTCCCTATTCTCTCCTAACATCAATTGTCCCCAGAGAAATCTGGCATTCTCGTCTATGTCATCCTTATACTAAAGTCCTCAATAAGTTACTTCAACATCAAGCCATTCAAGTCAAGTCCTCATTTGCATCTACAAGTCCCTATCACTCTTGTTGCATTGGCAAGTCCACCCACCTCCAGTTCCAACGATCATCTCATCAAGTACAAAAGTCCTTAGATTTAATCCACTCTGATGCATGGCAATTGCCGATTAGATCAAATTTGAGCTTTCGCTATTATGTAATCTTTGTAGATAATTGTATTAGATATTCTTGGATTTTTCCCATGCTTATTAAGAATGAAGTTTTGTCTCATTTTAAGTGCTTCAAGACTTTAGTTGAGAACCACTTTTCTAATTACATCAAAATATTTCACAACGATGGTAGTAGTGAATATTTTTTTTGGATAAAGATGGTAGTAGTGATTTTGTTAACCAGGTATTCACTAGTTTCTTATACGATCATGGTACAAGTCTCCAATTATCTTACCGTTATACTCCCCAACAAAATGGGGTTACTGGATGCAAACATCACCATATCACTAATCTAGATTGTACCATCCAACTTCATGCCAACATGCCTCTCTCTTTTTAGATTGATGCTGCCATCATTATTGTCTACACCATCAATTGTCTTCCCTTAATCACCCTTGCTCATAAATCACCATTTAAGCTCCTCCATAACATGCCCACTAATAATTAATTTCTCCGCACATTTGGCTGTCTTTGTTTCCCACTACATTACATCAAGCCTCCAACAAACTATCCCCTCGTTCAGCTCCTTATATCTTCATTGGTTATTCCACTAATCACAAACATTATCGTTACCTTGACCTAGCCTCCAGTCATGTTCATATAAGCCAATATGTGGTCTTTCATGAGCCTAATTTTCTTTATGCTACACTTGTCAAAATCCTTATACCAACAAATGAGCCAACACCTCATCTCTCATGTTCACCATTAACATACCCACCTCCAATTCCTCCTCCCCCTATGCTCCTAACATTAACCTAACCCGTTCCTTATCACCTCTCCCCTCACCTTCGACCTCTCCTCATCTAAGAGCATCAACTTCAATGACCTTTGCCCCCCTATCCCCTCCTCTAATCCCTCTTCTACCCATTCACCAATCATCCATGTCTATCATTGCTCTCAACCTCTTAGTTCTTAATCCTCTAACCTCCCTTTGCCCCCCTATCCCCTCCTCTAATCCCTCTTCTACCCATTCACCAATCATCCATGTCTATCATTGCTCTCAACCTTTTACTTCTCAATCCTCTAACCTCCCTATGATGACTGACCCTACCTCTACCTCTTTGACTGTCCCCTCTACATCTTCAACCCACATGCAACCGACTTTACCTGTCTTATCTTCTATGCATTCCATGCAAACCTATTCAAAATCTAGACTCGCTAAGCCTTATGCCATTCTTAACCTTCACACACACCCCTTCGCATCAAAACCTCATCGTTATACTACTAGCCTTTGTGACCCTACATGGGCAGTAGCCGTGAGAGGAGCTTTAACTCCTACAAAACAAAACCTGGACTTTGGTTCCCCTATAACCACATCAAAACATCGTTGGCAATTCCAACAGCCCTTTCTATTCCAACAAGCTGACACATCTATGTTCATATAATCTAGGGGTTCAAACACTCTGATCCTTTTGCTTTATGTTGACAATATCATCTTTATTGGTAGTAGCAATTCGCTTCTAAACCACCATATCTCGATTCTTTCTTGTCAATTTTCCATGAAAGATATTGGACTTCTACACATCTTTCTTGGTCTTCGTATCACTCACACAACTCGGGTATTTACTTATTGCCGATCTCAGTTGTCTCTGATCTTTTCAAACGTCATCATATGCAACTATCAAAGCCCATTAAAACCCCTTTTATCTCCTAGAAGCCACTTTAGTGCCTATGGTTCTCCACCTCTGCAAAATCATACTGCCTATCGTGAGATTATTAGTGCACTACAATACCTAACACAAATCCGCCTAGATATCAACTTTGTGGTAAATCAATTGAATCAATACCTGCACAATCTCACCGTTACTTACATGCAAGCAACAAAACATGTTCTTTGCTATCTTCAAGGCATAATGACACCAGGTCTTCCTATAAGTCACACATCCCATATTGCTCTTACTACCTTTACAGAAGTAGATTAAGCTAAATGTCCAAAACTCGTCACTCAACTATAGACTATGCCATCAATCTTGGCTGCAATCTTATCTTTGGGGGGTCCAAGAAGTAGCCAATTGTGTCTTGTAGTTCCACTAAAGCTAAGTATCAATCTCTTGCCTATGCAGTTGCAAAATCCACTTTGATACATCAACTAGCTCATGAACTCGACGTTCCTCTTCAATACCCCATTATTCTCTGTTGTGACAGCCTTGATGCAGTTTATCTATCAAGAAATCCCATACAACATGATTGCACCAAGCATGTTGACTTCGACTATCATTTTGTACATGAAATGGTTTCCATTGGCCAAGTTCAATTTCACTATATTCATACATGCTTTCAACATGTCGACACATTCACCAAGAATCTATCTACATCAACCTTTCTTAACCATTGCTACAATCTCACATTGACTCATGCACTATGAGATTGAGGGAGTATATTAATATATATGTCCTACTTGTTTTATAATTTACATATATGGGAGTTAATTTAGTCTTTTTCACATTGTATTATAAATAGGACTAGTCTCTTGTATATAATTATTGTAATTACATCATTTGATAATATAACAAAACATAATTACATTCTACAATTGAACAAATTAGACAACCCAATTAGACCCATAATTAAGATAGAAGTTGTTTCTTTGGTCCCTTGATACATAACATGCTATAATTATGATCAAAGCTACACAAATAGTTTTGATTCCTCCAAATACTATGCGGATCTTATTTTACCAACGCACTCTACAGCAAACCATCCAAAATACCCAGAAACAAATTTTCTTTTTCTTTTTCTTTTTCTTTTTTTAAGTTCTGATAAGAAAAAAATCAAGTTGATATATATGTATCATGTATGTATTTACCTATTATAGTTACTTAGAATTTTATATTATTATAATGTACATAAGTGAGTAAAGATAGAAGCAATTAATATTACAAATATTTCAATTTATTGAGTTGGAGTTTTATAACTTATTAAAAAATTGCTGAATTTATTAAGTAAATTAATAATTTGGAAACGCCACCACTTATAGAAACAAAAATTTAACAATTTGTTAACAATGGATAGGTAATTTACTAATGATAAAGCATTAGAAATTTTAGAGAGGAGATAAAAGTATGCTAGAATAAGACTCACCAAAAACATTTCCATTACGCTATAGATATAAAATCGACCCTAAATTCTCAAACATGCCTTCTTGCTAGAAATAAAGAAAGAGGGGGAATCCATAATTAACAACCCTTCTAAACCCTGGCAGCGCACAATGTTTTATGGTGTTAGTTTAGGAAAAGGTTATTATTATATTATAAAATATATCTGAAAATAGATATAACTCTTTTCATTATACTGGACAAAACCTAAAAGTTATTCCTTATATTTGATAGTACAAAAATTATTAAAACTAGATAAAAATAAAATCTCTCAACGAAGATCATGTCCTGTATATTCATACCAAAAATAATGCACGAGAATTATACTGTTTAATATTTTTTATACTACTGTTAAATTCTTCTTATTTTATTTAATTCTTGTAATCAAATGCTCTCTTGAGAATAGTTTAAATTATATATCATGAATGTGAGAACTCAATAAAGGATTTAGAGCATCTTTTTTCCTTCAAGTTGTTCCCAAATCACTAGCTTGACAAATTGAAAATATATCACTAATATTGCACCCATTGTATAACATTGAAATTTGAAAACATAGCTTTTTCATGTCATAGTTTAATAGACCTTAATTAGATTATTAAGAATCTAAAACCCTAATTTCCATGTAAAACATAATTTATTAAAAGTAATGGATCAATAGTTGTTAATTAATTGAAGATTAAAACCTCAGTCTTGTAATTTCAGATTTCAACAAATTTTAGAATTTCACTAAACCTAGTGGCAATGATTCACTTTATAAGATAACCCTACTTGTGCCTATGCTATTCTAATGTTATTTAAACCCTAGGAATTGATTTTCAATTTAGATATGTTAATCGAAATTCATTTTTTATTTAATATTAATCAAACCCTAATTATTTCATTCATAACAACATAAACCTGTATTTGATTTCAATTTAGCATAACAAAGGTGATTTCAAAAGTTATTTTCCATAAGAAAAATCCAATTTTGTATTAAATTTTCAATTTTGCACTCCTAACAAAAAATCCCTATTTCAACTTTTGGCGTAATGACCAACTTCTATAAGTATTGCTCTAACAATTCAACAATGGAACCTAATTTCACATAAATGCCTACATAAGAGTTTAAAATGAAGGGTTAGAAGAAAATAAGTAAAAAAACTTAGTGAAGTGTGACCTAGGTAATTTGGGTACTAAACTTATGCCTGTGGTGGTTGACTAGTCGTATGTTGCAGTAGTTATAAAATTTCATATGACATTCCTGTGTATGCGTGATTATACAATATTGATATAGAACTCACTCCAACCAACCATGATAGAAAATTTAGATTTTAATTAAAATATAGGTAAGCATGCAAAACAATTATTTATGATGTTTCTCGACAGATTTGGATCCCTTCAGTTTTCCATTTTCTCGATTTACAATTCAATAATAAAGTGTGTAAATATATTTAAAATACCTCGTGATATTGTTACAATGTCATCTTCTTATCAACTATTAATTATATGTGATAATACTTATATTAACTATTAATTATATATAATGTATTCCTCAAAACTACAAAGGTACATCTTGTCGTGATGGTCATTCCATCAAACTTACAAAGCTGAATACTATGTTCATGCATCTTCTATTATCAATTATTCTAGCCGGCTTTTTCCTTCGATTTTTTCCCCCTCTTTTGCTTTAAGATTATTATATTTAACTTTATGAATATACATAATGTTTTGATTTTTTTTTCTTTTTTTGTTTTAAGTGTATTTTATCATTGTATTTAGCTTTAAGAATATATATAATGTGTTTATATATGCATACATGCTCACAAACTTACATAGAAAATTTTTGGTACATTGTTTTGTTATATGCATATTACATAAATGGATTAACATTCTTGATTAGAAATACTCTATTGGAGAATTATCCTTAAGAGAGCTGGAGAAAAAGAGATAACTATAATCATCTTTAAAATAGGGTGGAAACATTATTTTTTCTCATCAAATTGTAAAATGCTACAGTAACAATTGGATTATAAATAACTGCATATATATTATATAAATGGATTAGCATTTCCTAATTAGAAATACTCTATTGGAGAATTATCCTTAAGAGAGCTAGACAGAGATATCTCTCTCTCTTTCAACGCCACTAGGACTGTTGATCAAACTCAACTAAACCAAATCAAATTGGACCAAATTGCAAAATGTCCTATTGTATTTCAATTCCATCCATGGTATAATTCAAAAGCAATCTAAACAGTTTATAATAGGGTCTGTTTGGATTGTCTGTATTTCATCTGTATCTGTATCTTTTTTAAAATGATATGAGTAAATATATCCGATTTGTATCTAAATTTTATCTATTTTTGTTCTATTTGATCTTTTGATGAGAACTGTCAACTTTTTTTATCTATATCTATTTATTGATAAATAATTTGTTAGCAAAAAGTTTGAAAAAGTGTCTGTATCTGCCGGAAAGAAGCCAATCCAAACAGACCTTAGTTGAAGAGGTCAAATCCAACTGAACACTTCCTATTAAAAATAAATATCATTTTTTGTTTTAAGTCTTATCAACATTTCATTCTAGCCCTATCTACTATTTCTTTTTTTGTTATCTCTCCTCTTAATCTCAATCTCCACCACTGTCACTCCATTTGTTCAAGTGTGGTCTCTCTTCTTTCGAGCAAACACGCATGCCTTTACTATCGCTTGTGGCTATCACTTGAGTTGCAATTTCACTATGATATAATGCTAAATAGATTTAATACTTGTGTAATTTCCCTCAATATGAATATTGATGTTTTATTGAAAACTCCAACAACCATTGGTATGGTCAAGTGGAACAAGGTACTTTTAAAAATTGTTAGAACAAAACCAAACCAAACATATTCACATTTACCTCGGTTCGATTCAGGACTCCAAGCCCTTAAAGGTGGTTTGCTTCATCAATCATATAAACCGAAACAAACCAAATTAAACCACAAATACTCGAACTTTCCACTTCTAGTTTAAAGCCTTAGGAAATAGTCAGCACAATCATCTTCGTTTTTCCTATTTCTTTTCCTCATCTCCACAGCTAAGTCACTAATTTTATCTCCTTTTTTTCCATCTTTAGATCTGAAGTACTTCAAGATTGTTAACTCAACTTTAGAGGTCTTTTACGCTAGTGCTAATGAAGACATTGAAGCAATTAACGTTTTAAATGTAGGAGATGTCATTTTGTTGGTTAAGGTTTACACCCCTCATCTCTTTATTTTTTATTTTTTTATTTTTGGATTGTTTTATACTTAATGTTATTCATTTGATGAATGAAGTTTCTAATTGTTTGAAGAAAAAGGAAAAATTAAAATGCTGTAGCTTAGTCTGGTTCATAAATCATTAAAAGGTGAAGATATGAATCCTCTTTCTCTTGGTAAATTGTCAGGTAAGATTGAATCCCCTCTATACTTGGAAAAAGTAAATTTTACAACCGTTCATGTGACCAGTTTCTTCCTACAGAAATCTACAAACCTTATTAGGAATGCAACTTAAAATCCAATGGACAAGGAACACAGAATTTTCTAAAATTCGTCCAACATATCATCATTCTATAAAGATACCCCAGTCATATGCAACAACCCTAGAGGCTATAGACCCCGCGGTAGACACACCTTAGTGTCGGAATTTGATGAAAAACATACCTCCAGAATTTTGAGAAACAAAGATGTGTTATTTTTGTCATTTTCATGGTTTTGTCGAAGCACAATTTAGGCGGGCAGGGCGAGAAACATTTTGTTAAAGAATAAAGCAAGGAAGACTAAAGTTTGAATACTCCTCCCTCCATGTAATATATATGTGCTTAAGTTTTCATTTCAGACATAATTACTCTTACTTGGTAGGGTAACAAAATTTAAAAAAAGTCCAGCAAATAAAAAGTGTCAATCATTGTTTAGAAATAAATTCAAATAAGGTATGAATATTTTTAGTGGTTATAAAATAGATTGACCTATTATAAAACAGTGCAAAATGAATCCATTTTTAATGTCTATTTGTTAATTATATAAAACATTGATCTCTTATTTGATCTATTTTATAAAATATTGATCTTTTTTGCAATCACTCGAAAAGTTGACACTTTAGTTGAATCTAAATATTGATGGCATTCAATATAATTTATCTAGATAAAATGGTTTAGTCTTAAAGAGATGATAGCTAATGAAATCCATATTCATTTTATTTTGATTATGCTAAACTAAGGCCAATCAAAATTCATAGTTACTTAAAATTAGTGTTGGAATTTACTTATACAAAATGGTATCCTTGTTATCGAATGGGAAATTTTTTTTTTTTTTTTTTTTTAATTGTAAGTAGAATAATTTCATTGACCAAGCGGAAAAACAAATAATAAAATTTGCATTGAATATGAAGATCATAAGATCCGCTTAAAGTGGTTAAAAATAAAAAATAAAAAACCTATAGATGAGTTCTAGAAAAGTATATTACTAAATAAACTTAATAGTACTAGTACCCACACCCTGGTGAATAGGTAGCAGTGATTATTCAACAAGCATACATAATTTTATACGATTATTCACATATCATAATTTTATCAACATTTATACCCTGCTGATCAATTCATCTAATGTGGTAGTATCATTGAAACCTTTCACATCACTCAAACGGTAACTATTGCTAAGAAAAACTAATATCAATGCCGTAAATATGAGGCAAGATTCATTTATTTTTTATCTATAAATAAAAAGAGCAGAAAAAGAGGCGAGCCTCAGAGCCTAAAGAGGCAAGACCATAACTTTAACTAGGATAGTGAGGCAAAACCCGCCTCTTTAGCCTAGTCAATAACAATATTCATCTCAAATACGCCATACCTACAGATAACCCACCCGCCTTCCTTAGCACACACCCCAACTCCACCCCAGAAACCCCCAATCATCCTTTGCACTCAATTCTCCCTCTCACAAAAATACTCTCTTCTCTCAACCCTTTTTTCCCTATAGGATATTTTCAAAAGTTCACAAGAATTTAGCAAATATATTTAGCTATATTCTGCAATATTTGCGGGAGTTTAGTAGATTGGTAATTTTTAATTATTTGTATCAATTATAATTATTCAATTTTAAAAATTTATTTTATATAAATATTACATAATTATTATCACACAATATTAATAACATATTAGAATTTATAAATATT
The DNA here is from genome assembly GCA_024138025.1 of Combretum micranthum. Lineage (NCBI taxonomy): Eukaryota > Viridiplantae > Streptophyta > Magnoliopsida > Myrtales > Combretaceae > Combretum > Combretum micranthum. The sequence continues at coordinate 263,426 of JAMXBD010001342.1, forward strand.
AGATGATATATTGCATATATTATTATATATAATATATTGCATATTTAATTTATATCATGTAATATAATAAATCAATTGCAAGTAAAAAAAAATAAAAGAAAAATTAGAGAAAGACGCGAGATCCACTTCCAACTATGACAAAAAAGTGGGTTTTGCCTCTTTAGCTTACATGTATACCACGTATGCTAAGAAGTGAAATTCACCTCTTTATCCTAATTAAAAGCAAATCTTGCCTCATTTGCCATAAAGATGACTAAATAGAAGAGGCAAGGCATTGAAGCAAAACGACTTGCCTCTTTTGGCCAATTAATGTGATTTCTAAGTGTACTGAAGCGATAAAAAAACCCCTCAGTTGGCCACGTAAATATAAGTGTCTATTGAATGTGAATTTTGTTCTATTTATTGTGGAATGAAGGTAAGATAATATTGTGATTTACAAGAGGTGTTGGCAAAAAAATGAGGATACTCGTTCATGAGTCAAGACCGGATGGACTGGAGGCATGATACATGCCACAGATGTCTCACAAAATTCGATCTGCCTTAAGCGACGTGGTTTTGTCATGCAATAGCATGACGCAGGCCCCTCATGCCAATTCTTGTCAAATTCCTGACAAGTTTTATGTGCTTTCTCTTTAGGGGTTACAGAGTGGACTGATAAGGAAGGGACTTCGATCCCCTACCCTACCACATCGAAACTCATACATCATACAGGTTTTGAGGTATCCCAAAAACTGGAATTTTCATTTACTTTATTCTTACTTTAAAGAATATTGCCATTTATATTAAAATCATAATAATTATAATCTTCGTTTTTACTGTCAAATTTCAAATTAACACCTCTTTTAAATGCAAATTACAACAAAAAAAAATGATAATAAATTTCAGTGAAAACAGCACAAAATAAGAATAAAATACAGAAAGAAAACATAAACCACCATCGAGATATATTGGTGATTCAAAATAAATTCGAATAGTTAATCAATCATTGACCTCTAATTAGAATAGTTGATCAAGTAAACAGCACAAAATAACAACAGTTGATGGAGTATTGACCTCTAATAATGGGTTAAAAGTTAGGCCAGCATGAATGAATTTTCATTATTTTTGTCAAATCGATTGTATGCATAAATCATAATGTATGAATCATTCTCAGATATCCTATTCTATCACTGTGTTTGGCAATTTTAGCTAAGAGTGGAGATGGTTAGATATGCATGGGAAAAAAAAAAAGAAAGGAAATATTATTTTCATTTGTTGTTTGGATTTAAAAGTAGAGAAGGAAGAAAATGAGATGAATGAAATATTTTATTAACTAAAATATTTTTAATTTATTTTTTGACTGCTTTTAAGGGGTAGTTTGATAATTTTGTTTTGTTTCCAACCATTTTCACCATTTTATTTTTAACTTCAAAGATTGAGAGAAAGTTCACTGAATTGAAGTGGAAAACTTTTCAAAGATTTCCACCATTTTTTGCTGACATTTTAACTACATTTCCATTACTTTTTATAGGTTTCCATTGAGTTTCTCATTACCAAACACAGTGTGTATATATCTGGGAAATTACATGACACTCTAAAATATGTAAATTATGATAACAGCATAAATTTCAAGCAAATGATAGTGAAGGTCTATGATCATGCCTTATAACTAAAGATTCCTAGAATATTAATCCAAAACCATAACTATTACATGACAGGCTTAACAGACCCTTCCTTTCTATCATTTTATTTTTTGTTTCTACTTATATGTTTATTCTTTTATTGATATATATTTTTTGGCTTATATATTTTCACTGTACAAAATGCTAACACAGTAAACACAGGCCACACCCATCCTATCCATTTACTATACAGTCTATACCTTTATGGCAAACTGAGCAGTTGCACCATATTAATTCTTATGACCCAAAAGGCGTTATAATTAGAAAATAGTCAAGACTTTCAATTTCCAAAGTATGATTTATTTCTACTCTTTATCAATTTTTATTGCTACTCTTCTATAGTTTCACCACATGATTTATAATTTTGCGAAACTCACACCAAATGCCACAAACATCATTTTCTAAACATCAAATAAATAAATAAATATTATATATATATAAGCAACTAGATTACTAAATCAAAATTATGGGATCAATAACTAAGAAAATCTAGAATTTATTATAAGAACTTACTCAGAATTGGAGTACTGATAGAGTCTTCCTTTCTGTGAGAAAATAATCACAGCAATTTCAGCATCACAAAGAACCGATAGCTCATGAGCTTTCTTCAACAGCCCACTTCGACGCTTCGAGAAAGTGGCTTGCCTGCTTGTTGAATTCTCTATTCTCTTCACCTGAACTTTTCCTCTCGCCATCCCCTATTAATTATTTTACCAATGGTATCACCCTTATAAGGAAAACTCCAAATCAATACCATCAAATAGCAGTTCCCAAGAATACTCGTTAAACAAAATATAAATTTCCGACATACTGCAAGAAAATTTTGATTGTAGTATATTGCCAAGAAATTAATATTATGAAATAACTTAAAGAGAAATAAATAAATGCACCCCAAGAAAGAACTAGCTAAAGAAAAGAAACAACAAAAAGCAATGAAACAGCTACAAGTACAGATCAAAAGGAAAATAAAAATAAGGTGTTCTTTATTATTTTTTTTTTTCTGTTTAATTTGAGAATCAGAAAGCAAGTGATGAAAGTCAAATCCTTAAATATATATAACACACCTTAGAATCTCCAGAAACAGCTGGGATGTGTAATGGAAATGGAAGAAACTGGGCATGAAAAGCTCTTTGCTAGCAAAAATTAATGGCAACAATAATCTTGGAATACCAAGAAGTATATATCCATCCTTGCCCGACCAAAGAAGGGGAATAATTATTTTTTTCCACGCCTAAAATGTGGAAAATTTTTCAGAAACCCTAGAAAGAGGGTGCTTGGGCTTGATTGAAGAGTGAGGATCTAATTTGATATCTAGTATGTACTGTGGCCACTGAGCCAAATGTCTCCACTGTTTGTATTTATTTCCTTATAGAGGTAATAGCGATGTGCTTTCTCTTTCAAGTTAAAAGATTAAAGAAATAGGAAATATGCAAATTATCCTTTGCACCTAATAATCTCAAATGGTACGTGGGTTTGTTTTGGCAACCGACAGAAGGTAAATGTATACATATTTTTTGAACTTTTTTTAATAAATTATTTATTAAAAAATATATTAAGATAAAAAATATGATAATTTTTATGAAAATATCAAATAAACCAAATTCAAATAAAATATAACTACAAATTAAATATTTTTACATATAAAATTTAGATATAAATACATATGAAAAACAAATACTCTAAACAGATCCTAAACTAACAACTTTTTAAATTTATCACAACATACTTTATGGCATGACTTATTATATTTTAAAAGGTGCTAAGATGTTTTTCAAAAGTTTAAAAAATATAAACACATCCAAGTGAAAGTTTAACTATCTATATTACTGTGCAGCATCTATTTCCTTATTTGATTAAAATACTCTATTGTAAAAAAAAAATATTTATTTTTTATAACAACTTGAAATAGGTAATAAATTCTCATTCCTTACGTTATTTGGAAGAATTATTATTTTTTATGAAAAAGTATTAATATTATAAAAATATTCATAGTCATAAAATAAAGAAATTATTATTTTTATTCTTTTTTAATATATCAGACATAATATAAAAAAAAAATACCTCAACGCAGCGTAAATTTGAATATAAGTTTAAAAAGTATCCGCAAATACTTCATGTTAGCAAGTATCCTGAGACAGCTGCCGAGCCGAAGGGGAAAAGAAAAAAAAATAATTTGAAAAAATAAATCATAAAAACGCTGTTGGATAAAAATTAATTTGAAAGTCAGTTAATTTAAACATTTTTTTTAAAAGCTGAGTTTAAGTTTTATTAAACTTATTTATTGAAATGACTAATTATTAAACTTATATCCTAAATGATGAGTTGACTTATGCAATCGTTTTTTTTTTTTAAATAATTTTACTATAGGTATACTAAACTCATTTGTGAAGAAGACAAGTTGATTATAATTCAAGTGTTTTTTTAAAAAACGAGTTTAATTTTTTTTTTGTTTTAATGGTATTTTTATAATTTTTTATTATAATAATATTTTTTTCCCTTGTTCACCGCTGCAAATATGTTTAAACAAAAAAGAAATGCTAAAAAATAACGGGTGGACGGAGGAGAAGGTTTATCTTGCTTTTGGTAATATTAAGGAAAAAAAAAAGAAATGTAAAATCAGCATAACAATGTCGAAAACTGAAAGGTAAAAGAAAATACATCAATATATACATGCACGAGAAGATATATTCTATACACAGAACTCACATCAAGCTTTTTTTAATAAGAAAAGAGGGAACATAGGAAAGGAAAGAGTGTTAAGTCATGGTACTGGATAGTAATATTATAGTAAGTTGTCAGCATCATCGTACAATGACTAAAAATTGAACCAGTTATGAACTGACAACACATCAGACAGGCTTATCTGTATAATAGTACCTCGACCAGTAAGAAGGAGAGTGGTCACGTGATCCGTCTTTGAATGTCGAGTCCTCTCATAATTCTCTATGGTTTTGAGTGGCTATTAGGAAACCATAATTTTTTTTTTTTTTAAAGTGGGAAAAGGGATAGGACCAGCCAACTACAACCATAAATGCCTGCCAATGTCGTAAATGGTAGGTTCCAATTCTAACCATACCAACCCTAATTCTAGCCATGTTTCCTTTTCTAACCCATATATCAATTGTCTTGTACGATAAAACCGGTAGCTTCCTTAAAGAGACTCAGTTGATGGAATACATCGTATCAAGTCGTGACAGACTGATTTTGTTATATAGGATGCTCGTTCACAGTTTACATCATCGGTTAGGGTTTTAAATGGATATATGGATTATCTGATTATTATCTGTATCGGATTAGTATCTATAATTTATCGATATCATATTTGTACTGATTTAGTATCGATTTAGTTTGATCAGTTTATGAATAAAATTGTTAGTTTTTCATCGATATCATATTAATATCATATCAATAAAATTGTTAGTTTTTCATCGATATCATATCAATATCTATTTGATTTGAAAATAATACCAAATCAATGTACCCACCAAGCCTCATAGGATGGAATACAGGATATATACAGAGAATTATAAGATAAAATAAGGATAAGGTACTTGAACTTTTTTGTTTCTGATTGAATTGTACTTACAGAAAATGTTATACAAAGAAAACAGGGTATAGCATATGTTAACCGTCTTTATAAAAAAATTACATAAATACAAATTGTATAAGAAATTATTAAAACAACACCGTTATATCACATGTTAGAAAGGAGATATAAAGTTTTATATTTATATCACATCTTAGAAATGAGGTACAACAATATACTATATGAAAACTTTAAAAAATCGTTGTATCGCACATTGTATGTGCAATATAGATTTGGGGTGTATCACACCTTCAACAAGTGATACATGTATAATTATATGTATATCGCTTATTAAGTGTGTGATATAGGCTTAGCAGAGTATCACATGTAAAGTTATGCATAAGGCCCATTTCCCTGCTTTAAAAAAGGGTTGTGGCCAAATTTTTTTTTTTTTTCCATTTAGAAGTGAACCAAATTAGCTATAATAGTAATAATATAATAATATGTTAGTGATTGTTTATGGTATATTGTGAAAGAAATAGATTGATATATACAACACAAGTATTATAACATTTTTTTAAATGTATATTTATTGATTCATACATAATATGATATCTAATGAATTATTTTAGAAACCTGTTTTTGCACCTAAGTAATCAAATTAGTAAACAAATTAATCATTAATATATATAAAGCCTTAAAATATAAAAGTCTTTTAATTTTTACATAAACTAACATAAGAAAATAAAAATCCAAAAATAAAAAAAAATTATTTTGGCCCGCGAGCTGGCCCATGCCAAGCTCATTTGCACACCTCTGATTAGGGCTGGGCAAAAAAACCGATTGAACCGTGAATCGAGCCGAACCGAGCCTAGCCAAACCGAAAATTCGGTTTTTTTTTCATTTCGGTTCGGTTCACGGTTCGGTTCGAAGATAGAGATTCGGTTCGCAGTTCGGTTCGCAATTTCGAACCGAACCGTCTTACTAATTTAAAAAAAAAAAATTATGTTCACTGCTTTAGGCAGTCGGCCCAGCCCCAAAATGAATTAGGGTTTCAAAGCCTCTACAAAGTAAAAGGTTGGAAAGTGAAAAGTGAAAACAGAAAACAAATAAACTTAACTTTCCTAAACTGAAAAGAGTAAAACGAAAATCAAAATCCCAAAACTCTGTGTTCGTGCTCCAAGGTCCATAAACAATGAAGAAGACTGAAGAAGCCACCTGCCAGTCGGCCACCACTACTGCTTAGTCTTGAATCCCCAACGCTTAGTCTTGAACCACCAACGCAAGAGGCACTACCAGTATCCAGATCCACGGCCACTTCTTTACCAGTAAGTTTACCTATAGCTTGGTTTATGGCTACTGATTAGTGATTACTTTGTAAATTTATGCATTTTTCAGTTTTCCTTGGACAATATAGCTGCTATTGCCTTAGTTCTAATTCTAAATAGTGAATGATACAATCTGTGGCCTCTGTGGTTATTTGCTACTTCATACTTGCTGTGTTCCCAAACTTAATTTTTTTCCATTTTTAAGGTTTTGAAAAAAAAAAAAAAAAGTGATTGTAATTGCTCGATACCTTTATCAGATCAGATCACCCTGTCTAATTTTTTTTTTTTTTTTGTCGAAACCACATCTATAAAATGGAAATTATGTTTGGGTGTCAAAATCGGACGAAAGCAGTGAAGAAAGTTGTGATCGATTGATTGATGATTCATGGGCTTGCTTTAGAAGTTTCTATGGGTAGGGTTAAGGTAGCCAGATAGGTTTTATTTTGTCTTCTCTTCTTATATTATTTTTTTAATTAGTAGATGTGAAACCCATCTTTATCTTTGTTATTCAATTTTACGAGTGTTTTCACTTTGCAAAAGAACTACCTCTCTTTTATAAAAAGGAACCATTTGCCAGCAATAATTTTCAGGTCGCCATCAAATGTGTCTTCTCTTCGTGGTTGTATAAAATAGGATACCGGAGTAATAAGTTAGGTATCATAAATTCCTCATTATTAATGCTTTGGACTTACCAAATTGAATTGAATAGCACTAATCTAAATCTAAGCGACACTAAAAAGTTTAAAAGTTGGAGCTTTATTCCATATTAATTAGGTTTATAATTTTAATATTGAGCTTGGGTTAGAGTTTTATCCAATGACTTAGTATTTAAATTTACCTTAACAAATTTCATATCGAATGGCCCATAAAAAGAAAAAAAAAGACACCATATGGTGTCTATGATTTGAAGCGGAACAATACCATTTAGGGTTTGGTTGGATGGTTTGTTTTTTTATTGTTATTGGGTATTTAGTTTGCTTATTCAGTTTGGATATTCTCTCTGTCTGCTTTAATGTTTCCATTTGTTTGATTCAGGGACGGGAGAATTTGTCAGTTGCTCTCCAAAGGAAAATTCAAATCTATTTTTTGCCGTACTAGGAGGTCTTGGACAATTTGGAATCATCACAAGAGTAAGAATTGTCCTTAGTCAAGCACCAAAGAGGTTGTAGATACTACACTAAGGTACACCAAACGATTTTCCTTTTCTTCGTTTTTGGATTTTGTTAAGTGCGGGTCCTTTTCTTCCATTGCCAACCTGCTGTGCTTAATGATGTTGGATTCTACTGCTGTAATTACTATTTCACGAGCTTTGTATTGTTCAACAAGAGTATACTACTACATACATGCCATTTGTTTCCAATTTTGTGCCTTAAAACTTGTGTGCCAGTTCTGCATAATTTCATGAAAGACAGCACATCTCTAGTTGCATATTTTCATAGATCTTATTATAAATAGATAGGGTGATACTTTTTGAACTACTTCTATATAATAAACCAGAAGAATTTCATCCACTCTGTGCAATTAAAATTAAATTTCCTTATATTTACAGCTAATAAAAGGATATGAAAATGTTTATTATTATTATTATTATTATTATTATTATTATTATTATTATTATTATTATTATTATTATTATTATATCCTTGTTGTCCTTTGTACTTTTATTGTCATTAGAGTATCATCGATGTTAGTGTTTAACGTAGAAAGACTTAAAAATCAAATATCGTAAAAGTTATGAAAGCAAACTATTTTTTTTTTCTCTTTTTAACATATTCACCATACGACTATCAATTAGCATATGCATCTGCGGGGCTGTTGTTATTTCTTTGCTAAAAAAACATGAGGATGGATATCCTAAATGTATCACCTAGACAGAAGTCAAGTCTGGGTTAATCTATCATCATCATCTTAAAGCAAAAGGAAAGAAAGACGAAGCATGCGTTTCCACTTCCGGCCGGTTGGAAATTCTACATATTTCTTCTTCTATTTGGTCCAACCAATTATAAGGACTGACTAGTGATGTCTATTATTTAAGATAATTATATATATAATATGTTTGTGCTCTTAGCTAAGGTCAGATTTTTACAAAGGAGTTTTATTTATTTTGTTTTACTTTTCAGATGTCTTCGTTTGATGCACAGAGTATGAGCAAACCAGTAAATGTTGATGCTTCGAAGAGCAATCCAATGGATGTGGATGCATCTGAGGAAAAAGTGAATAGAGATGAAAATGTTGGCAAAGACTATCAGAATGATAATAGTGGTCCTCTACCTTCTTCCGGTACAACATGTAAACTCCCTTCCTCTCCATCAGCTTCTAACAAAAGACAAAGGTCTAAAGTGTGGGCACATATGACATTAGAATCAGATCAAAATGGGAACAAGAGGGCAAAATGCAATTATTGTCATAAAACCTTTAAGTATACTGGCGGGAATGGAACTAGTGCATTGCTTACTCACTTGAAGAGATGTAAACAATTTGTTAGCAAAGACACAACGGGTAAACAGAAACTCTCCCTAGTATATTAGAAAATAAGCATCTTTCCATTCAACTAAATAGTAATTTTGATGAAAGTCGGTGTAGAAGAGAGCTTGCTAGAATGTTTGTAGTTGCTGAGCTGCCATTTAGATTTGTTGAAAATGAAGCTTTTATCAGTTATAGCAATGTATTGCAGCCTAAGTTTTCAGTTCCATCTCGTACAACTTTAAGACGTGATTGTCTAGAGTTGTACAATGAAGAGAGGGAAAAATTGAGGCAATATTTTGCTAAATTTACTGGTAGGGTGTGTTTAACTACTGATACTGGACTTCTTGCCAAAACTTATCTTACATGTGTCTTACATGTCACTTCATTGATGAGAACTGGAAATTGCAGAAAAAGATTTTGAATTTTTGTCAAATTTCTGGTCATTCTGGTGAGGCAATTGCCAATGCTGTGGAGGCATGTTTGAAGGGATGGGGTATAACAAAGGTTCTTACAATCACTGTAGATAATGCAAGTTCAAATGATGTTTGTATGCAGTATTTGAAAAGAATATTTCAATCTTGGGGAACACTTATGTTGAAGGAGAGTATCTCCATATGAGATGCTGTGCACATATTTTAAGTTTAACTGTGAAAGAGGGTCTGAAAGATATGGATGATTCCATATTTAGAATTAGATCTGCTGTTAGATATGTTAGGTCTTCTCCATCGCGATTGGCGAGGTTCAAAAGCTGTGTGGCAGAAGAAAATGTAGGGAGCAAGGCACTATTATCTTTAGATGTTGAAACCAGATGGAATTCAACATATACAATGTTGGAGTCGGCTGTGAAATTTCAGAAAGCATTTGAGTTGTTGGAGATGAAGGATGAGAAGTTTAGGGCAGATCTTACAGGCAATAAAATGAGGGGACTTCCTACAGAAGAAGATTGGGTATATGCACGTGGCATATTGCCTTTCTTAAAAACATTTTATGATGCTACTTTGAGCATTTCTGGTTCTTTATATGCCACTTGCAATCACTTTGTTGAAGAAATTATGGGTGTTGGGAGTGAGATCAAAGAACAATGTGGAAGTGATGATCTTTCTGAGAATGATGGCTGAAAGAATGAGAGTAAAGCATGAGAAGTATTGGGGAAATATTAACAACATGAATGTATTGTCATTTGTGGCTGCAGTTCTTGATCCTCGTCTAAAATTGTCTTATGTGGATTGGATGGTGAGAGAGGTTTATGATGATGAGAAGGGAAACCAGCTAATGGAAAAAATTAACTACACCCTCTCAAGCTTGTTTTATTATTATGATTCTTGTATTGAGCACAGTGAGGAAAGCTTGACAAATTCTGAAAGTCATGTGAAAGAACCAAAAGTGGAAATGGTAAATGAAGAGCGTAAAAAGAAAATGAGAAACAAGTTCACTAAAAAAGTGGAGTGAACAAAACGATGCAAAGGAATGAATTGGAGAAGTATTTGGCAGAAGAACGGGAGGAACTTGATGATGATGATAAAGGTTTTGATGTATTGGATTGGTGGAAAAAATTCTCATGTAGGTACCCCATCCTCTCTTTAATGGCTAAAGACATCTTAGCAATTCCTTTGTCAACCGTGGCTTCAGAAAGTGCTTTTAGCACGGGTGGTCGAGTTCTTGATGTTTTTAGGAGTTCACTGACTCCATATATGGTGGAAGCCCTCATATGTGCACAAGATTGGCTCAAAAAATCTGCAATTTTGTCCATTGAGGAGGATCTTGAAGCACTGGAAATTTTTGAATCAGGTTTCAATTTGTTAAATTTTATATTAGTTTCAATTTCTTTCATATGTTGATTATGTGCTAATAGGATGCCTTTTTTATATATTGCAGAAACTGAAGTTGTGAAATTGATGGATTCAGCTACTACAAATATCACCATCAATTAAACTAAGGTCACTAGGTCAGTCCATTGAACTTCAATTTACTACTTAAAAGAATTACTTGTGAGCACAAAATGTTTTTTAAAGAAGGAAATTGATCAATTGTAAAGTTTAGATACTATGCCACCAAAATATCATTTGTGAGGTGAACTTTTTTTATATTTACTTCATTTAACTTTTGTCCTCTCCAGGTATCAAGATTGGGTTCTAAATTTTGTCATCAAGGAGATGTCCCATTTGAGCTGAGGTTGAAAATGAAGAATACAACCTTCTTGCAAGAAGAAAACAAGAAAAGGAAGTTGGAATTATGTAGTGAAAATAGTAGAACCAATCCACCTATTGCTGAATGGTTAAATTGTGAAGTCAATGTATTATTTTAGCCATTGTAATGTTAAGTTTTATGCTCTAATGAAAACATGGATGTTACTTTATTCTATTTGCTCTTGATGTTGTTTGCCCAAATGTGGGAATTGGAAAAGCAGGTCCTAACTAATGAAAAAAGTTCTTTATGTATGCAAACTAAAGCCTCTCTCCCTTACGTTGTACCCATCTGGACGCTAATTTGTTCTGTTTATTTATTCTCTCGTCTAACCTTCTGGCTGAGAAACTGTCCTGTGCAGGACTTCAAGAGGACAGCATACATGGAGGCGGATCTTCGATGTTCTACTACCATTCAGAGTATGGAAAAGAGGCTAAGGGCAGCTTGCCATATGGACAATGTTGTGAAGGTTAGAATCAAGCAGTTTTTCTTTTAATCTCTTATTCTTCATTAACTTTATGATGCTAATAACCTTTTATCTTGGTTATTATAAATTTACCTTAAAACAGAAGCATGATAAAATTTGAACAACCCAGAATTTTTTTTCTTTCTTTATAAAATTTGAACAACCCAGAAGCTTGAACCATTTTTTGGTGTAAGCTGAAAACTGTTTGGTTGGAAAACAAAACTGGTTTATCATGGTTTTAAAGCATTTTTTAAAATCCCTTCAATTCTCTTAAGACATGCAAACCTTTTGCTACAAACTCAAGCTCCTGGAGAGGACAAGGAAGCAATGTTTAAGTCCTTGTTTATCTCTTCCATTTATTGCTTTTTTATTCTCCTCTCAGTTGCATAATATTTTTCTCCTTCAAGCTATGCATTTGAATTTTAGTGTCTGCACTTCATGCATAACTCATGCAAGGCTTGTGGACATACATGCACCAGTAGAAAGTCTTTTCCTCTTACAGCATATTTCAGCTTTGATATGAAACATTTTGACAAATTCATGCTTTAACTTGAGCAGGTTCTTGTAATAAAACAAACAGCATTATCAATGGCACCGGTTTGAACGGTTCCGTTGCAGGAGAAGTTTCAGAGTTTACAATATATCTGAATGACCTTTTTAAGCATCCATCTCCTGTTGAAGTTGATAAGGTGAGAGTGCAGATTGCACGGAAAAATGATTCTCAATATATATGGCCAATAATATACCCTATGCAGCTCCTTAATGGTACAGATCTTTCACCTCTTACATTTTTTTGTAACATTTCAAATGATAGATTTTGATTCCTGAAGTATATTTATTTTGGAAGTGAAGTATCTGGAACAATTAAGTTAGAAGAGTCCAGCCAGACAGCGAATGCTCCTGCACCAACAGTTGGCCTCAGCAATAATGTATGGTGTTAGTCCTATTTTAAATTCAGCCAGCTATCTTTCTTATGTTGATGGATTTTCATACTGAAATCAAACAGGTGCAAACTCAAGTCTTGCCAGTGCTTTCAAAGTGATTTACACGCCTGAAAAGAGTGGGATATATGGGATTCATGTCTACTGTGGAAGCATTTTACTGAATGATGGTCGTCCCTTTGAAAAGGAAGTGAGAGCAGGTATTTCACTTTGTATGATTTTTTTTCATTCTTATAATTTTTACTCCGGTTTACCCTTGTCTTTCCTCTATGCATTTTTCATAGGTGTTGCCTCTCCATTTAATCATATTTTATAGCCTTACAAGTTGCAATGTTAATCTGGCATGCGGATATGAGTTTAACAAAGATATAAAAGTCTAGCCTAAGTTGCACATCTAGATTATTTTATTGATGGACCATAAAAGTTTTGCAAAGTGATACAGAAAATTTCATTTTCCCCGAGATGTAATAATATGCCTTCAGATGGACATGAACTTCATTGTTTTGAAGTATATGAAAAAATTTCCTTCACGTTGTTACTATTGGCATGCAACATATTCAGTCCTCTGTTTAATGGATTTCATTGGAATAGAGAAGTTACGTATCTCATACATTGGGACTTTCTTCTCAATGTGCAGCTTACTTTAATTGTGTTGCCTAATGTTTCTGTTATTTTCATCTATGATGGAATGGTTGTTTTCCGTAACTTATAATAAATTGGATTATGGATTCCGATGCAGGCGAGGTTAATATGTCGCTTTCAGGAATTGTGAAGTTTGATTCTAAGGTGGCAAAGCTAACTAAGAATGATAGTTTTGTGAAGCTTAGTGATAAGTTTAACAACCCTGTCCTCTCACAACAAGCAAGGCTGAAAGTAGAGATTACTTCAATCAACAGCTCTGCTTTTAGCACTTGGATGTTCACCGACAATAATGATGGGACATACACCGGTCAATATTTAGCAAAGGATGTTGGAACTTATGAAATATGTGTATCACTTTATGGAAACCGCTTCAACTCATGCCCCATTGTGATCAATGTTTATAGTGGTGAGAAAGGAACTTAGTGCATCAGTTAACTGCTTTAATTTGGAAAAAATAATATAGATGTAATGTTTTCAGTTATATGTGCTCTAAGTTTGTGCAAGTGCATGACGTATATTTTTGTGTTCTGGATTTAGGGAATTTATGTTGCTATACGAGGGAAACAATTGATGATATCACATGCATTGTTTTGGCTCCAACACTTGTAGAGTGCGAAATCAGATGATGTTTTTGTGCTGCTTTCTTTTGCAGTTCTACCACAAGGCTTTTAATAGAGACACGGAGATGATGATTATTGGTGTATTTAGGACACTGAATTGTGCTCCTCATATTAAGATTCTCATCTCATCTTCTATGTCATGAAACCTGGAAGTAATGAAGATTTGTCCATCACATAGATGTGTTTGATCAATTAGTTTCTTATGATTTATGCTAGTTCTTCACAACATCTTCACTTGTTAATTGAAATATAGACCAAAATCCATAAAGTGGACAATTGGATTTATGAGTTTAATTTCATGTTCATATACATAAATACTTATAGTGATGTTGTCATAAAATTAAATTCTCTTTTTTTTTTTTTATATGGTTCGAACCGTATATCAAACCGTATCGAACTGTTTTTTTTTAGGTTCGAAAAATTAGTGAACCGAACCGTAAGGTTAGGTTCGTTTTTTCAAAATAACCGAACCGTTATTTTAGGTTCAATTAGGTTCGGGCGACGAACCGGACCGAACCGTACCGCGCCTACCCCTACATCTAATAGCAAGTCCAACATTCGATACTTGTAAAAAAAAAAAAAAAATGTATTGTATCTCCAAGGTGGGATACAATAATACTATTTCTGTAATTTTTTTTCCACAATTTTGGTTTTGTGTTTTTTTTTAAAGTACGTTATATATGTAATATTCTTAAGAAAATATCTAGAAATTGTTAAAAGTTGCACTTAAGACGAAAATTTTTTTCATCTGCTCGCTGACGTGGTAAGTAAAATTAATTTAAATAATTTTTTCCCACATGGCAATTTTTTTTAAAACTTTTTTCCTTCTTTCTCTCTGTTTTGTCTATCTCAAACTAGAAGCACAACACCATCGATTAGCTTCATCATCATCATCATCATCACCATCATCTTCTTCTTCTTCTTCCTCTTCTTCTCCTTAAATAAAAAAAAAAAAAAAAAAAAAAACCATGTTAGAAAAAAAATAAAAGATTTTTTTTCTTTGCTCTCGTTCTCTCCTCACTCTCTCCCATGATAGACTGATTCAATGACAAAGACAAAGCTTTTACTTCCACCTCCATCTTTGCTCGAATTCATTTCTCTTCTATTCCCAATTCTCTAAATCAAACTAATACCGTTGTATGTCTTTCATTTATTATTATTATTATTATTATTATTGAGTTTGAATGTATTAGTCCACTGAAGTTGAAGAAAAAGGTATCTTTCCCATTCTCCTTACAGGTGGCAAGGGCAAGCAGATGGGTGTATGTCCCCTCAATTCTTTCTTTTTCTTTTCTTTTTTTGTATTTACAAGTCAAAATCAAAATGGACGTTAAGTTTATACTGTGTTTGTGTGTTGAATACAGGCCAACATGCCCAAGTAGTATCTTGAAATCGCAACTTTAGAACATTGAAACCAAATGATTGAGATTTAATCAATACCTAATAAAAATAAAAGATGAAAAAAAAATCTCAAGACATTATGAATACTTGCACAGAGGGGGAGAGAGAGTGGTGGTGAGATCTTAAGCATTTAAAGATGGTGACCCAAGTGGTTGTAGATACAGATATTCTTTTATGTTTCGATAGACGATGGTTACGAGTTTCGAGCGTGGTCGAGGTGCATGAGTATGGCTAGAGAGAGAGGGGGGGGGGGGGGGGGGGGGGGGATGGGGATGTGGGGGGTGGAGTAGAGGCATGTTTTGTGAGAGAGAGGGAAGAGGCCATAAGTGGAAGATAACCGATGGCGGGTTTTGGTCCGTAGACGTTTTCAAGAAGATGAGAAGTTGGTGGCAATATAGAGGTCAAGAGATGGTGCGTGTAAGCTAGTGGTTGTTGTTGTATGAGCTTCAATTTTTTAGTTAAGGTTAGAAGAAGAAGAAGAGGAGGAAAGAGAGAGGAGAGGAGAGAGCAAATAAATAAATTGCCACATGGACAAAAAAAATAATATCTTAATTAATTTTACCTGCCATGTCAATGAATAGACGGAAAAATAGACGATTTCCATTCAAATGTACTTTAAGTGAAACTTTTAAAAAATTTAGGTATTTACTTTGTGCAAAATTTTCTTTAAGCACAATTCCATTACAAACAAAAAAGTTCAAGCATTGTAAATGGAAATTACTTGATAGAATATAGATAAATAATTTTTAGTACCAAATCTCTTAACTCCTATGCCCTATCCTGTAATATCTATCTTGCTAAAATTATAAGATAATATTAATAAAAAGAAATAAACAATTTGTTATACGTATTTTAGAGAAAAGTTGAGTTCAAACCCATTTATTATGAAAATTCCTAAATAAAATTTACTTAATTGTCATATTTGTTCTATCTTCCTTCTCGTATTAACTTAATTCATCTTCTTATTTTACTTTCTCTCTTTCTTTTTTATTTCAAAGTTACCATGCTTTTCATCTTCTTAATCTTGTATTTTCTAAATTTTTTATAAAAACGTCTTTGAAACATAGGTTAAGAATTTTTGTAAAAAAAAAGTTGAATAATCACTTTATTGTGTGTTCTTTACTTGTGATTCTATGTTGATATTATTCTTCCTCTTTGATATAAAGATATTTCGACTTTCATATATAAATTATCTTTGCATATCACATAACATATAATTTTAAGAAATTATTTTTTAATTTCTTTTTACGAGTTATTTATAGTGAACACGCAAAAATAAAGTAATTTTTCATATTATATGAAACCATATATATTATGGTAAAAAAGTAGGTATAAGGATTCGATTACAACAGCTACGTCCATGCCACGTAACTATCGTGATCCATGGTATTTAAGAAAAATGTCATGTAAATGGATGACTAGTAGAGAAGTGAGTATAGAGAAGGAGCTAAAAATATTAATAATCTAAAATGTATTTATACAAGTGCATGAGCTGTAAAGTGTCAGGCCTTCCTAAAATTAATAAAGTAGAATTTTAGTTCAAACTTTAAGAGCATGATAACATATTTCTAGAATTTCTTGATCAAATCAAGAGAAGAGATATTTATAAAACTTAGTCACTGATATCGTACATTGGATTGGGTAGATGATTGATAAATGTATATTTTCTACATATTTATCCTACATTTAACTCACAATTTTATACATATTTTAGTGTTTTTAAAGATAAATTTTGTTGTGATTAGATAAATTCCATGGTTCAAGGTCGAGCTCATTTAAATATGCAAAAAGCTATAAAATGGATTAATCCGGGCTTAAATAGCCCTTGTTTGGTCACAAGTTTGAATTATCAAACCCCTACCTTTTAATGAAAGGATGAATCAAACATTTGTGTGAAAGAAAGGCATCTTAATTGACTTGCATGAATTTCATTAATGGTGAATGTTGTGTATCAGTATATATGGATATGTGAAATTGCAGTTTAACTAGGATGGCAACAACGGCTTTTCCAAGACCAAATAATAACCTTAAGTAAAATTGCAGTAGTATCAAGCCACTTCAGATCAACACAAGTAAAAACTTTAGTACAGGTCGAGCTATACAAGAAATAGCTAATTTGATGGTCGAACATTAAAACAGTAGTAGTAACAATACCTACCATGCCTGCAAGTATTCAAGACAACTAAGTCACTACTGCAGTAACTTGTGGCATGGAACTTGGCATGAATGAGTCAACAACATTGAAGCAATAACAATATGACAACAACTTAACAAGAAACTAGTGCCAGCTTTATGAGAGACCCGACGAAGAACACCATGTCAAGTTGTTGCTATAGATATTTATAGAATGTTAAGGTGCTGCAATCTTAAGCCCAGCAAGACAGAAGCAACTGAGCTCCATCGGTCTAACTAACTAGCCTCCATTGAACCTGAGCACCATATGTAACGATGAGCCAAAAGCATGCCGAGCTGCTCCATTATACATAGCCAAGTGGATTGTAATCCATGCTGACTTGACCCGGCCCCTAACAAGCTAAGCTCCGAGCGAATGACTAAGTTCGAGCTAAATTATCACTGAACCGAGTGATGGTAGCTTCTTAATCTCCATCAACCAATGACTTGATTGGACCATTTTTACAAAATACGAAGTTGAAGTTTTCACAAATTTATAAAAAGCTAATAAGTTCTATTTAATTTTTGTTGCAACCACCAATGTAAGCAAGCACACCTACAAAAGTAGCATATGAAGTATTATGTCGTATACTTTTGGGATCATCATCATCTACTTTACTCACTTATCTATTATCTAACGAAAAAAAAAAAAAATAGCAAAGCATAGAAAAAACATGAGCTAAACTACGGTTAATGCTAACACATGTATACATGTTTTCAAAGTAAAATTAAGAATATAAGTTTGTAAAAGAAGAAAGGACTTAGGATTTACTTCACCAATTGCTAATCATATGGTCTCTTAATAAACCTAGAGAGTTGTCTATTGGGTTTATTTGCACCATTGGACTAATGAAGATAAGTTAAGCCTCTCTTGACGTCAGAAACTCTAAATTTAGATCAAGCCACTGGAATCTCTTCTCAAGTAATCAACATTCTAGATCCGCATAAAGTTTAAAAATCCTTTGTTTAAAAACCCATTTTGGAAATTTAAAAACCAGTGACAGAAACCATCCCTCTCTGAAGGTGATTATGAGCAACTTCATTAGTAGCCTATATCTTTTCAAAAGAATGATCTCTTGATCTATTCAATTAAAATCAGATATGAATCTAAAAGGTGCACCACATATTTAGACCCATGAAGTTAAGTTTGAGCTATAAATATAAATACCCAATCAATATTCAATTAAAAAGTGCACTTGAAATCACATGAATCAAGATTTAAATTCAAAAACCTTAAGTTAAGATAATTATTTCTCCATAACTGCAAACATTAAGCACATATTCAGAAGAAATAATATGGAAATTTGAATGAAAATTATAGATTGAGCATAAATGGGTCTTGCAAAAACAAACTTTGAGTTTAAAATGAAATTACCCATAAAACTTGAAATTCCATAGTAAGAAGAAACAATTCTTTCATTAAAGATTTTTCTTACTATAAAGTTAGTAATTTGTTACATATGGTACACTCCTTATTGGATGTCCATGCACGTTTATTAATAAGCTATAGGCATAGAAGTCATGAAGATCTTATTCGCTGACATGATAAATTCTTTATAACGGAATTCATCCTTATTTTCATGCAAGCATTGTTGAGCCCGCTAATTTATGACAGCTAGATAAGGTCACTTTTCGTGGGTCTGATTTAAGGCTCGAAGTTTGGCTACGGTCTAAACTGTATTCTTTTATTTAGAGGCTCAAATTTTAGCCCAGCTTTAATCGTAGGTAGACTCTAATGCTCAACTTTGGAGCATGATTGAAGCTGTATCATGACGTCTAGTGGTCGATCATCTCGGTGTAAACCAATAGTCATGTCAAGTGCTCGACTTTGGGTACGGCTGGCAACTTTGCCTTGTTTTACCTTACAATTTTGCCCTCGATAGGCATTTTTGATAGCTTCGATGGAAATCTTTTTTTGAACTTTGTTGTTATTTTGCTCCATATCTGATCCAAAAGACTTTGTGTTCTTCTTTTCTTGATCCTATGAGCAAAAAAAAAAAAAAAAAAAAACAATATTTAAACAATAAAAGCACAAAATTCATAGGAATTTATCTAAAAATGGATCAAATTAAGCCTAAATTCATATGAATGGAATAGAGTATAGAAGACTTATCGAATTCTCCCACACTTAAGCCTTTGCTTGTCCTCGAGAAAAACATTAATTCAAAACCATAAGATAAAGCTTCTTGGATAGGAAAATAGATCATGAATGGAATCCAACCAGGTAGAACTTAAAGTTCTCATTCAGTTAAGCCCAATCACCTATTTAACTTAGCATTGTAAAATTTCAATCAATTCTCACTAAACTTGTGTCGAAGTTACTTGTGTCAAGTAGATCAGCTTTTACCCTTATTGTTTAATTAAGAATTCTAAAGAAAAAATTACTCAAAAAATCAAACAAAGTAAGAGGACCACAATCAACTTTATCCCCTTATGCATATAGGTATGCGGTTCCTTAATCATCTCTCTAAGCATCATAGTTTAAAAATGAAGGCATGCACATCAGTTCATCTCCTAAATTTCCTCTCCTTATTTGTGCTTTCATTTCATTATTATTATTTATTTATATACTTTGAAGCTATAGAGAGGAAGGTCTTTTCCTTATTCTTTACTTTTTCCTTCAGAGGGGCTTCTACCCTTATCTTTTCGCTTTTTTTTTTTTTTTTTAGTTTAATGACTTATTTGAAATTGATAGAAGGGTCAAAAATTGCTCTTCTTAGGGACCAACTAATAGGAATCAAGTTGCTTGAAGCCATGGAAAAGAGAAACAAAGGGAAAAATATCAAAGAGCAAGGTCAAAGGGCATTCCAATAGGTCGATACAAATCTGACCTGAAAGTTCCAGCCCTTAGTTTTGCAATTTTTTCCAAGTTTTACATCACCTAAATGTTTTATAGCAAACATATTTCTACTTTTGAAAAACATTTAATATTGATATTAACTCATATTATATGCATAATTCTAGTGATTTTGTATCAAAAGAAATTTTGTAAAATATTCTTGGTGGATAGCAACAATATTGAACGTTATGAGAAATCATTTTTTTTTTTTTTTTTACTTTTGATAAAATTCACTATTTTGTATATATGCATCTTAACAATAAAAACCATAGTTACATATATATAATATATATATTGAAATTTCAATGGTCTTATATTTGTTTAAAAATTTTATTTAACACTTTATTTTACAAGATATGGTTTTGCTTATTTGTGACATGAAACTTTAAGTATATTCTTTCTTGAAGTTTTCCTAAGTTAGGTTCTTAAATAAACTTTTTATTCTTAGATTTTGCAAATATGAAAATTATAGAAAATCATGATTTTATAGTTATTTTGAGTTTACGAATATTTCATTTTCATATTAAACTTTTTTTAACTAATTATTTCTCAAAACATGAATTTTATGTGATTGTGAAGAGAAATCATTCTAAGTTGTGTCATCTTTAAATGTTTTAAGTTTTAGCATATGAGAAAAATTAAATAAATAGCTTGTTTTAAATTTTTATTCTTATAATAACTCTTTCTCAATTAATAATAATTTTTTTTCAACGCCTGAACCTCTAAGGGGTTGTTGGAAAAAAACTAAAACTTTTAGTTTGTTACAAGTGGGTGCATAATCATTATAACTATTATTTTTATATTTCCTTAACTTCATGAGAAATGAATTTACTTCTCAAAACTTGGTTTCTTAAGTTATATACCGACTTTATTTCTAAATGGATTTCAATAAGAGAGTTGATTTTTAAGTTTGTTTTAGAAAAATTGTTTTATTTATCGTGTTCATCAAAACATTGACATATGTCTTTATAAACCTCCAAAGTTTTACGATCGATTAAGCTTAAACCCTAATTAGAAGGTCGACCGGAAACTTTAAAGTTAACAAAACCCTAGTTAGACGCAACAGTTTAATTCCGACCATCCCGTGTTCCTTACCTAAGTGAGTAAGTAAGAGATTAGTATGTAGAATAGTTCGTAATAATATAAAAAATATAAAAAATATCAGTTTAGTCAAACTGTAATTAGTTTTGAACCCGATCGAATATAGTCTTCGAAAAACATGTCCCAAGGCTCTAATAGTAAAAATATTCCAGATACACCGTTAGACTCATAAAAATATAAGGTTTTCAAAAATATCAGTTTTATAATTTTTCAGTAACTAAAAATATCAGATATCGCATTTATACTCGTATTTTCTTATTACCGATACTTATTAGTCATATCTACTTTACATTATACTGTTCATTACTATTCTATACTATTCATCTATCTCTACTTTTCCTTACAACCTATTCTTACTACCTATACACTTATTTTCTTATAATTTTTATTTCCAATACAACTTCACATCTGTCACATCTTACTTTTCATTAACAAAAATACAAAATATTAAATATCTCTCCCTCTCTCTCTTAAGATGGCACCGACCCCTCTCTCTTTCACACTCCATTTGTTTTAATTTTTATTTAATTAATTATCACAAATTGTCCTCCTCTTTTTTCTATAAATACCATCCTTTTCTTCAATTTCTTTCACACCTTTCTTACACTACCAAAACTCTCACATATTCTCTCTAAAAGTTCTCTCTATTTTTCTCTTCTTCTATAGGTAATAATCTAAGCTTTTTATATGTTCATTTACTTAGTATGAACATAATATGTGTTTTCTAAACCCATGGAGGTTAAGAAAGCAACAATATGTTCATACTTTGTTCTTGTTCATGAATCTATTTTCCTTTATATTGTTCATATTTATATCTAACTAAATATATCTATATAATTATATATATTTTAGAGCATATAAGCTCACTTGTTATCGCAATTTGTTTACCTTCATTGCAATTTTTTTATTTTCCTTGTAATTTATTTACTTTCATGTTATTTTAAGACTAGTCTTTCTAGTTTTAGATTTATTCTCATCAAGTCAAAACAATTTTTTTTTTTTTTTTTGGACTAGTCTATTTTTAGTCCTTGGAAGCCTTGATGGAGCTAAGGCTCCCAATACTTGACAATTATTGTTATTATGCTTATTTGTTTATTATATTCTTTATTATCTTATCTTGTGATATTCTTAACTTTTTATAAACTACATAATCATATTCATGCATGGCTAATGAGTTATTATCCAAATAAGAAAGAGATCTTCTTAATGAAAGAGTAATCTCTTAAAATTTTTATCACTTAATAAATGTTTTTCACCAAGACTTGGAACGGTGTTTTCAAATAAATTCCTTTTAAAAGTTTATTAAAGCTTATCATGAAATTTCAAACTATTGATAAAGAAGTTTCTTCAAAGTCTAAAGATACTTTCTTTTCAAATGACAATATAGGAAATCTTGATATATAGGTGATAACTTGATACTATGACAAAATTTTTATCAACTTTCTAAATAAAGAGCTAAACAAGTTTTCAGGAAAAACCAACTTACAAGTCTTAAGAAACCTACTTAGAAAAATGAAATTTGTCAACAATCTAAGAAAATAAATTTTTAAAAAATAAACTCATTAAGTGCTACTAAAGAAAACTTTTGAAACTCTAATTTTCAATTCTTAGGAATAGAATCGGTAGACAACTTCAAAAGACCAAACTTTATTTCAACTCACTTTTGATAAACTAAAGAATAAAAATATAGAACATTAAATTATCATCACCAAAAAATTTATAAATTATTTCAACCACATAAAGTAAAGTTTAACGAATCCAATTTTCCAAAGCCTAGGAAAGGTTGTTTTATGGAAATTAATTAAATGAGACAACACCTATAGCATCATGTTTAAAAATATGAGTCTATTTATATACCAAAAGATTCTTTTCAACCATATACGTAGTTAAGTTCTACTTAATAAGTTTTGAGTAAAGAAGGGATTAGAAAATGTTATTTTTTAAAAGAGGGAATTTTCGTGGTAAATCTATACCCCTCTCATATGTGACCCAAAAGACTTCTTAAAGTAAAAGTAACCTTAGAAATGGATAGAACTTTTTCGAGTAAGTAGAAAACGATATATAATATGCAAAATTCTGAGTTAAAATGAGCAAGTTATGGCCATTTTAAGTTGGAATTTCCACAAATCCGATTTTTACTGCAATTAGAATATAGACTTAGAATCCTTAAAGTAGAAATTCCATGAAAGACTTATTTTGGGTATTTCATCTTGTCTAGGTGAAGAAGGATCTGATATTGCTTTCTCGAAAGATTATTTCGACTAGGAGCAATTGCCATGGAGTGAGTTAATCTCTTATTAATTACATTTCCTTGAATATGCTTGTAAGTAGTGGCACTAGAGATTAAGAAAAGATAAAAGAATAAATATTGTGTGAATTAGATGCTTGTTGAATGAAGTGGATGTTAAATAAGAAGCTAAGTATATCGAAAGAAGGTTTGGTGAATAAATTATGTTCTCTTATAATATGAAAATTGTTTTGGTCACCTTTAACTTGAAATTGACAATAATTAAATACACCAATATTAAAAACGATTCATGCATGACATATTGTGGGTCACATTTATCTTTCGCTACTACTCTTCACGTGGGGAAACGATGAATTATAGCGGTGGCTAGTAGTAGCCGAACAGTCTACATGGGCAAGTAAGAGCCGGTAAGTCTGCAAATATTAATGGTTGAATGGGTTGATAACGATAACTACCCAACCCCCAACATGGAAGGTGTAAAATCCATGCTACACATGGTTTCCAATTAATCGTGTGTACTTTGATTCCTTATATAATTGTTGCATACACATATGATTGTCTAAAATACTTGTATGTTTTATGGAAATATTTTGAAGATGGGAGTTATCTCGCTAAGCTAGTTTGCTTATATTGCTATAGCTTTTTATTTCAGTTTGATTACTTGTAGTTGGCACCAATGAGCCCCTTTTGTCAGGTATAAGCCAAAGTTACTAGGAGTTTTTGGAAGAAGTTTGCCTATTTAGTTTTTAGGTGTAGAATTCTAAGAAAAATCTCTATAGTAGGCTTTTGATATATATTCATGTACGTTTTTTAAGTTGGCTTAGAATAGCAAGACTTTAAGGATGGAGGAATGCCCTTAAGAAGTTGTAGGAATTTTGAACTTTATGATTATCATATGATTATTCTTATAAATCATTGTATGCTTTTATTATCTGCTTAAATGTAATACCCATTTGAGTCTTCTACTATCTTGGAAGCACGTATTGCATGTAATATCAAAGCTCTTGCATGACTAAGGTTGTCATTCATTCGCTTTAATATTATGTGCGATGGACTACTACGTTTAGGGTACCATTCGGGGTGTGACAGTCTTATAAATAAGTTTTTAAGGAAAATTTGCATAACAAAAAATTATCAACATGAGCAATTTATAAAGATTTTATTTTAGTACTTTGAAAAGAGTATAGTTGAAAAATTATCCTAAGTCTTCATGAAAATACTTTCTAAGTGTTGAAAATCATTTCTCTTGAGAGTTTAGCTCCATTTCTATATTAAAGAAAACAATTCATATTATGATTTTGAAAATTTTGTTGAAACAACAACATCATAATATGACATGCATGAATATGAACTTATTTGTTATATTATAAGATAAATTATAAACTCATGTAGAAAAATAAAGAATAGAAAATTAATTGGTAAATATAAGAACAAAAATATGGAAGTCTTAGCTTGTTATCAAGACTTCTTGAAACTTAGAAATGGACAAGTTCCATGAAGATAAGAAAAGCAAAATCAAAGAAAAACATGGAAGTTTTAGGTTTGTTTCAAGGATTTTTGGGACTTAAAGATGGACAAGTCCCATAAAGAAAATAAGAAAAGCAAGAAAATGATTTTGGGAGTCTTAGACTTTAGCAAAGCTTCTCGAGACTTGAATATAGCCAATTTCATAAATAAAGCAAAGCAAATAAATAAGAAAATCATGGGAGTCTTAAATAAATTTTCAATGCTCCTCGAGACTTACAAATTGACAAGTCCTTTTTTTTATTTTTGACTTGATTAAGAACAACTCTGAGACTTAGATTATGGACAAGTCTTAAAGAGCAAGTAAATAAATAAATTGCAAGAGATAAAATAAGTGCAAGGAAATAAATGCTAGACTAGTGAGCATTTATGCTCTAAATAATATAAGTATTATATATACCTATTAATATATAGAACGTTAAGTTAGTAACAAGAATAATACGTAGACATAAACATGATCATGAAGTTAAACATGACATGAAGAATATGTTATCTTTACAGTTTCATTCCCTAGCATATGCATCATGAGGATTTTATACGGAAAATACAACATACGTATTTTCATGTCATGTAACATAATATATGAAGGATTTAGTGTTTACCTAAGGTAGTTGATGAAAGAAGAATTTGAGAGAACTTAGGATTTGTATATAGATGAAAGAGAGAAGGAAAGTGTTTGAGAAAAATTTTAGAGAGAAAAGTTATGGAAAAAATTGGTAGAGTTTTTTTATGATGAAAGAAAAGTGTGTAAAAAGTGAAGGAGAAAACTGATATTTATAAAGGGAAAAAGGAGTGAATAAAAGAAGTAAAAATAAATGAAAGAGAAAATAAAATGGAGGGAAAATGTTGGGGGTAAGGGGGCAGTAGTTGCCACAATAAGAAAAAGAGGAAAAAAATAATTTAAGTAGAAAAAGTGCAATGAAGTATAAGAGAAGTTAACTAAAAAGTATAGTAAAGTTTTATGGGAAAAGAAAATTATAAGAGATAGGTGTAAGGAAAAGTAAAGATAGAGGAATAGTAATGAATAGTAATTGAATGGTAAACAAGATAAATAAATTACCAGTAGTAAGAAAAATACACGTAAATAGGCTTTTTCTAATGTTTTTAGAAGCTGAAAAATTTGTAACTGATATTTTTATCAAACGATTAATTATTAGATGATATTTGAAAGATGATTTGATATTATTTTATCATTAAATGTTATCAAGTTTTGTTATCTTGGTCTGTATGCTAAAGGTTAGGTACCGAAACAATCTTTTAGTCTTAATCGTTGAATTTTTTACCTAAAAATTTTATATATGATATTTTATGAATATATTAGTATATTTTATAGCATAATTTTTTATAGGAATATTTTTCTTGTTTTGCGTGTCAGGACCCTGATTTCGAAAATCGATCTCTTTTGGGTTCGAAACGAGCGGATTTTTAATGAATCTGGTCTTTTTATGTTGTATCATATTATTTCGGTCTATAATCCAAGGTTAACTCATTTTTATTGTTTGAGGATTTCGAGCATGGGATTGTCGGATCTAGTTTCACTATGGTTTGTTGTTGACATAGTTGACTTTTGGTTCTAGGGTTTATGGTTATGTTATATGTTTACTCTATTTTTATGATTTATTTAATATTTTACAGTTCTTAGGATTATCTAATCGGGTCTAGGGCTTTCAATGTTATATGTTGACCCAGTTTAATTGTTGATATTAATTTTAAATTTTTGCTTCTATAATTTGCCGAAGGGTCTAATGTTTTATAATTTTATCATTATATATTATTTGAACATACTGTCTAGATTTACGTGTTAAGGATCGGATTAGATGAATTATTTGGTGTAAGGGTTTTAAGTCAAACGATTATTAGATTTTTGTTTTTTTTTTTAAGATACTATTTTTCTTAGGGTTATGAAATTTCATATTTGCTCTTATTTAGGATTTCTAGAATTTGGTTTTAACTTAGGTTGGTTTTAGGGTTTAGGTTTCGGTATTAGCTCTAAGATTACTTTCTAAGAATATTGAGAAATTAGGGGTTTACAGTTAGTCATGTTATGTATCACCTTAAGAATTTCAAAATCCAATTATTCTAAAGCAAAACAATCATCATCATTAATCGTTCCTTGTTTGGTGCTTTTTGATAGTCTTATGACCATTTCATCATCCCCCACTCGTAATGCCAGCTTCCCATTTTTTACGTTTATGATAGCTCCTATCGTTTCGAGGAATGGCCTCCCTAAAATAAGAAGAACATCTACTCTTTCATCCATGTCTAAAATAATAAAGTCAGTAGGGAAAATAAAATCTTGCACCTTCACCAGCACGTTCTCAATAATCCCTCTAAGATATCTGGTAGATCTATCAGCTAATTGCAAACTCATCCTAGTGGCTTTTGTCTCCTAAACCCAACTTCTTAAACATGTTGTAAGACATTAAATTGATTCTTGCTCCCAAATCTGCCATTGCATTTTCAATAGATAAGTTCCCTATCAAGCAATGTATAATGGATATATCTGGATCCTTTCTTTTCCTTGGGATTTAATTAAGGAAGAAAGCTGAGCATTCTTTTTCCAGAGTAACCATGGAGATCACTTCTAATTTTCTTTTGTTTGAGAGGAGTTCCTTCAAAAACTTTGCATACTTTGGCACTTGAGATAGAGCATCCACTAGGGGTAGATTGATATGTAGTTGTTTGAAGAGTTTCAAAATTTGTCAAACTGCTCTTCATCCTTTCTTCTTTTTACTCTAGCCAGATAAGGAAGGGGTAACTTATAGGATCTGATAAGGGGTATCTCACTCCTCTCTTCTTTTCCCTTCTCATAAGATACTTCGCTCTCTTTCTTTTTCTCAACTTTTCCTTGCTTTTCAACTTGATTTTCATCCTCATAAGTTTTCTTTTTCACTCACTTTGTCTCCCTTAACCTCTTGCTCTATTTCTTGCTCTCTTTTATTTTTTCTTCTTCCTGCTTCCTGTGAAACTCTCTTCCACTCCTCAATCAATTGCATGTACCCCTTCTTGAACTCTCTCCCTAAGCACATCAATAACATTGTTTAATTGTACCTCTTGGTTCTTGAGCGAGTTGGCATGGAGTTCAGAGTTTTTGATGAAGGACATGAACAACTCCACCATGCAAGCGTTTGTTGATAAGATCCATAAAAGTACCTTTGCTATTGGTTTGAAGTTAGATGGTATAAACTCATGTTATATTTGCAACTCCATATCTCATTTGGAGAAGTTGGCATAAAATTTTGACTCGAAGGCCCATAAGAATTTCTATAGAAACCAAAACAAAAGTTGTCCTTTGTTTTCCTATGGTTCCTTAATGATCCTTCATCCATCTCTTGAATCAGTTTTGAAAACTCCATGATTGTTTAACATAAAAATAGTAGGCTAATTTATAAAACAAAGCAGAAAGCCAAAAACAAATAGATTACAAAGAAACAACAAAAAATTAAACTAACTTAAAGGGTTATGCAAAAACGACTAGAATAATAGAGTCAAAGCTTTCAAATAGTGATATGTTGAGCTTCATTTAAAATGATTCAACGCCGGTCTCTAGCAACGGTGCCAAAAATGACTTGGTTGAATCACTTTTATAAAACACGAAATCGAAGTTTTTAAAATTTATAAAAAGCTAATTAGTTCCATTTAACTTTGGTTACGATCACTAACATAGACAAGCAAACCTAACGAAGTAGCATAGAACGTATTAGGTCATATTCTTTGAGGATCATTAGCATCTATCATGCTCACTGTTTATCAATTATCTACCCAAAGAAAAATTTAGCAAAAGCATGGCAAAAAGAGAAGCTAAACTAAGGTTAATGCTAAAACATATGTACATGTTTTCAGTGTAAAATCAAGAATATAAATTTGTAAAAGCAAAAAAGGACCTAGGTTTTGCTTCGCCAACTCTTTATCATGTGATCTCATAATAAACTCAAAGAATTATTTGCTAGATTTATTTGCATCGTCGGACTCATGAAGGTTGGTTAAAAGCCTCTTTCAATAGCAGAAACTCTAGATTTATGTCAGATTACTGGAAGCTCTTCTCAAGTTATCAGCAATCTAAGTCCGCATAAAGTTTAAGAATCCTTGATTTAAAAACCAATTTTAGAAATTTAAAACCAAGTGATAAATGTTACACCATCCCTCTCTCATGATGATTATGAGCAACTTCATTATTAGTCTAGATCTATTCAAAAAAATGATCTCTCGATCTATTCAATTGAAATTAGACATAGATCTAAAAGATGCACCATGCATTAGAGCCGTGAAGTTAAGTTTAAGCTACTAAATACAAATACCCAATCAATATTCAATTAAAAAATAAATCAGGGTTTGGATTCACAAACCCTAAGTTAAGACGATTATTTCTCCATAGATGCAAAAATTAAGCACAGATTCAGAATAAATAATATAGAAATGTGAATGAATATTATAGGCTAGCATAAATGGGTCTCACAAAAACAAACTATGGGTTTAAAATGAAATTAACCAGAAACCTTGAAATTCCTTAGAGAGAAGAAACAATTCTTTCGCTAAAAATTTCTTTCACTACTAAGTTAGTAATTTGTTAAATATAGTACAATCCTTATTTGACGTCTATGCATGTTTATTTATAGGCTACAAACAATGAAATCATAAAGATTATATTTGCTAAAGTGACAGGTTCTTTAAAATGGAATTCGTCTTTATTTTCACACGTGCGTTGTTAAGCAAGCTAATTAGTGACAACTAGATAGGGTCACTTTTCACGAGTTTGATTCAAGACTCGAATTTTGGCTGCGGTCTATGCTATATTCATTTCTTCAGAGGCTCGAATTTTAGCTTAGCTTCAATCACTGGTAGAATCTAGAGGTCAACTTTGGGGCATGATTAAAGCTATATCATGAAGTCCAGTGCTTGATCATTTCGGTGTAAATCAATGTAAACCAAGGTCATGTCGAAGGTTGATTTTGGGCTCCACTAGCAACTTTGCCTTGTAATTTTGCCTTCAACAGGCATTTTTGATGGCCTCGATGGAAATTTGTCTTAGAGCTTTGGTTTTGTTTTGCTCCACATCTAATCCAAAAGGCTTTGTTTCTTCTTCTTCTTCTTTTTTTTTTTTTTTAAATCTTAGGAGCTGAAAAACAATACTTAAATAGTAAAAGCACAAAATTCATAAGAATTTATCTAAAAATTGATCAACTCGAGCCTAAATTCCTATGAATGGAATAGAGCATAGCAGACTTACCAACCAGTTAGTCAAGCATGTGCAAAGTTACCAAGTAAGATTATATCTTATGCAATAGTGAGAATTGAGCTTCAGAAGTAGCGCCAACCTGTTTGGACAGTGAGTAAGCTTAAGTTGCAACCGAGTAGGAGCACTGATGAAGTCCATTGGTTGTAACACAAGCTTGATAGGGCCATGACTCACTTAAATTAACATGGAATAGGACATCACATGAAAACCAAAAGTGCACCAGTAGCAAGCACAAATTCCAAATAGTAACAATCGACACTTCCATTAGACTGATTGAACTTGCAAGTGCATAATGAATCATGCTTATCGTTCCAAGAATCAACTGGCCTTAATTGATACCAATATCTAAGAACATAACTGGTCTGCAAACACTCACACACCACCGGCCCAACCAACAACTGCAAACATCGAATCCAATTACAATAGAGTAAAGCGCACACTTTAGTAATGAAATTCTCCACAAAATTGACTTGAGCAACACAAAAATAAGCCAACACAGACCATAGCAAGTCCTTATGACTTGGACTTAACTACTGCAGACATTCTCATACCAAGCAAGACATGTTGGTCGTGCTTCAATTGACTGAATGGCTAGTGTTCAATTTTCATAAAGTCTAAGCTTCAACAGAGCTGTTGTGCATTAACTGACTTGACTGTAGGTTCAAACTCCATTGCATCGAACTAATTTCGCACTAAAAGACCTAACATCTCTGTTATCGCCTTGAGATAATGCATCAAACCAAAGCAACAATCGACTACTCTCAGCAACTGTTCAATATTAATTATTTTTAATTTTGGTATTTTTGTAACTATTTAGAGTGAGACTTCTTTGTACTTTTACTCCTTTTAGGGATCCACTTCACTTCAACCTAGATTTCACCACCTTAGAACCACCACCCTTCACGCATGTCACATTATTCGTTATCAAATCTCAACTCTCACCACGCTCCTTTGTACTAGCTGACCATACCTTTTCACATTCCAAAATATCTACAGATTCCAATATCATATACTCCTTACATGGCTACTTCAGAAATTCAGGATCCATCTTTCATATCATCACACACTCTTTTGAAGAAAGTCTCTCGGTCGAGTGGAAGACCATTTGGAAAGAGACTCTCACAGTAGCTTTTTCTTATTTTTTTTATTTAGCTTTTTCTTTTGGATTCCACACTAGGATTAAGCGGGCAACATCATTTATACTTGGAATTAAGCACGAGATTCTCTCGACAAGGTGATTTTGTTCTTTTCTCATGTCTATTTTATGGATGGTGTTCAATACTCTTTTTATGCTTTTTAAGGTTTTGAGTTGATATTAGTGTTAAATTAGTTGGTGTTCACTGCTATCAATTGATTATTGCTTATATTAAGTTTTTTAGTGTGATTTCACAAAGCACGTATTTTGAATTATTCTTGAAATTCATGTTATATTAGGATTATATTTTAGAAAACATTTTTTAATCAAATTCGTGAGTTGTTAACTTGGATGATAAATTGCATAGAGATATAGGTTTTGGTTCAATTAGGGTTTAGAAAGTTATTATTGATTAGGCGACCAATCACTTATCTAGAAATGAGAAAAATTAATTGGTTAATCTTAAATAATCACTTGCTTTGATAAAAGAGGTCTTTTATTTGATGCTATATTAATTGAAAATCTAAACCCACTATCAAGTTGGATTTGCAAGTGTGATTGAAATTAGTAGCACACATCTAATTAATTCTTGCATCACTTGGCTCTAAACCAAATTTAACTGGGATGTTAGAAATCCAAAATATCCATAGTATAGTTTTATTTTTCCTTTTCTTTATTAAAGTAAAAAAAAAATCAAACTTTTTAGTTTTCCTGGCTACAGTTAAGACTAATATAACTAAGAGCTAACACTCATTCCCTATGAATTTGACCTAGTACTCACCAGATTTATTACAGCATACGCACCTGATACATTGGTTAGTAGTTTTTATGCTATAAAAATAATATTCTAACAAAAAGAGTAGCAATGATCGATGATTAAGATGAGTCCCTTCCACAGTGGATGTCAAGGTGGGTAGTAAGTGATAGGCATAATTTATCATCATTTTAAATGACAAATTGAGTCTAATTTATGGTTTATTGATGGGATTCTTAATAGATTAGGTACTTAATTAGTATATATATCTATTTCAGGTCAAATTTGAGCACATTGGCAATATAAGGAAGAAATTTGAGGAGAAACCAATCAAATTCAAGCAAAGAAGCAAGAGGCATAAAGAGAGTCCAGCTTATACGCCCGTGCATTTATCAAAATGGAAGAAAAAATGGAAACAGTGGCTAGTACGGGGTCTTGTACACCCGTACATGTAGATATAGGGAAGAAAAATGGAAGCAGAGTCCAACTTGTACGCCCGTGCAATACTTGGCTGAAGAATCAACTCCAATATCTAGTACGACTTTGTGTACGCCCGTGCAAGATGGAAATTTGTCAAGAAAGTGCTTGTACCGTGCTTTGTACGGTCGTGACTCTAAGAAATGTATGATGAATATTTTCCGACGTCTTCTTGAAACAGTGTGACTATCGAATATTAAAAAGAAAAGTCGTCCATTTTCATATAGAAACTTTCAGGAAAAGTGTTTTAGACATATAAATACACCACACCTATTGGATAAAAGGACGATATTCATTCTAAACACCATCACACCTATTCGTAAGAAATCTATGTGTTAGTCGAAGTGGAACGTATTGCATTGTGTGGATTTTCTAGAAGAAACTCGAGAGAGACAACTGGGAAACAAGTGTTCGTGTTTGTAATCGCATCCTTATCATTGTAATTGAAAGGGGTTTTCTCTTCTTTTTGTCAGACATCATGTGTTGTTGTTTAATTGTTGTTGAATTTTATTACTATGTCATGAGTGACAAGATCTGGGGTTACAAAGTCATATTATCATGAATTGTTCATGTAATTTTTAGTAACCTGTTTAATTATGAATTACTAGTGATGAGTCTTCATAAAAGTTAGGAAATTGTAGTGCACAACATGATCCTACATCAGATCTCGATGGAAAATGTTGAGAAACAATTCCATCGAGCAGATCAAACTCCTGGTAATAGAGATATTATTAGGAAGTTTGCTGCATGTTTAAAGATATTTAAGGATAATTAGAACACTTTAAAGCAATTATGATTTGTCCATTTATTTAGGAGAGATTTTAGTAGATGCAAACGGAATTAGAATTGGTTTATTATGAGAATAAGAACCATGAGATGAGAATCCCCGTAGATAAGTAGTTAAAAGGATGAATTGTATTGTAGTTCATGTTAATATGATGGAGTAACCTTGTCTTATTGTGAATTAAATTGTATCAGAGTTGTGTTCTGCATAATATCTTAGTGAACCTGTGTAATTAATATAGTTTAGTTGTTAACTATAGGTTAAATTTAGATAATCCAATTTATTCGATTGCTAGATAATAATTAATAGGGTGAGTAGTAGTACTTGTCAGGGCCCCGAGGAATACGACCCTATAAGCCATTCCTATACTATAATTTGATAGGTGCACTTGCCTATTGTTGACCTGATATTAGGAAGGGATTATTGGATATTAATTGTTAAACTTAGGTCGAAACTAATCAGTAAGTGTAAAAAAACCCCTATTTTATGTATTAATTTGATGTTATATTATATGAATTTTATATGATTTATTGAAGAAAAGAACACATATTGGATGAAAATCATTGATTTCATTTTAAAGAGAAGGTAATGGGCTTAATGGAGATATCTAGATGAATTAAAGGAGGCTTTGATGAAGAATTGAACAATTTGAAGATTGCAACATACATGACTTTCTACACAACCTATGCAGAATACTGGTATATAACACAATTTGTAACCAGAGTACAGCGTAAATTGTATGCAGAAAAGTACACAAGCTGTGCAAAATGCTTATGTAGAAGGAAAAATTGGTCAGAAGCTCAACAAAGGTTTGCATAGGCTCCTTATACAAGTTACGATCGGTACTGTGCAGAGTCCTTTTCTGTAACAATCATGAGTTTTCATCCTATACGAGCTTGAGCATGAGCCGTGCACGAAGGTCATGTAGCATTGTTTTTAGCTTTGTTTATAAATAGCCATCTTTAATCATTTTGCAGAATCTTCTATTTCATTGCTCTGAGTTTTAGAGAGAAAAATAGACACTTTAGAGTAGAGAACGCAAGAGCTCATTCAAGATCATAAGATAAGAGATTGAAAAGGGGTTTTATCATGATTTACTCTTATTTTTTCAGATCTTGTGCTCATATCTCTTTATTCATGGGAAAATAGAGTGTTACACCTTAGGTCTTGAGAAACCTTAACCCTAATGTAATGGATTGATTATTTCAATTTATGGAAGTTTATGCATTATTGGATATATTAATGTGTTTTAATTGTTCTTTGATTTAATAAATGCACAGTATTATATTCATTTCATGATTCTTGTTAAATAGATCGTAAGATCATTAATTCA
This sequence comes from Combretum micranthum, assembly GCA_024138025.1. Lineage (NCBI taxonomy): Eukaryota > Viridiplantae > Streptophyta > Magnoliopsida > Myrtales > Combretaceae > Combretum > Combretum micranthum. Next base: position 298,264 of record JAMXBD010001342.1, read on the forward strand.
TATAGGAATAGAAGTCAATTTTCATAAAGAGTTAAGGAATCATGCTCTTTAATGCAATCTTGTATGTCCTTATTGTTGAAAGACGTTTCCATTAATTCATATAGGAATAGAAGTCAATTTTCATAAAGAGTTATTGATTAAAATAAGGATTCCTGTAGTTCAATAATATAAATGAGCCATTAAATGGATATTATATAAAGATTGAAAATTAGTGTAAAGCCTTAAATTTAATTAAGGCATTACCGCCTCGTATAATACTTTATGTATTAAACGCTCAAGCTTCCTAGAATGATATGTTTATTATGAATATTTGCTACTCGCTTTTAAATTATAAATTACTTTAATTAGATTCACAAAAAAAAACTGGATTTAAACTTCAAAAATAAACTTTTATTGGAAACAAAACATATATCTACTCACTTAAGTAGATCATCATTTTATAAAACAAAGTTTTACCATCAAATATTTTCGATACTTTATAGGATGGTAGATCAAAGCTTTAAAACTTCAGATTATAAAACATAAACTCTAACTAGTCTCTTTAAAAGAATATTACAAACATAAAAGAATAAATCCAATCCTTTATACAAAAACAAATAAAATAAAATCCACGGTCCTACTTCAATTCACTCTTCCAACATCGCGCAAAACCCGAGCCAAAATTCACCAGCATCAGTCATCAACAACAACCACAACTCCATCATCATCTTCATCACATTCATCTTCATCATCATCCAATCATTATCAACATCATCATCACCATCATTATCATCAATTCAATAAAATACTTAGAAAAATATCAACAACAACAAATAATGAGTCGAAGCCCATTACACAGTAACACCGATACACACAGAAAGACACATAGTAACACCGATACACACAGAATGACACACAAACCTAGCTAAATGCAACGCAACAAGTAACAATTTATTATCTTTTCTCCTAATGAAACAAGAAACACGGGAGCACTCATATTTCTAAACAAGCCATTAGGAATCTAGGAGTCCTGAGTAATCACACGATGCTCAGGGGGTTGATATAGGCAGCCCGAATACCTATATCTCCTAGACAATACAATCGATAAAGAAAAAATGGCGTCCTCTAGGGTTTACAACTATTACACACTCTTGACTTAGTCTTAGTCAATAACATCATCTAGTTCAACCGGTCCCATAAACGTGAACTAAACTATGTTATATCACCCTAAGCTTAAACAAATGTTATGCCAATACGGTATATCCCATCAACTATCCGCTGAGCCACATACGAATTGCCATGGCACCATATCATACCATCATAATGGTAGAGGTTAGCCAAAGCACCTAAACTACCGTACCCACTTGAATAAGGTTGTCGCTCCCTGAACCGGATTCAACAATACATGCACAAAACAATACTTAATACTTAGGCCATCTTTAAGTTTTTAATCTAGTTTAAATGCATATCCTAGCATAAAACACTCAAGTTACTACGTACCTTTTATATTTGAAGTCCAATCAGAAATAGAAGGCAATCCGGGGCTATCTCAAAGGACAAATTAGACATCTACATCTGTTCATGAATTAAACTCATATAAGAAATCTAATTAAATATCAACTTATCTCAAACTAATTTTATTATCCTATTTGATCAGACACTAAATAGGAACCCCGCTATAGCTACGAAGATCACCTTGCCAAAATACTGAAAATTCTTCTTTGTCTATCAAAGTATTTCTTTTCACTTTGATTATGGTCTCTTATTACAACAACATCACCAAAACATTTATAGTAAAAGCAAACAAACATTTAAAACAACATATTCTTCATATTAAACTAAGGTTATCCTAATATATTAATCTAATCCAATTATTAGTTATTAACCCATTTTAAATTGATTCTAATTCATTAATCAAAACCAATTATAATTTATTAAGCCTATTTTAACTCAGCTAAGTTGGATAAACTTAGTTATTCTAGTCTATTTTAGTTTACTAAAATTTATTAAGTCCATTTGACCATAGATTTATTAGTTAAGTTTATTCGAACTTTAATTTAACCAAATTGATTAGAGTTAATCCTTTACTTCATTTGTCAAGCCATAATCAATTATTTCATTAAATTATCCCTATATGCCTTATAAAATCCTAATTAACCTATTTCATTTTAGCTTATCAAAGTGCATTAGATCAAGCTGAGCTTCAATTAGTTAACCAACTCATTTTATTGCTAAGATTCATATTGACTTAAGTCTAGGTTAATCTACTCTTAGCCAAGTTGATTAGACTCAACTAACTTAGTTCATTTTAGCTCATTTAGATTATTAAGCTAAAATGAGCTTATATTATTAACTAAGTTCATTTTATATCTACTTTTATATCTAATCGAATCATTTATTAAATCTATAAATCCACTTAACCCATGCTTAATTATATTATTCAATAAAGACAACACATTAATTACCATTTATCTATTTCATTTTAGCTCATAAAGATTCATTTTATACTTTAATATATGCACATAATTAGTAAAACAAGTTTTTAACTTTGCTTAGAAAACGTAATAGCTAGAAAGAAATAAAATTTCGACCTTGATACATTTAAAATTTTGAAAAACTCAAAACATGAAAGTTGTATATCTCTTCTTAATATTTCCAATGCATTTTGAATCACCTCAATCTAAGATCGGATGAAAAAGTTATGGTCAAGTTATAGTGAGACTATGAAATAAGAAAAAGTTCACACGATCTTCTATAAGGCCGTGCTCAAAGCCATGCTGAGCCTAAAAAAATGACTAGATTCGAGTTTTTTCTTAAAAACACTCAGCACGGTCTCTTGCACACCCGTTCATACACCCATGCAGACCCCAAAATTTTGCCCATAAGTAAAAGTTTGTCCTCAATACACTCTGCATGGCTTTGTGCACTCATCGTGCTTCCCCTGTAACCCGTGTCACGAATTTCCTTAGTTTCTTACACATCCTTTTATCAATTTTTACACATTTTTCTTCCATCAAAACATTATCTAAAAATCATATATATGAACTAGTTTTCATGTTTCTAACACTTCTAATCCATTCAACACATCAAACAGCATTAACTCCTCCATCAAACCCCCATAACCTTTATTCATCATCTTCCTCAACAACTCAACATGCATCCACCATCAATTCAACAAATACAAACATAATCAACAAATAAAACAAGAGGAAAAAGCATAGCTTATCTCTTTTTGGCAATACAACTTCTTGATTTTCTTTATCTTTACTTTTTCCAAGTTCTTGAAGCTTATTTACGCTAGCTTTCCTTCCTTGATCTTGTTTCTCACATCTTTTATTCTCTTTAATCTTGTTTAGATTTGAGTTTTGGTGTGGAAATTTGAAGAAAAAAGAGGAGAGGAAGAGAAGAAGAACAAAGGAATGGGAAAAATGAAAAAGAAGAATGAAAAGAAAGGCGAAAGTAGTAGCCAAGAGAGAGAGGGGAAGAGAGTAATAAATAAGGTAAAAACAAATTAATTAAGATATGTAGGAGTAAAGGGTTAGTTTAAACTTTTCAGATGATTTTCTTGAGTACTGAAAATAATTGGAAAATAATTCAAGATATATAACATATAAATTATTAGCTTGAATTGGAACTCAATCTTAGAAATTTAATTTTGTAAAAATTTGGTATTTCATTTGGGTTCAGGTTTAAAATTGATATTTTTAAACAAGTAATTGATTTAAAAAATTAATAAGATTTTATGAAATAAAAGATAACTAAAGTTTAAGGGTTTAGGAGTTTTCAAAACATTTAAGTTATTTATTTTGAGATAAATTGAATTGAATTTGAAGAAAATAGGAGTTTAATTAAAATGAAAAATTGGGTAGTAGTCGGATAGTTTGATTTATAAAATCGATAGGAGAAGAAATAGATATTTTAAAAAGAATATTTAAAATCTCAAATCTCGATTTAACCAATTTTCTAATTTAATTATATCAAATTGTCTATTTCTTTCTCTATTGTCTCTACTCATTTTATTTATTTAAACTATCTAACTATGTTCACATTTAACTATCTATTATATTATTCAATTGAATCGTTTCTAAATTAACTAGGTGAGGGTATAAGATATTTCAATTAGGGTTAGTGGCGAATCAATATTAAGGGTAGTTTTGTGATCTGATACTTCCTGAAAGCATTAATACTCAATGGATAGTTCGATTTAGGAACCCATTAAAAATTAGTAATATTAATTTAGAATGGATTAGTTAAATAGTAGAAATAAGGTAACTTCTTGTAGTTATAGGTTCTAGAGGAACGACTCCTATGCTAATCCATACTGTAATTGACAGATACACTTGCCTAAGATTAATCATAAAATACATATATGGTTTTTAATTTGATTGATTGTGATTGATCACATTAGTGGGTTTCTTTGTAGGTTCAAACTCGTGGACTTTTTTTTAAGGCATGAACCCTATTGAGATACTTTGAAATTGGATAGGTCAATTCTAATATACCATACCGCAAGCTTATTATGTTAATTCTTTCTTGATCATCCTACGAGATTAACACTTTAAGCCATGTCTTCTTAAACCAAAGAGACAAATTCAAATACTTATTAAGCATAAAACCTAAAATCAAATTTAATGCTCTACATTTTTCCCAAAAGTCTTTTGACTAAATCAAAAGGGATTTGGGCATCAAATAAGCTTTCCATAAAAAGTTAACTAGTTGCCTAAAATATATGCACTGTAAAATAACTGCCTACCATGTCCATTTTTTTTACTGAGTATATTATTCATTTGGTAACCATATTGTAACAACCTATTGGTATTGTTGCAAAGTAATCTAATTAATTTTTCTTGGCGCACAAGTATCAAACACCATGGAATTATGCATTTAGCTTTAGCTTGCTAAAATTCTTTTTTTCCATGGGCAATAGATTAGAGAAATCTCCTCCAATAACTAATTAATCTACTTCAAGGAAATTCGTTGTCCTCACTTACAAGTATTTACGGTTGGATGGAGAATTAAATGACTAGAGGGCATAATCGATGTCATCAAAATTAATTATACGTAATCAATTATACTATTTATATTTTATTAGGGCTATAAATTAGTCGAGTCAAGTTGATGCAATACCAAACTCGAGCTCAAACTAGACTCGAATGAAAAACTCAAAGCTCGAACTTAAACTCAAACTCGATCAAGTTTTGATTTTTAGACCCAAACTTGACTTGATTTAATACTCGATAAACTTGGACTTAACTCGATTATTTTTTTAAATATTGATTAAACTATAACAAGTGTTTAATACTCAATAAACTTGAACTTAACTTAACTCAATTTAATACTCAGTTAAGCTTAATTAAGCTCACAAGTTCACTAAGTCGAGTATTTTAAAGCTCGAACTCAAGCTCGGTAGCTACTTGAGTAGCTCAAACTTGAGCTCGACTCACTTATAGCCCTAGATGTCATATATCATTAATTCAACATTTTATATAAATATAATATATTATACACAATATGTACAAAAACTTCATATGTAAATTATTGTATAATTGCTATATAGATTAAAAATCATATTTAATATAATTGGTGCATATATGTATGGCATTTTACATAAGTTAGATGATATTGCATCTTTCATTATATATAAAATAATAAATAATTATCATTTAGTGTTTTTAATAATTGGTATCTAAAATAATACATGAAGACAATCATAAAAAGTTAAATTAAAAAATTTTATTAAGAAAACAAGATAAAGAATGAATGACAATTGAATTAACACAATGATTTAATATTTACACTAGTATAATGAAATCAAATTACAGTGGGTAAAAAGAAAAGTAACATGCCAGATAATTATTATATATAATAAAGATTTCTAATCTTAACTTGTTGCAAATGAAAGCAATGATAGTAACATACGCATTCATATGATGATGACGTGGTATTTTAATGTTAAAAAAAATTTTGCATTTAAATATGTATTATAGAGAAAGAAAGAGTGTGAGATTGTAAACATGATATGTTATACATTGAAAGATATCAACGTTTGAGGATAGGTTTACTTAAGGTATCAACATTTTGAGTGATTCAAAATATGAATGAATGTTTGGGATAAATGCATTTAAGGTAACAATGTTTCAAATGATTAAAAACTTTTGCAAAGTAAGTCAAATTTGGTATTAATAATTGACACCCATTAATGAAAATTTAGGAAATTTAATTAGAAATTAATTGAAACATCGATATCTTAAATGAACTTTCCAAAATATTGATACCTCATTTTGTGGAAATTTAATTAAAAATTAATTGAAATGCCGATACCTTAAATGAACTTTGTAAAATGTTGATATCTCATTCTAGAAGATAGTAATATCTCTTTTTAACTGCTTGAAATATTGATGCATTAAATGAACTTACCCATAAAGATATCTTATTGTGTAATTTACCCAATTTTAAAATCATATTTCAATATATTCAAATTAAAAAGTTATTTATATTTATTAATAAAAAAATATAACACACTACTTAATTTTAAACTTATCTAGTATAGCAAAGATATATTTTAAAATTTTTAATCTTAGTGGAACATCTACTTCCTTGAAAAGGGAAGAAAGTTAATAAATATATGATATGTTTTTTCCATTTAATACTTAGAATTAAAAACAAATCAATTCTATTAATTCGCTTCATTTACATAACTATAACAACTAAGGAAAAAAAAAGGAAAAAAAAAAAAGCAAAAAGAGTATGTGCATCATTTTTAAGAAACATGGGAGTTAATGCCTTATCTTTTATCTTTTATTTTTAAAAAGTCTTGCACCAAGCCTTAGAATGGATTGGGAAGGCACCAATGCATTATCCTCATAACTTGCTAAATATATAATTCTCTCAAGTTCCAACATGTTTTTATAGTTTTTTTGTGGTTTTTTTTTTTTTTTTTTTTAAGGCTAGGGCCTTTAGGCCTATGCCTGCAAGTATCAACTCTTTCTTTTCTCAATATCAGAATGCTTTGCATCTTTGAACAAGTAGGCTATAAATACATTAAGCATTTGTGGCATGTACTTGACAAGGGTTTCCAATTTAATGTGATTTTTTCTATTTTTTATTTATTAAAATAAATATCAAATAAGGATATGGGCTTAATTTATAACAAGTAGATGCCTCGAATACTAAAAACTAACAGGGTTTTAATTAGAATAATAATTCAATAGAGACCATACATGATAAAACTACAAAGGTGTTAAAATAATCACAAGATTTAGTCAATAGGTTCAACCGTTACTGGATGACAATAGGTGCTTTCAACAAACTCATGGCAGTTGTCTCCATATGAACGAGCATTAGTTTTTCCTAAGCAAACGATATTATGTCTAAGGTAGTAGCTGAGCCAAGATATAATGTAGAAGATTAATGTAGATTTTAGAAAGTTTTATGAGCTCAAGTGATGTGGTTCCTAAAGATGGACAAATCTAATAAAGCCAGAACAAGGTGTAAACATGAAATAAGGCACTCAAAAGTTGACTTGAAAAGTTTCTTCTATAGCAAAATATTATGACAAAAAGATGCCCTTCGAAGCCCATAATTATACGAAACTACACATGGAATGGAGCTTGATTCAAGAAAACACTAAAAGACCCGGCAGGAGCAACATTTTCATCAAGTTCATTATTATAGTTCATAAAAGGAGTTCAAAACTTGATTAGGATTCCCATTATCAACAATCAGTCAACCATTGGATTCAAAGTGGTGAAGTTTATCTCACTCATACTGTTGTATATCTTGTGTACATCATGGGATCCACTATTCAAATGACTAAATATCATTTTATCTTTTGCAAGTGATTATGATTTTTTATAAGATAAACACTAGAAAATATTGAGTGTATAGTCCATGTGTCTACATTTGGCATATCCATCAATAATGGCACTATATATAGTGAGTCCTACATCATGTGATAGAAGACCAAACTTGGTTGAGTAGCCATGTATTTCTTTTACTATATTCGTCTTGAAAACAAAAATAGAGAAAATTATCAAGATTATGATAAAGGTTAATCTCACAAATGGTACCTGAATATTGATAAATATGCAATTAGGTACTTGAACTTTGAAATCGATCAATTCAATACTTGAATTTTGAAATTGATCGATTTAATAGCAAAAGAACTTTTTATACGTGCTAACAATACATGCGTCAAGTTATTTTATGTACTAAATCAATTGATTTGAAAGTTTTTCACTTATTAAATTGATCAATTTTAAAGTCCAGGTATCTAATTACATATTTTATGAAAGTTTAGATATCGTTTATGACGTTATCCCTTATGATAATAAATGAATATGGTTTTATTCCTTCTATGAACATCCATTATCAAATATCTAAAACTATGATCAAAATTTGAGGCTCAAAAACATCTAGTATGGAATTCCAGGATATCAGATATCTTTAAATGGGACATAAAATATGTCTTGCTCACCATATGTGTAATGAAGACACATTAAACAGATACCTTATCACCATCATATGACACTACTACCTCTTTTGAGAAATCCTTCATCATTGCAACCGTACCTTTTTCTTGTACCTAATAGCTAATTTTGATATCATCTAGTATGGAATTCTAGGATATCAGATATCTTCAAATGGGACATAAAATATGTCTTGCTCACCATATGTGTAATGAAGACACATTAAACAGATACCTTATCACCATCATATGACACTACTACCTCTTTTGAGAAATCCTTCATCATTGCAACCGTACCTTTTTCTTGTACCTAATAGCTAATTTTGATATCACAAATTCATCTATACTAAAACCAATAAATATAGGAAAATTGGTACCAATAATGAAACACAATGTGAATTTGATTTAGTTCTAAATATGCAACCATGATTCCTTACCACTGCTTCATTTGTCTTCAAATATTGATTCTAGTGTCTTTTATGGGGTACCGCTTATGATAATAACTTGAAGAAAATCAATCAACTAAGCATATCTTGAAGCACATTTCAAGTCTTGCAAAATTGTGCAATAACATAATAGGTGTCTTTTATTCATCTCCTTTGCATTGAAGGAATAACATGCCAAAAGCATATTCAAATTTTCCACTTTACTATGAAGCAACGTAATTATGGATAAGTTCTATAGCTAATTGATGGATATTCTTCCTTTGCAGCGCCCATACAATCATCAAAGTCCAATCATGTTTTTATCAACGACTTTATCAAATTCCTCACATAAACATTCAAAAACTCCACACTTAGTACACATACTAGTAAGACCATGGATCACGAAACTATCCAGACTTTCAAATTTAAGAATATTATAGTGCATCTTTCTCCCTTTACTAGCACCCCATAATTCACTACATGCCTTCAAAGTCATTGAGAAAACTACATCATCATACTCTTTGATACAAACCCTTACGCAAGAATAGAAGTGCCAGACATCCACATAACATTCATTTTAAAAAAGTAGATCATCTTAGCATCACTTCAAAGGAATAAAAAAATTTGGGTTCAATGTTTTGTCAAACATCTACTTCACATGATGAACTACTATATATTGCCATAGATTCCTAAATAGAATAACTACAAGTGTTCAACAATCCCAAATCCATACTATGCAACCTCAAACAACTACAAACCATACATTAACATTTACTTCACAAGGCTAAAATTCCTTGACTTATTTCTTGAATCAGTCAAAAACCTTATAAAAGCGACACCTACTAAATAAATTATCACTACGAGACATCACATTGCCTTCAATTTTGCTGCATTCCTAAGTTTATGTAAGAATAGAGGGGATTCTAATTTTTTCTTGATAGGAGCTTGATGAATCAAAGAATAGTTATAAAAAAGATGAGCTTGAGAGTAGATCTTTTGATATTGTGGGTGAGCATTGAATAGAGGGGCACAGAGAGAGAAATCAATGGTAAGTATGAGTGTTGTTATCTGGTATTGAAGGAGGGTTCATCTATGTCAGGTGGAGAGTATATGTATATGTGTGAAGAGAGAGAGAGGATTGTAATTGTGGATAGAATGTAATGAGGTAGGTTTTTGATCTCATGGTACTGTAAAGGTTTCTAGTTTTTGCAATTATGAACATTTTTTTCACCACCTACTAATAAATATCACTCGTTTCTCATATTACTTCACATATATATTGTCTACATCTCTCTATTTTTCTAATATATAAGGCTTCTTCATAGGAGATTAACTAATCTTTATGTATTTATAGGTAGTAGATAGTTGTTAGAGCATCAAGTGTTGAGCTTTTCATCACTTCTTCTCCCTTAAGTGGTAGTGACCACATCTAATTGTTGCTACCACTTTAGCACAAATATCTATTACTTGAAATTAAAGATTAGCAAAGATGCTGGAAACAAGTAACCAGGCAATAACAATATTGAAAAAGGGAAAGATGATATGTAATCTAAAGAGAGAATAGTTATGATAGCATATTCATATGGTCATGTGCCAAAAGTTCTTACATGCCAAAGTGAATGGATTCATGACATTATTTGAGGAGAATCATATCGTGAACAATCATAAGCATGTGAATATGTTGGAGGCACTAGTGTGTACTATCTTCTATTTATATTTGTAAAATTGAACTTTCATAAGCCAAACAATACAAAATTTTAGTAAGTGATCGTTTTGCACTGGAGTATAAAGACTTACACTTTCATAACTTCATGGTGGAAAATTACTCTAACTTTAAAGGATATACACATGTTCTTATTTCTTCATGATTTAAGATTGAATACACTACGGCGTCAATCTCAAAGGGGGATAAAAAATAATTTTGCCTTTGAGGGCTTACTTTGAGAAGGCTATTGATCATCACAACCAACACTCATTTATTAGGTGGTTAGAACATTTCTTTAAGAATGAGCAAACCAAGACCAAAGGACCTGATAGTAGATGCAAGTAAGAAATCATACTTTGCTTTAATGTTCTTGCTTTTTTTCCCCTTTTGTGTGTGACATTTCAATAATTCTAACTTGACTTGTTTGTTTCCATTACATGTATAAATTGGTAGGCTTCATTGTTTGCTAATTGTCATTATGTGTATTTCTTAATGGTTTGAGAAGGGAGTTAGTCCCATGCCTTTTCATTTAGCTATTCATATTGCATGTGGTAAGAGCTTTGCTTTGTAACTCTTTTATATAGGTTCTTTCTATTGATGTTTAGATTTTTCCCATGAAGCTTCAATGCATTCAAGGGGACGTTATATGGTGGTATCATATGCGAATACGACATTCTTGCAATTACTATTTTGTGAGCACTATAAGAAGTATGCTAATCTTCCTAGCCATTATCTTGAGCGTCCAAAACCTAGAACATGGGCATAGACTAAAAGAATATTTGCTTCCCCATTGCTTAAGCTTATAGATATTGAATGAAAGTTCAACTCTCTCTCTTGTACAAGCAAGTTACTTGAGTCCATATGTTCCCGAAGTTTTATCCTTTAGAATCAAAGAAGCTAGTTGATTTGCTAGAATTATGCAAGAATCTTAGCGATGTTAAAGTGGGTTTCATTATTTACTGTACACTTAGAGATCTCTTAGCACTTCATGACTAGAAAGGATCATCAGGATACTTTGAAAGAGGATATGTTATACTCCCTTCATTGAGTTGCTTACCAATTTAGGTTTGATCAAGGATTTTCCTTATCGGGTACATATTGATGAGGATTTTGGTATTTGTTATAAAGCATTATATCATGAGGATTATAAGAATATTTGCTCAAGAGTGAGGCAATTGTACTTTCCATTGTCAAGTCGACATGGATGTCCCTCCACTAGATAGTTAATGATATGCCTAAAAGGACAATCACTAGGGTATCTAAATCGCATTATATAATTAAGCCTTAAATCTTAAAGTGAAAATTAAGATTAGGATAAAGAAATCAATTACCAGATATTACACACTAATAAACAATTCATAATGCACAAAGATCTATCGATAGTAATTCATGATAAATCTTGTGTAAGCTTGCCACAATCAAAGATGATTTGATTGATAAGAGTAAAGAGAGAAAATGCTTAAGGGTAGTTTTCAATTGAATTCAAAGCATAAAAGTCATAAGTTATCTTTATACAAGGCAATGGCTATTTATAGTAGTTAAAAGGAATAATAAAATACCAATAAAATGACTAAAATACCCTTAATAATTGTAAGTCTCGAAAAATTTCAGTAAATAATTCCAAAATAAACATCGAAGATAAACTATAAAAATGACTCCAAATTAAAACCGAACTTCGACTTGTCCTAAACTACGAACGAATCTAAAAATTTTTTAATCTTAAGAAAATGAGAATCCTTAAAAATAAAATAAGAACTTAACAGTCTTTAAATCTAAAACCACTATGTATGACAAATTCTATACTTAACTCTGACTTGTAAAATCGGGTAATATAGAACTCAAAAACAAATTATGAAAAAATAAATAATGATAAACCTTCGGAAATAAAACCCAATTCAAGAATTCCGAAAACGTTAAGAGATATCAAATACTTACAAACATAAAATTTAAAATAAATTTCTCAAACTAAATGTGTTTTATAAACAGAAACCCTCAGTTTCTAAATTGGCAAATATCTAAACCGGAAAGTCCCTAGGAATCCTAAGTGGAATACAGTAGTTTAAGTCCGGCAATCTCTCGCTCTTAGCCCTAAAGGCCAAGGTAAGGTTTAAGTGTGTAGTGTAGCTCGTAGTAATATAAGGTCGCTTAAAAATATCGAATTGGTAAATTTTTGACTTATTTCGAACCCGTTTGAATACAGACTTTGAAAAGATGTCCCGAGGCTCGAGATATAAAAAATATACCATTAATACAGTTAGACTCATATTTTCATAAGGATTTCAAAAATATCAGTTTTATAATTTTTCGATAACTGGAATTATCTGATTTTGCGATTATATTAGTATTTCTTTACTACTGGTAATTAACTAGTCTTTTGCACTATTCACTACTATTCATCACACAATTTTACCATTCTCATAAACCCTTATATTTTTAGATAAATATTTTATATATCATAGAAAATTATGTTTTTCTAAAATTTAGTTCGTTTCGGGTTTTTACAGGATCAGTTTTTGTTTAAGACCCGATACTAAAAATAAAATAAATTAATTTAATAATTGAAAAATATTTTTAATATCATAAAATAATCTTTTAGAATTTTTTGGGTTATAAAAATATCAATTATAGGTCATGTTCGCGTATTTTGATAATACCGGTAACTTATAAAAATATCAATTATATTTTTCATTTTAAGAAATTCGTAATAATCGAGTAATGGCATGAAAACACTTACTTTCCAAACTCAAAATAGAAGTTTCATTAAAGAAATGAAGTCCTTAGTGGCTAAGTATGGTTGAGCATTAAGTTTCTAAGTATCAAATAAGTCTACTTAAAGGAATCACCACAAGAATAATTTTTACAAATTCGGATTTTGGGATGAACCATATTTAAAAACATGCTTACAAAGTGTAAAATGAGAATTTTTATTGAAAAACAAAGGCCTTAAGGAATATACGTAATGAAGGCTTAATTTTAACAAGATAAATAAATTTTATCAAGGAATTTTTCTAAAAACAAGTGAGAATTGTCAAGAATACAAGACTAGTCTTTCTAAGTTGATTTTTCATAAAGTCTTACAAGGAAAAAGTTTTCTAAAAATTTCTTTTATTAAATATCATCAAGAACATATACATATACATATACATATACATATACATCTCATGACATATCATTTATGATAGTAACTTGTTCATATTGCATGTATATTTGCTTTAGATAGTAGAAACTTCATGAACTTTCACAAAATCAATTTTCTAAAATTGTTTTTGCTACTGATCTGAACTGATTAGATCTGTTAGAAGCTTAAATATGATACTATAATTAGATAGATCTTTCAAAGTAGATAGAAATCGGTATATAATTTGCTAAATTCTGACTTAAAATAACCAAGTTATTTTAATTTTAAGTTGGAATTCCCTCTTAGGACGAGAATTACGAATTTGATAGTTTGTATGAGATAGAGTGGATTAGTTTTGAGTTGAAATACTCATTTGGGTATTTCTTTTCTTAGGTGACTTTGCTTTCGAGGATTTGTTGCCACCCGACTATTATGATTAAAAGACCGGAGTCCAATGGACATGTGGGTTTTCCTCTTATTTTGTTACCTTGTTTGTGCTTGTAGCTAGTTACATTAGAATTATAGGAACAAGATAAAAACCGATATGAATGGGGATGGGATAGATGATGAGACTTTGATGTATGTATGCCAAAGAATACTAAAGCATATCGAAACCATGATTCGATTGGATAACTGCATTGTTCATATTGTTTTGTTTATATGTATGATATTGGTTGGTCACTCTAAAAAATGTATGAATAATTTGATCTAAGCAAAAATAAATTGGTCATGCATCGCATCGGTTAAGTTGCATTTGGTAGCATGCTACTCCTACGCAAGACGATCAGTATGGTCCGAGGTCACGTTTGGAGAATGAGACCCGGTATCAAAGTTCATTCATAGGGAACTAAAGCGCACCGATGATGCATCTCATGTATGAGCCGAGCCGAGCCGAGTCGATTGCTATGAGCTGGGGGGCTTGGGGACTAGCAGCAAGTCGTGTCGACTTTCAATACCATCCCTAACCCTAAATACGGAGGGTGTAAATCCATTCTGTGTACGGGTTTCTGTTACCCATACATAATTGTCTGCTCATGTGTTTGTTCATGCATAGCATATGGATGATTTATAACTTGCTTGTTATGGTTCGAAATTAAGGGAATTCTCACTAAGCTAATGTAGCTTATACTTCAATAGATGTTTAAATAAACAGGTTGACAGGAGAATGCTACCTGGGGATCAGGATGGTTGGAGCCGAATATGACTTGGGGATTCCGGTAGGAACTAAGAGTATTTGAAGATATTAGCTAGGTTTTGTGAATTGTTTTGTAATAGTTTTATGTAGTAAAATCTTTTGATGAATTGTAATTGAAGTATAGTGAATTGTATTTCCCTTACATTGTTACTCAAGTTGTATCAATATAAAATGTATCACTCCGATGTATCTCCTCCATGTATTAGACGTCTTGTACATAGTATGGAAGCCTTTATGTGACTGAGGTGGTCACTCCTAGGCTTTAATATTGTGTATGGCTGATTGTCACGTTTATGGTACCCTTCGGGCATGACATAATAATCTTAAATAAAAAACTTAATTAAAATATGAAAGTTTGGTATCGTTGCATTTCAACATAACTTCACAACACAAGTCATGCAAGCTGCCCACGTATGAAGAAACACGTAATTTGTTTTTATACACAACCTTAAACACACAAGCTGCATGGGTTACTTGTAGAACTTTTGTAACGTCCTAATATGAAATCATTACACCCCGCCATGTGTTGTCACTTGACATGGACACGCTAAGGCTATTATTCTACTAATATACAAATAAGAGATAATATATCATTAAAATCTCACATATAGGGATACTTTTAAATATCACGTAATAACCCAAAACTTCATAACCACCTAGTTGGCATAAACCAAAAACAACTTAATTTAAACTAAAACATCTTAAGAAAAATCTCAAAAAACTTTAGATTTATAAAAACATATAAAACTTTATAAGATCTTAAATTTTGTCCATCTCTAAACTAGAACATCTAAATGTTAGTAGAAAAGTCAAGTCTACTATCGTCCTCCTTATAATCTATATAGACATCATATCCAACTAAATTAAACGCTACATGATCATCACCTGTTCTTGACAAATAGAAAGGAATGAGCACAAAGGCCTAGTACATCATACCAGAAACACATGCACATGAACAGGCATAATACAGATTTCACATATAACCTAATATTATATGCAACTATCAACATATTATTATCTTTGATTAGCTAACAAATAACATAGTTTAGATCTATTAGCCATTAGTCATAAACCTAGAGTAACTCTTAGCTTTGTAGAAACAACCAGTATGGAAAATAGGTAATATATGCATATATTGGTGTTGCGAACTCCCACACACCTGAGTACCGTTTTCGCACCACTCTTAGACTACCAGAATCATCTTTGTGCATGACCCACTTGGGACAATGACACACATAGATCATCATAGCATTGTCCTAGTAGCAATAGTCCTCTCAATCTACTTGATCTAGTCATAAATAAGCAGCAAATCAAATCTAAAGCCGGATAACAATTAATCAGTTTACAATTTCTAATCCTACAAACATAAGTAACAAACAAAGTAAGGCCGTACCTAAAATCACTTTAGGAATAGGAACCCTAACTTCACCAACAATACTTGTCTCCTTTGATTTATAAAACCACAAAAACCCCAAACTCCACAACTTAGGGTTTCTTGTAAATCTCCAACAAATTGATTCCTTTTTAACATCCATTAAGAAATTTAGGAAAAGATTGTATTTTTAAATCACTAAGAGAATAGAAAAGGATAATTCTTAACTTATTCTTAAATTCTTGTTCCTCATTGATTGCAGAACTTTAATTCTTCAACGAGACTTGGGGTTTTTCTCTAAAACTCCCTTCAAGATCAAAAGAAGACTTTAAGAAGAGTTCACTCCTTAGATTGCTAAAGAATTGATGTTAACTAACTCACCTTGATCTTGATTATTGATTTCCCTTGATGCAAAGACCACTATAAGAGAGGTTTTGAGAGATTCTAATACTCATGAATGATTTTTGAAGACGAAAGAAAGTTAGGTTATAAAGAAGACTTGAAAAACCTTTAAATTTCTGTGTAGGAAAGGTTGGCGGCTTAGTGAAGAAGGCTAATGGCCTAAGTACTCTAAAATGATTTTGAGGCTAAGAAGGCTGACCCAATGCCAGTGCATAGGTTGAAGGTTGGCAGCATAGGATTGAAGGTCGACAGCCTAATGACAGCTTACAACTGCGTCCATTCGTTTCTGTCACATGTTTGCCATTCAATAAAACATATAATTAGATATTATGGTTGACTATGAAACTCTCTTATTAGAATGTTATACACGGCCTTCGTACATAAGCCATGTAGGTTGCTTGTGTATAACTTAAAGAGATGTTAGAAAGTTATACATGACCTTCGTACACAAGTTAGAAAATGCCAACAAACTATAACAAGCATCATATACATGGAAAAGATACATGCCCCAAGTGAAATAAATAAATTAAAGGGAAGTTTATGAAAAACACGTGGTCTTTATGTCCTCCCCTTAAGTTGGAGCTGCTCGAAGCCCTAGCTTATAATAACACCAACTGAATTGATCAACTGTGGACAACTTAGTAAAGGCAGCAGCAACTTGATGGGCCACAAAAAAGCACTTACAACATGATGCAAATAAAATGAAAATCTATATCTATATGTTTGGTTCAACTATACGAGCAAGGATTCTTCGCAATTAACATGGTAGATTTGTTATCACAAAACAAAGGAATATGATGAACAACAAGAATATTGAAATCCCTCAAAATATAAGAAGTCAATAATAATTCCTTGGTAGTAGAGGCCATGCTTCGATATTCGACCTCCATAATTGAAGTACTTATTATCTTTTGTTTCTTGGATTTCCAAGAAGCAACACTTCCACCAAACATGACACAAACCTAACAAGAGACTTACAATCAAAAGAAGAAGATCCTTAATCTGCATCACAAAAAGCTTATAACTCTAAAGAATTTTGGGAAGAAAAGAAAAGACCCAAATCCCTTGTGCCTTTTGAGATACTTTAACAAGTGAATAGAAACTTTATAATGATCACAGCAAGATTGAGGAAAAATCATCTCAACTTATGAATAAGAAACATAATATCAATCCATGTCAATGTTAAATATAAGAGACGTCCAACAAGTCGCCTATAAGGTCGTAGATTAACCAAAAAATCACCAAAACCTTTAAACAAAGCCAAACTTTATGAGAGAGGAAGGCAAACTACTTTGCAACCAATTAAGCCACAATCTAATAAAATATAAAAAATGAATTTTTTTTTTATTCACCAATAAACCATTAGCTATTCAGCAAAGTTCCAACCTAAGGAAAAAATTTGCATGTCCAAGGTCTTTGATTGTAAAAGCTAAATTAAGATCTTTCTTTAAAGCTACAATATAAGCTTCATTATCACCCATAATAAGCATGCCATCCACATTCAAGAGAACTATGAAGGCATCCAATGCCGTGGAAATAAAAAGAGAGTGATTACTAGAAGATTGTTGAAATCCTTTCTGAACTAAGAATTGGGATATTTCAATGTTCCACTACCTAGATGCTTGTTTCAAGCCATAAAGAAATCATTTAAAATGACGAACTTGATTAGAACAAGCTTTAACATAACCCAATGGAGGTAACATATAAATTTTCTTGTTTAAGAAGTAGTGTAAAAAGGCGTTATTAATATCTATTTAATAGATTAGCTAGGCCTTTGCTATAGCAACAACAAGCAAGATCCGAATAATAGCCAACTTAGCAACAGAGGAGAAGGTGTTATGATAATTAACACCTTCTATTTGTGTATATACTTTGGCTACTAATCTAACTTTGAACCTTTTATCACTACCATCAGGTTTCTATTTAATCTTATGAACCCATTTTCAACCAATCACCTTTTTTCCTAAGGAAAAATCCACTAAATCCTAAATATTATTTAATTCCAATGCATCAAATATCTGTTACATAGCATCTACCCATTCCTTACTCTTATAAGCTTGCGAATAACAATAAGGCTCATGTATTGTAAACACATGTGTCAAAGATCTAACAAAATCAAGAAGATAGTGGTTAAAGGTTTAAGAAGTAAAATAAAGATAGTGTTTAAGGTTAGCAGCATGCACACTAAAGCTACTTACCAAAGATCAAATATAATCTTGTAACCAGGTAGGGGTTATCGCAATCCAGTACTTTGACACAAATTAGAAGGAGAAGAAGGTGTTTGAGAAGAAAACTCATCAGAAGAATGTTAAGAAGAAGAAAAAACAAGATTAGATGAGAAAGATGTAGAAGTATCGGCATGAACAACGAGATCAATAGAAAAAGACAGAGGAGAAGCACCCAAAGACAAAGAAGAAGTGTGTTTATCAGTATTAAGAGCTTATTCGAACAAAGCACTAGAAAGGTCATGCTTAAAAATAAAAAACATGCTCATGAAAGATGGCATCTCAACTGACCAGAACCCTTTGTATATGCAAATTAAAAACTTTGTATCATTTTTTACCATAGACATATCATAAAAATATACATTTAAGTCCTCTTAGATTAGATTTGTCTTTGTGTGATGTATTTACGGCAATAAAACATAAATAACCCATGATTCTCAAGTGATCATATGATGGTTTCTTCTTGAGCAAAAATCCATAAGGGGACTTCCATTGTAACTATGATACAGACATCAAATTAATAAGATAGGTAGTGGTCAAGACACATTCTCCTTAAAAAGATTCAGGAAGATTAGCATGGATTTGTAAAGCATGAGATGTGTTAAGTATAGGTCTATATTTGCACTCTATTCGCCCATTTTTTTTGTGGAGTGTATATAATTGAACGCTGATGGATAATGCCTTAGTCACGACTGATCCATTATTAGATCTAATGATCTTAGGTTTAACCGAAAACTAATTTTGAATTAGCTTAAGAAAATTTGTAATGCCCTAAAATTTAAGTAAGGCGTATATTACCACGTATAATACCTTATGTATAATACGCTCAAGCTTCCTTAAACTAATGTTGTTTATATCGAACATTGCTAGCCAATTTTAAATTCTTGAATCATTTAATTAGATTATAGAGACAACTGAATTTGTAATAGGAAAACAAACTTTATAAAAACATTTCTAACTTTCATTCATACAAGTGTGGATTAACTTTCATAAACCAAAACAATACCATCAGGTATCTCATATACTTTTCTCGATGGTACAATAAAGCTTTAAAGAACTTAAATTACAAAACTCATGCTCCACTAAGCCCTCAAAAGAATATATCAAATTACAAAATATAAATCCAGTCCTCAAAACAAAATAAAACAAAACAAATAATCCATTGACCCTACTTCATTTCACTCATCAATTACTCTTCCCGCTTCAACCCATACCCGAGTCAAACATCATCATCCGCATCATCATCATCTTCATCATTGTCAAATCATCATCAAAACATCATCATCGCTACAATACCTGGAAAAAGATAGTAACAACAATAATGAGTCGAAGACTAGCGCACAACTACATAACCACACACAAAGTGACACACAAGCTTAACTATATGCAATGCATCAAACAATCAAGTTATTATCTTTCCATTAAAGTAAATCAAACAATACAGGAGCACTCATACTCTAGAATAATCTCTAAGAATCTAGGAATCTTAAGTAACAGCAGTTGCTCAGGGAGTCGGTATAGGCAGCCCGAATACCTATATCTCCCACATAACATTACAAAAACATAGCGTCATCTAGGGTTCACAGTCGTTATACAACTCTACTCATTCCAATCCATAACATCAGTTAGTTCATTTGATCCCATAAACATAAATAAAACATGTTACTTTACCCCCAAGCCTAAGTAGATGCTATACGGATACTGTTTGTCCCATCGGCTACTCGCAAAGCCACTTATGAATATCATTACATCATGGTAGGGTAGTCTAAGCAACTAAACTACTGTATCTGCACCGAACAAGATTGTCGCTCCTTAGATTGGATTTAACAGCGTACACACAAGCAACACTCATTTATTAAGCTGAATTTAAGTTTTAATCCATTTAGGATGCCTATCCTAATATACACCACACAAGTTACTGCGTATTTTATGTTTTGAAATCCAAACAAAGAATCAGACGCCATCTTAGAAGATAATTCAGATATCCATATCTATTTCAAGAAATTAAACTCATATAATCATTTAAACTAATTATCCACTTATATCAAACTTATTTTAAAACCCTATATGATCAAACACTGAGTAGGAACCCCACTATGGCTGCAAAGATTCGCTTTGCCAAGATATGAATAATTCTCCATTGTCTGTTAAAGTATTTATTTTTGCTTTGATTGTAGTCATTTATTACAAAAGTATCATCATTTCATTCATATTTAAAAATACTCATATCCCAAGTAAACACATATTTGAAACAATATATTCTCCATATAATACATGGCTTAACCTAATACATATCATTCTAAGTTAATAGCAAATTATTAAGTCTATATTAACTTAACCTTAGTCAAATTTACAAGTTATTACACATACATTATCTTAATCTTAACCAAGTTCATTAAAATTAATTATTCAATTTATTTACTAAGTCAAGTTGATTAAACTTAATCAATCTAATTCATTTAAGCTCATTGAAGTTCATTAAACCATGTGGAACTTAGAATTATTAACTAAGTTCATTTTATATCTAGCTTCCATTTTAATCCAGTCATGTATTAAATCTATACATACACTTAACTCATGTTTAATTATATCATTTAACTAATATAACACATCAACTATCATTCATCTACTTCATTTTATTTCATTATGAATAGCGCTAAGGGACAGATCAGTCGTGATCCCCATCACAGGCTTTGCTATGCCTGTGACAAAGGTAAAAATTGTGATCAGAGAAGATCACTCCCCTCATCACGGCTATGATGTCAGTCATGGGCAATATCACGCCCGTTATCATCCTTTTATATTTTGATCAGAGGAGATCACGGTCTTTGTCATGCCCATGATCATGCTTAATTTTGTTTTCCATTTGTATCATGGGTTGTGATATGGTTTTGATGCATAGGGGGACCCTATTATGTTTTTCCTTTGTCTTTTACTCAAATTTTAACAACTTGTTTTAAACATACATCAACAAAAACAACTTGTTATTAATATACTCATGCCTAATCTTATTATATAAACACTTTTATATGTATTTCTACATCATATTTCTACAAACCATTTCATCAAACATATAATCTACACATGCATATACATATCCATATTTTAGCATATATGTTCATATATTACTAACTTATCAATTCTATCACAAGACCTACATCTATCTAGTTCCAAATCAACATTTTCATGCATAACAGCAATTTAAAAAAAAAAAAAAAGAAACAAAACTCATCTTTTTAAATGATCTAATAATCTTGATCTTTTCTACCACCACTTCTCCTAAGTTCTTAAAGTTGTTTCTTGCATGATTTCCATCCTCCATCTTGTTTTTTTTATCTTTGATTTCCCTTTACAATCTTGTTGAATTTGAGATTTAGTTTTAGGTTTTGAGAGAAGAAAAGAAAGAAAGAGAAGAGGAAGGAAGAAACGTAGAAAGAAGAGGAAGGAAGAAGAAAGAAAAAGAAGGAAAAAGAAAGGGGGTAGGTCGCTAAAAAGGAAAGGGAAAGGAAAAGTAAAATATAAATATATTTTAGAATAAATGTATTAAATTTAAACCTTTCTGATATTTATTTTAAAAATCATAATTAGTTAAAAAATAATTTGAGAGCATATACATTAGAAATATATGACGATATAAAAACACAAAAAGTTTAATTTATGAAAAATATGATATTTAATTTGGGTTCAGGTTTAAAATTGATATTTTTAAATAAGTAATCGATTTAAAAAATTATAGAGATTTAAGAAAATGAAAGTTAATGAAAAATCAAGGTTTGAGAGTTTGCAAAACATTTAAAGTCTCAATTTCAACTTATATCTATTTACTAATTTAATTTATATCAAATTATCTAATCATAATCTATCTAAGATAAATTTCTAACTAAGCTCTAATTCAATACCATATTTACCTATCTATTATACTATTTCATTAAACTATTTTTAACTTAGATAGGTAGACGTTTGGAGTATTTCAAAATTGGTCAAACATCCTAAGACTTGAGATTCATTATTGAGTAAATAAGTCCTAGTATTATAAGAACTATTGGTCTCAAAAAGTAACGAGACGAGGGGAAGGGAGAGTTGAATTGGTTTCTTAAAACAAAAACTTTAATTTTTCCTTTTGTAAAATTTTAATTACAACCTCAATTAGTTATAATGAAGTATGGCTTTGAATTTATTTTTGCAATCACAATAAATAATTAAAAGAGCACGAAAATCAAAGAGAAGGGTAAGAGAAGATTGTGCAATGATTTATAGAGGTTCCATCTTGAGCATCAATCTTCTCTTCTAGCTCCAAGCAGAGGACCTGATATTTCACGCCAGTATGTTCCACTATATCCAATAAAAAATTATATTAGTAGTATCTCAATTCACTCTGTCAAACTTCACGTTAACACTAGCTATGTCTAAACTTAAAGTCTACTTGTAATTTATCTCTCACACAATAATCAAAAGCAAATGAGGAATAAAGAATTAAGAATCCTCTCAAATTCTAGTATAGAGTGAAATTATAAACTAGCAGGATTTTGCACGATGGTGTGCTGGAGTAAAATTATCAAAGTAATGAGAGCTTCTTCATGTTTGTATTTTTGAACTCCTGTTGATATATAAACTCCAAGTCTTCAATGAATAAAAGATGATTTGAATATTTTTGATGAAATTCTTTTTAGATTTTTCTCTTTGTTGTTGACAACGTCTACTGATATACTCATTTAAATCTTTCAACGGATAGGGCAAGGTTGAACATTAATGGTGATCTTGATCCTATAAATGTGTGCCTGCTGAGAAAATAGATTTCATGTAAATTTGATAGTAATATAAATAGATATCTCGTTGTAGATAAGGCTTTGATATATGAACATTGTTGACCGTATCTTAACGAGAAATATCCTCTAGTACTATTTAAGTTCAAAACAGATTTGTATCCCTTTAAAATTGACTCGTATCTTGCTGTCCTAAAATTCTCTAAATTTGAATTCTATGAGCTGGTGAAACACGACCTTGATATCTCACAAATAAATATCTTTATCAGATAGGCTTCTTATGACATATTTAAGTTTAATCTTGGACATGTCTTAAAAATCAAACTTGAACATATGAGATGGAACTTGCTGTCAAAACTGAAATCTTTAACAAATCTATAATCAATTGTAAGCTTGAATCCCCTGGATCTTTGAACCAACTTAGTGAAACATATTTGAATGTATTACCCAAATACATTCAACTTTGGAGCTCGGTCTTTAAATTAATGAAAATGAAAATTCAATCCACAAGTCTCCGATAATAAATATGTAGCTTTTGTCCATATAATAGGTCTAACCTCTTATTTACCCTCTCAATATTACTGACTTATTGACAAGCGGTAGGTCTACCTTCTGAGTTACCTTTTGATTATCATTATCTTATTGAAAAACTTTCCATATAGTTTCTGAATTACTCTCTGAATTGGATCTTTCTTTGAAAAACATTTCCATAGAACTTCTAATCATACTTTATTATAATTTTCATAACTTGATAATTGCACACTCAATAAATTTGTTAGTAAACATTTATCTTTTTGTTATCATCAAAACTAGTATTGAGAGAAACCAACATTCTCTGTCTTTTTTATGATAACAAAACCCTTCATAAACAAAATAATTTTATATGTCATGTTTATTCATGTTCATTACAAATTCCAGATTAAATTTCCAATTTTGCAATCGTATATTTATTTTCATGTTTTCTTGGTTTTTGTTTATTTTCTCCCACTTTTGTTATCATCATGTAAAATGAATAAACTAATATATGGAGATATCATAATGAAACAGCTAACATGCATGTGTACTAGAAAGATATTACTTCATTTAAAGAAAACAAAAAATAATCGAAGTTGTTTAGTACATGGCAGCAGCAGTAGTCACACAACTAAAAGTTTTTACTTTTTTTAGAAAAAAAACTATTTTCTTAACAAATTTTCTAGCACATTTTTTCTTCCTTGCACGAAAAGATGTTGATGGTGGAGAAGGAAGAAGATTATGTTGTTAGAGGTGCGAGAGAACAAAGGTGATGACAGATTCAAGGGAAGGAGTTAGAGGTTTTTTGGGTTTCAACAGGTGGGATGAAAGGTATAGCTTGTAAATTATGGGTAGGTAGAGATGTAGCTAAAACTAATGGTAACCTTGTTCCTTTTGTACATCAGTAGAAGTAGGAACTTGAGATGGAGGAACAGATTCATTTTGGACAAATTCTAAGTGTATACCAGCTGACTCCCTTGGATTAACTCCTTTGAAGATCTTGAAAGCTTTGAGCATGGAGTTAGTGAGATCCTTCTTGATGTCTTGGAATTTCTTTTATATGATATCCACAATATTAGATTCAAAATCTCATTTGGATGACTCATAGGAGGCCTAACTGGCATACCTTTTGAGTTACTCTCTGACTTAGTATCTTCATGAACCTTTTTCCCTTCATGTATTTAAAACTTCTTGCTCGTCCTGATTTGATACTTCTTCTTTGTTTTCCCTTTCATTTCCTCCTTTCCAGCTCTCTTATATGGTTGTTTTTTAGCCTTATCAAATTGTTCATCCTCTATGAACCACTCTCTGATTCAAGTAGAAGCTCCCCTTGAGCAAGGGCCTTTATTACCTTCCAACCAAATTTTATTTTGCTAAATCTTGGATGTCGATGCCAAGCTCTATCCCTGGTGAATCACAACTTATCAGATACAACAATGTTTATACATTTCAAATTGGTTTTTCCAATCTTTTTCAAGCCGATGGGTACTTTAATGTTCTTTGGCATATAAACTTTTTTGAATATGAGCAATCTCATAAGCAATTTACGATAAGGTCTATTTGCTTGTGTTCTCCAAAGGTGCTCTAAAATCATGCTGGGTATGTCGATTTTCAATTTCTTTTTTATTGCCAAAATCACTAAAGCTTCCTTTTTCGAAATAATGGTTGTAGAACTGCTATTTTTAGGTAATATACAGTCCATGACCACTTTGTGCCATAATCTCACCAACAACTTAAAACTGTTGAAAATATATCCTTTTCCTCAAAAACTCCTACTCCATCACTTATCTCCTTAAAAAGATCATTCATTTGAATATTCATCAGCTTTTCCTCATTGGTTTCATCCTCTAATTCAAAGCAATCTATCAAATCCTTTCGGCCAATCCTAATAGATTTTCCTAAAACCTTTGATTTCAAAATAAAACCTTCTAACAACTCAAGATGATCATAAAATTCCTTGGTTATGTCTCCATCAATGAGATCAGTAATATTACATAGATTCTTACAACCTATGCGATTTAACCAGTGATCCCAGTAGAAACCATTTAATCTAAAAAACTTAAAATCAACGTATACACATTCTAATACCTTTTTATGAAGACCTTTTCTTTTCTTGATTGTAGCTATTATAGAACTTTCAAAAAGTTTCCTTTTTTGATATTCTTCTTCTTCGGTTTTTGAGTCTTTTCTACTAAACCCTCTAAGTTGTCCTCTGACTTAGGGTTTGTTTTTTATTCTTGTCTTCTAGAGTTCTTTTTCTCGTTCTTTTCATTGTTCTGGTTACTTTCTTTTACTTCTGATTTCTGTCCAATATCTTTTTCTTGAACATTACCATCATGCATTTGTTTTAATCGCACTTCTTAAGTTGTTCCTTCTTGAGTAACAGTGTGACGATGATCCTCAGAACTAGAAGTTTTGTCTCTGGTGGTCATGAGTTCTTTGATTTTCTTTGATTTGAAACCTTTTGAAGCTAATTGAAAGGATTTATGAGAAGGCATTTTAGCGTTTTGATCGAGAAAAGAAAGGATGTTTTGTTTCTTTGTGAAGAGATAGGTTCAAATGTTTAGGGAAGGTAGAAAGGCGCATTTTTAAAAGTTTATTAACCAAAATCAGATTTTCTATAAAGCACAAATTTTTATTTTTCATTAAGTAATTAAAAATCACGTACATAATAATAATAAAATGGTTAATAAAAAGGATTGCACATATCAATTTCATTTCTCAAAAATTTAAATCTATTTTTATCTAACGGTTTTTGTAAAAATATCAACACATTGATTTTCAGTAGAAACAAATTCAATATTAATATTTCCATTTGCAACATGATCCCTAATAAAATGATGTCTAATTTCTATATGTTTAGATCTATAATGATGCACAAGATTTTTTTTGTTAAATTAATTGCACTCGTATCAACACATTTTATAGAAATATTTTTATAATTTAATCCATAATCTTGTAATTATTGTTTTATCCAAAGAATTTGTGCACAACAATTTCCAATTGAAACATTTCAGCTTCTGCTGTTGATAAAGCAACTAAATTTTGTTTCTTTGAAAACCAATAAATAAGTTGATTTCCTAAGAATTGACAAGTACCAGATATACTTTTTCTATCAATTTTGCATCATGTATAATCAATATCTAAATATCCAATTAATTCAAAATTTTCATTTTTGGGATACTATATCCTAATTTTGCAGTGCATGTAATGTACTTAAAAATTCTTTTTATGGATTTCAAATGTGTTTCAATTAGATTGCTTTGAAATCTTGCACAAATACATATAGAAAACAAGATGTATGTTCTTGATGCAATCAAATATAAAAGAGAACCAATTAAACTTCTATATAATTTTTCATTCACTTTCTTACCTTGAGAATCAAGATCTAACCTAACAGAAGAACTCATTGGTGTAGCAAATTCTTTTATATTTTCATATCCAAATGCAATTCATTTAATATACTTATCTTGGTAGATGAAAATTCCTTCTTTTGTTTGTTTGATTTGTAAGCCCAAGAAGAAATTCAATTCATCCGTCATGGATATTTCAAATTCAGCCTATATAAGCTTTGCAAATTCTTAACAATATTATTCATTAGTTGATCTAAATATTATGTCACCAACATATATTTATACAACTAATATATTATCTTTATAATGCTTTATAAATAAAGTTGTGCCAATCATACCTCTTTGATATCCATTTGAGATGAGATATTCACCAGTCTCACATACTAAGCTCTTGGTGCTTGTTTCAATCCATATAAAGTTTTTTTTTAACTTGAACACATATTCAGGCTTAAAAAGATCTTCAAATCCAAGAGTTTGTTCAACATATACTTCTTCTTTAATATAACCATTAAAAAATGCACTATTCACATCCATTTGAAACAATTTAAATTTTTTAAAACTAGTATAAGTAAGCAAAAGACGTATAGCTTTAAGTCTAGTAATAGGTGCATATGTTTCATCATATTCTATACCTTTTTCTTATGAATATCCTTTAGCTATAAACCTAGCTTTATTTCTTACAATCTTTCAATTTTCATCTAGCTTATTCTTAAAAACCCATTCAGTACCTATAATAGATTGACGGTTAAGTACTTGATTCCAAATATTATTCCTTTGAAATTGCATTAATTCCTCTTGCATTGCATTAATCCAGTTATTATCATTTAAAGCTTCATCAATATTATTCAATTCTATTTTAGACAACAGAGCAAAATGATTTTCAAGATCTTGTAACTTAAATCTGGTTTTTGCTCCTGATTCTATATCACTAATATTTAAACTAGGGGGATAAGATGGTTTAAACTTCCATGTCTTTGAACTTTCAAGTTTATAAAAAATTATTTGTATATTACCTTCTACTTTAGTTTCTGAGTTATTAGATTTTAGAATATCATCAGATTTACCTTTTGCTTCAGTTTCTGCCTTAGCAGCTTTTATGATTTTGTCAGATTTAACTTTTGATTTAGTCTCTTAGTTAGTAGGTCTTGGTTCATTATCTTCATTCACAGGTAAAAACACATCATCATCATCATCATAAACATCTTTTACTTCATCAAGAAAACATACATTTATAGATTCTTCAACTATTGTTGCTATTCTATTAATAACACAATATGCCATACTATTTTAAGAGTATCCCAAAAAGATTGGTTCATCTGATCGTTCGTCAAACTTTCCAAGATTATTTACATAATTTTTCACAAACATGTATATCCAAACACATGAAAAAATGAAACTGATGGTCTTCTACTACTGAATAGTTCATATGTTGTTTTTATAGAATGAGATTGAATATATACTCTATTCATTGTGTAACAAGCAGTTGCAACAGTCTTAGCCCATAAATATTCAATTATTCCACTTTCATTTAACACAGAACATGTCATTTCTTGTATTATCCTATTTTTTCTTTCAACTACTCAATTTTGTTGAGGTGTATATGGTACTGAAAAATTATGATTTATTCCATGTTCTTCACAAAAAGTTATAAACAAAACATTATCAAATTCTTTGCCATGATCGGTTTTTAAAGCAATAATTGAATATCCTTTTTCATTTTGAATTTGTTTAGCAAAAACTTGAAATATATCAGAAGTATCAAATTTATGTTTTAGAAAAAACACTCATGTGTATCTTGAAAAATCATCAACAATTACAAGTCCATATTTATTTCCTCATAAACTTAAAGTTCTTGTAGGTTCGAACAAATCAAGATGTAAAAGCTTTAGAGGTCTTTTTGTTGAAATCATGTTTTTGCTTTATTGAGAAATTGAAACCATTTTGTTCTTTAAACAGGTTGCACATTTAACATCATGTTTTAGGTTAATTCTAGGTAAACTAACAACAAGATTCATTTTAAAATGCTTTTCCAATTGGTTAAAGTTCACATGGCTAAGTCTTTTATGCCATACATGTACATTATCATTCATGGTCAAACAGCAACACTCAACATTCATATCAGAAGGTGTAAGCAATATATGTTTCTTTTTCTAAATCCTTTGGATAATTTTACTCCTTCGGTATTGTAAGCATAACATTTACTTTTCTCAAAAGTCATAACCTCTATCAAATAATTGACTTATACTCAATAAGTTATGTTTTAGTCCCTTTACCAACGAATTATTTTCAATCAAATATGAAGGATTACCAATCGTACCTGTCCCTATGATGTTACCTCTGCTATCATCGCTAAATCTTACATATCCTTGTTCTTTCCACATTATGCTAGTGAATAAAGACACATCTCCCGTCATATGGCTTGAACACCCACTATTCAAGTACCAAGTTCCTTGTATCTTTGCTCCTTGTTCCTGCACTTATGCACAAAAAGGTGATCAAACTTTTTTAGGAACCTAAACAAGCTTGGGTCCTTGATAAGTTAAGCTCATCTTATCTTATTTCTTAACTTGATGTGTATTGAGCTTGTTTCTTTTGTAAAAACAATAATTTTCTATATGACCAACTTTATTGCAAAAGAAACACGTATAAGAGGACGTATTATACCTTTGATTTACCTGTTGATAATGATTTTGTCATGGATACTGCTTATCATATCCATACCTATAGTCTCTGCTTTACCTTCTGAACGGATATTTTTGTTGAGGGTACCTTTTGAAGTATCATCTGCTATTACTATTCATGCTCTTTTTAATAGGTTCTTTATTCTTAACAGATTTAACATTCATAGACTTACTTCCTTTAACAAACACAGTCTTTTTCATATTATTAGATGAGTTAACATATTCATAACCAAGCCCATGTTTAATACTTATAGGTCTTTGACTACTTATAACATGTTTAACTTTTTGTCATTTTCATTAAACTTATTGAAAGTGTTTTTAATAATTTATGAAAAATCTTTTACTCTTACTTTTAAATGCTTAATTTTATTTTTCAAAACATCATTCTCTTTTCTTAAAACATTAGAATTGATATGTAACTTTTCATTATCATTCTTTAGAATATCATTCTCATCAATAAGTAATTTGTTCATTTGGCTCAAAACATCCTTTTCATTTTTCAAAAATTTATTTTCAACATCTAATTTAGAAATCTTTAAATCAGCCTTTTTGAGAGCCTTTAAAAGCTTTTTCATTTTTTGTATTTATCTCATTATCAGATATGTCAGCCCGAATTCGAAATTTACCTCGAATGTAGCCATCAAACACAAATTGGCTTCTTCCTTATCCTCACTTGCAGCTTCTAAATTAGCTTCTGACTCATCTAAGTCGCTCCAAGTTGCCATGATTGCTTGACTTTTCTTCTTAAATTTCTTCATAGTTTCCTTCAAAACTAGACACTCGTATTTGATATGCCCTGGTTTCTTACATTCATAGCAAATGATCTCCTTCTTCTCTTTCTTCTCTTTCTTTTCTTCCTTTTCCTTAAAACTTTTTCCTGCATCATATTTGTTATATTTACTGAAATTTTAAATTTCTTACCTTTCTTCATCAGCTTATTGAATCTCCTTACTGGCATGTTGACATCCTCATCATAATCGCTGTCCTCATCAGAATCGAATTCAGCCATTCTTTTTGTTCTAAAATGCTATTACTTTTGCATTAGTTTCAGGTTCCTTGGTTGTGTTAAGATGTGACTCATATACCAATAGCTTCTCCTTCAATTGGCTAAGTGTGAGCTTGTTTTGGTCTTGGGATTCTTTTATAGCTGTCTTCTTAGTGTCCCACAACGTTGGTAAGATCCTCAAAATTTTTCTAACAAGATCAAGATCCTCCATTTTCTTTCCAAGAGATGTTAGTTCATTAGTTTTAGTAGTAAAACGACTAAATGCATCCTTAATTTTCTCATCGGGTTAAATTTTAAGTAACTCATATCATTGCAACAAAGCATTGATTTTATTTTCCTTAATAATATCGGTTCCTTCATATGTTTCAGACAAAGTATCCCAAATCTCCTTAGCTGTTTCACAAGAAGAAATAAAATAAAATTCAGATGGTGCTATTGTAGTGAGCAATAAGTTCTTAGCCTTATTATTCTTCTCTATCAACTTCAATTCAACATCTAAGAACGTAGCATTATTAGTTCTGGTTACTTGATTATCTCCAATTGCGATTACTGCCATGAAGCATAATCACCAGCCTTAATAAAGTGGACATGCACATCTTCCAATACAACTAATTCGTGCCATCAAAATATGGAGCTCGATCAATTATAATGTTATTCTTAGCCATCATAGATTGATCACTCAATTAAGCAAAAGAGACCTACTCTGATACTAACCGTTGGTCTTAAAAAATAATCGGGGGGAGGGGGGTTTGATTTGTTTTCTTAAAACAAAAACTTTAATTTTGCCTTTTGTAAAATTTTAATCACAACCTCAATTAATTATAATGAAGTATGGCTTTGAGTTTACTTTTGCAATCATAATAAATAATTAAATGAGCACGAAAATTAAAGAGAAGGGTAAGAGAAGATTGTGCAATGATTTATAGAGATTCTACCTTGAGTGTTAGTCCTCTCTTCTAGCTTTAAGTAGGGGACCTGATATTCCACACCGATATGTTCCACTATATCCAATAAAAAATGATTACAAAGTAGTATGTCAATTCACTCTGCCAGACTTCACGCTAACACTAGCTATCTCTTAACTCAAATTCTACTTGTAATCTATCTCTCACACAATAATCAAAAGCAAATGAGAAATAAAGAATTAAGAATCCTGTCAAATTTCAGTACAAGGAGTGAAATTATAAACTAGCAGAATTTTACATGATGGTGAGCTAAAGTAAAATTATCAAAGTAATGAGAGCTTCTTCGTGTTTTTATTTTTGAACACCCGTTGATGTATAAACTCTAAATCTTCAACAGATAAAAGATGATTTGAATATTTCCAATTAAATTCACTCCATATTTTATCTTTATTGCTGACAACATCTTCTGATATTCTCATTTAAATCTTTCAACGAATAGGATAAAGTTGAACGTTGATGGTGATCTTGATCCTATAAATTTGCGCCTATTGACATAACCGTTTCATGTAAATTTGATATTAATATCTTTGATATATGAATGTTGTTGACTGTATCTTAAAGAGTAATATCCTCTTATACTGTTTAAGTTCAAAATAGATTTGTATCTCTTTAAAATTGGTTCGTGTCTTGCTATCCTTAAAATTCTTTGAATTTGATCTTTGAGCTATTGAAACGGTCACGCCCCAAGGGTATCCTAGTGGTAGTATATAAGATACACTTGAATACTATTACTAGTTTACCTTCTGAGAATAACAAATTTTTAATAAACAGGATCTTTTAGTTGCTTGGATAAGAAGGACAAGTATATATATAAGACATAAATTAGTAAATAACTATCATACCAAGTTTATAAATAATAATAATATTACAGACCATAACATTTCTATAAAATCCTTCAAATACATAACTAAAGTTTCTAATGCAAGATACTTGCAACTAAAATAGAAATATATATTCTTATCCTATACTACTCCTTAAGCTTCCAGCTTCTAATTTCTTACCGGGACCATGCTCCTGGAAGTAATGAGCTAAGGTCGCAATGTGAACCTCAAAGGACTATTAGAGTATGAGCTAAACTACGAGCTTAATGAATAATCAGAACTTATTACATAACACACAAGTTATTTAACAATCATATGAAATATATAAATCAAACATATGTACAGATACAAGCCTGGAAAATCTAGAATCCAAACAGAATGAAGATTTACGCTCTCTCATCGGGCTTGAAGGATCATAATCTATGGCCTACCTACCCAGAGAGACTAAGCTTTCAAGAAACAACAACGCTCAATTTAATTGTCTCTTTGAATTTATTGTATCTTAAACATTTATTTCCTGTTTTAGCTTTAGAAACTCCACTAAGTGTTAGTCATTTCTAAGCAATACCATAAGCAGCGTCCTTCATTTACCATTTAGTTCTTATGGTATCAACAGAACAAAGGTAATCTTACGATTAACTAATAGCTGTCTTGCCTAGATAAACCAAGTATTACCAGAGATCCTGAATACTAGCATGTAGTAGGCCACCGCTTACTCAAATGCTACTTTATGCAAATATGCAATGCATGTACAATTTCCTTTATGGTACTAGTAGTTTTAATTAAATTGAAGGCGATTAATCAATGTATAGACATTCAATCATGTCACACAAATAATATAATTATACATATCTGTTGTCATTATTATTAGAGTGACTTGACAATCAATGTCTCATACAACAAACAGTTCCCATAAACCCATATAATATACTCAATTTATTTCCTTTATTTATAGTTTTCTAAGTTACAAGCACATACAATGTAATAAGTGTAAGAACCCGGCCCACTTAATCATAGATTAAGCATGCCAAATCTCCCGACCATGCATAATATTTAAGTATTAGAAATACCCAACTATTATACATAAGGTCGTTTAAAAAAAATGTTTGTAATGATTGCTTGCTTAAAAAGAATACAACATTCACATGATTTGAATTAAGAAAAACTTCCACTGTATTAATAGTAGGTCATCTCTTAAATATACAAAACATACATCACATACATTACTGAAGGATCTCCCAAGGATCATACCAACATATAAAGCTTACACACATACAATCTACATTACATAAACAACTTAGATCAAAATCACATTCCAAGGCTTAACAAATAAGCCTAAACACTTCACAAAATACATCAAAGTCCTAAACATATACTATTAGGTCAAACTCCTAATCGTCCATAGAAGTCTCCCAGTCAGTCCCATAGCCCATATCATCGTAGAGCTCATCCTCAAAATCACCTGCAAGATAGCAGCATGAGCCAAAGGCCTAGTACACAATAGTGCACACAAATACATATGTCATGCACACTTAACTAAATGCAATGCAACAATGCACCACAACTTCATTATCTTTAGTTAAGTAAGTAAAACAGTACTGGAGTATTCAAACTCCGATTCAAGCTTGGGAATTCTGAGGTACCTAAGTAACAGCAGTTGCTCAGGGGGTTTATATAGATAGACTGAATATCTATAGCTCCTATATCTAACCAATAAAGATTATTAATAGCATCATCTAGAGTTCACACTCCTTTATACACTCCACTTATCTCGGTCTATAACATCAATTAGTTCAACGGTCCATACCGTGAACTAAAACATATTATTTCCTCCCGAGCCTAAGTAGAGAATATACCGATACAGTGTAAACCCCATTAGCTATCCACTTAGCCATTAAGATAAACCATCAATGCATCATGGTGAACCATTGCATCATGGATTTGTGTCATTGCATCATGATAAAGATTCGGGCTAAGTGTAAACACCCGACATGCTCAATTCTCAAATTAAGCACATGAAGTCCCCAACCACGTATAACTTTTACGAATTATACGTAAAGGTTGTCTTAAAAGAAGGTGTTTATGTTGAACATTGCTATCTGATTTAGGTTATGAAATCGTTTAGTTAGATTTTCAGATAACTGGATTTAGCAGCGGAAATAAATTTTATAAAAACAATTTAGAAATAAAGACATTTCAAAACTTCTACTCTTCTCAAGTGGAGAATTATTAGATTAAACAAAGCTTTGCAAAAGTTAAATTATAAAACATGGGCTCTACTATGCCCTTTAAAGAATATAACAATTTTAAATCATAAATCCAGCTCTCACTAATACAAAACAAAAAGAAATAAAATAACTAACTACATCCACGATCCTACTCACTTCACTCATCCACAAATTCTCTCGGAATCATCACTTATGCCCAAAACTCGAGTCAAGCATCATCAATAGCAACAACATCATCATATCATCTCATCATCCATCATTACCAACATCAACAGAACTCATCATCATCAACTTCATCAACATCGTCTTTATCAACAACAAAACTGTAAAAAAGAATAACAACAACAAGAATGAGCCGAAGCCCAGTACACAGCAACACAATCACACACGGAGTGACACACGGGCTTAACTAAATGCAAATGAGACAATCACAAGTTATTATATTTCTTTAAAGTAAACAAATCAACATAGGAGTATTCAAACTCCGGGCATCAAGGATCTAGTATCACGTCCGCTTCCCTGAGTGGTCCCTATTGTTCATACAAACTAGGTAGCCCCACCTTCCAGCGTAGCCCGTAATACAGGGATCCTGAGTAACGCATCACGACGCTCAAGGGGTTGATATAAGTAGCTCGGATACTTATATCTCCTAGATAAATCTATCTAATAACAAAAAAGTACCATGCCCCCAATCTGAGCAAGGTCTCACTCTCCGAACCAGATTCAACGGCGTAAAAGACAATCAACACTCATCAATTATTAAGTCGAGTTTAAGTTCTTAATTCATTTTAGATGCCTATCCTAACATCCAACACGCAAGTTACTGCGTACCTCATATGCGAAATCCAAACAGAGTCTCAGAAGGAATTCTAAAAGATAATCCAGAAGATAAATCAGATATCCACTTCTGTTAAGGAAAAAGTTCGTATAAGAAACTAAACTAAACTAATCATCCACTTCATCAAAATCATATAAGAACTTAAGCTATTTTTCCAACATCTCAAACTCATTTATTAAATCCTATTTGATCAGACACTAATTGAAACCCCATTATGGCTGCGAATATCGCCCTGCTAAAATACGGACAGTTTTCCTTTGTCTATCAAAGTATTCTTTTTCACTTTAATTATAGTTTCTTATCAGAAACATGGCATATATAAAGCATTCATACATAAAAGCATTCATATTCAAAGCAATAACATTTGAACAACATATTCCATATTATTCAAAGATCATCCTAATTCATTCATCTAAGCTAATTATTAGCTATTAACCATTTCAGCTTAACCTTAGCCAAATTGTTTAGAGTTGGTCATTAATCTAAAACTAGTTCAAGTTGATTAACTTAAGTAATCTAATTCCTTTTAGCTAATTCAAGCTCATTTAGTCAAGTTGAACTTAGATTCATTACTAATTCATTATACATGTAGGATCTATGTCAACTTACTCACCTAACTTAAACTTAGCTAAATTAATTAACCTTAATCATTTAGTTCAAAACTAGTCAAGATGTTTAACTAACTCAATCTAATTTATTTTAACTCATTCAAGTCTATTAATCAAGTTGAACTTAAGTTTCTTAACTAAGTTCATTTAAGTTCAATAGCTAATCATAAAACAAATAATAAACAAATCTTAAACTTAGCATGGAGGAAATTCAATAAAATTCTACAAATACTTAATCATCATTTATATACTTACCAAGATCATTTAGTTTCACTAAGTCATCACAACATCATAAATCAATCAATGGAAATCATATATACAATATAACTACTTTTGTTTAATACTTCTGGAAATTCAATTATTTGTTGAATTTATAAATCTATCTAAATCATGCTTAATTAAATCAATATATCAACATAACACATCAAACATCACTTAGCTATCTCATTTTAACTCAAAAAGATCCATTTACACTTAACAAAACATTTAGAAATAAAAAACAAGTTTTAATTTTGTTTAAAAAAACACAATATCCGGAAATAATCAAAATTTAAGCATCGATATGTTTCGAATTTGTAAAAACTCAAAACATAAAAGTTGTAGATCTCGTTTTAATCTTTTTATATCAACTTGAATTACCTCAATCGGAGGTCGTATGAAAAAGTTATGACCAAAATACGAAGAGGCTGTGAAACAGGGCACTGAGTAAAACGAACACCGGCACTTAAAAGCCGGAGGCATTTCAAAGCCGACAGCGTAAAGATTCAACACGGCAGCGTTGGAGGTAGCTTTAAGAAATACATTGTGTTTCCTTCAACACCGCCTCAAAGCTGGCCGCATAGAAGCTCCAGGAAGCGGCGTTGACAACAGAACAGGTTTGCGAAAAGAGGTTTTTTACACTTTCCTTTTATCAAAACTTCTTCAAATCATTTACTAAGCTTCCTATATCAATTCTAACATTAAATAAACTCTAATAACAACTCCTAACACTTCAATCTTTCTCCAAAAACTTCAAACAACAATCAAACCATCACAAACTACTATTCACTTCTTCTTCCTCAAACTCAACTCCCAACTTCTATCAACCATTAAACCAACAAATCAAATGTAAACAGCACTTCCAACTCAATTCACATCAATTCATCAATTAGAAATGTAAATAACAAGTAAAAACAAGAGAAATAGAAATAGAAAAACTTAGCTTTTTGGCTAAATCATGCAACTTCTTGTACTTCTAGCTTTGATTTCCTCTTCTATTCTCATATTCTACTTGATTCCTCCTTTTCTTTATTGAAATTGAGATTTATGTGTTGAATTTTGAAGAGAGAGAAAAGAAGAAGAAGAAGAAGAAGAAGCAAAAGAAGAAGAAGAAGAAGAAGAAAGGAAAAAAAAAAAGAAACGTAAATGAATGAAGAAAAGCAAAAGGGCAGCCAAAAGAAAGAAAATAAAAGGAAAGGATAAAGTTAAATTTGGGTAAAATAGAAATAGAGTATAGGTTTAGAACTATCAGATCAATATCTATAGTTCCAGAACTATTTAAAAGATGATTTCTGAACCGATAAATTATAAATTAAGATCTTAAAATAAGAACTTAATTTAGGAATTTAATTAGATACAAAGATATTTAATTTGAGTTCGGCTTTAAGAAATGATATTTTAATTCAAGCAAATGAACTCAAATTTTACTGAGATTTAGGAATTAGTGTTTAGGCTAAAAATCAAGAGTTTAAGAATCCTCTAAACATTTTTAGAACATATTTAGGGATTTTAGGAATTTCAAATCTCAAAACCAACTTAATTATTAGCTAACTAAATTAAGCCAACTTGTCTAATTAAATCCTATAATTCATTTGATTTATTTGATCTATCTAAACTCAATTTCTAATCTAGGTGAAGAGTTGGGGTATTTCACTAAGTGCCTAAACTACCGTGCCATTGCATCATGACAAGGTTGCCGTTCCCCGGACTAGACACGACTCAACCACAAATCATTTCAATAAAATTTTATTAGTCTTTAGTTAAGGTCAAATTGAATATGCCTGTCCTAAGCAATAATCAATCAAATTATTGTATACCTGGTTCAGATTGAGAATCGATGGAATCTCCAACTGAGTATCTATCTCTATTCCACACAAATCAACTATATCACATCATTATCCTAAATCAAACTTATATTCACTAGATTAGAACTTAGGAAGTTATTGAATTTTATGTAAAAACAATTCAAAGTCATCACATAACATATATATATATATATATATATATAGGGCAAATCTTTGATCAAGAAGTCATATATCATGTATTGGAAGATGTTGGAAGAAGTTAGAAAAATTAAAATTTATAAAGTCCATGCTGGCAATTAACGCTGGCATTGCAAGCCTTAACGTCGACGGTGTAAGATTATACGCCGGCAGCTTTTTAAGGTGGCGTTAAGAAAATTACATTATGTACAAAACTTTTGGGCTTTTACGAGAAATTTCAAAAGATCAGAAGACTAAAACTTAACGCCGGTAGGTACGCTGGCGGCGTTCAAGGCGGGGTACACTGCACTTTAGGTTGCTGAAATCCTTTGTTATTCAAACAAGAAAATTTTTACATTTACTCTTCCAACTCATTCCAAACCACAATATAACCTTCCTAACATATAGTATAATAACCCTATATCATTAAGCGTACATAAACTTCCTTCTAACACCATTAAAACACATACTCCTCCTCAACATTTAAAACATACATAACACTATAATTTCATTTACTTCATCTCCATCATCCCAACAAGAATCTACTTGTCCAAGCAACTCAATAATATCAACCTCTTATCACACTACAACTCAACACCATCCTTGCACTTCGTCCTAAGCTATCTCAACTTCACAATATAACAATACACATATATTTTAACATACATTAAATTTGACAAAAAAATTCATGGATTAGAGAGAAATAAAGCACTTTAAACATCATATAAACTTACCTTAATGTATATATGATGGTTGGGGATGGATTCTTGGTGTGTTGGGTGCAAGAAAACTTAGTTTGGGTGTTGGAAAATGTTGGTCTTCTAGAGTTACGAATTTCCTCCCCTTTGTTCTATTTTGGAATGTCTAAAGTGTGCAAATGAGGCTTTGATGTTTATCCATATCAATATTGACTTTTGGGGCAGATTTGGGAAGGGCTTTGGGCCTTAATTGAGCTTTAATTTGGCTTAAATTGGGTTTTAAGAGGGCAAAAAATCTGCTAAGTTTGGTAGTAGACTTAAGTTTTGGTTTAAAAACAAGCTTAATTTATCAAGTATTAATCACCACAACAACCAGTTGCATTACATGATAATTGATAATACAAATAAACTATCATCCTAAATATATTACCACAGACTAATATTTAGTTATTACTTCCTAACACATATATTTATAACAAGTACCACAATTCACACTAACACATACAAACATATAACAATCAATCTACATGTATTAATTATAAATTTAACTTTGGTCATTTCAATAAGACTGAGTTACTCACCTGCTCATGTTGACTAATCGTAGTAGTCGTCAGGAAAATCCTCACAAGTACCCAAGTCACCTATTGAGATGATTATATATCCATCAATGTCACATAAACTATATGATTAAACACCTATGAGTGTCTAAGTGTCCTATTTTGCTGCTGGGTTTTCGTTCTATTACTATATTAGTTCTTTGGAGATCTTATGTTAATCAAGTATTAGTTCATATTTATTTTCAAGTTGTTCATCTTGATTTGATTTTGTTTGATACTTATATATATATCAATCGGGTATTCAAGAATTTGACATTTATTTAACTCATTTTTTATAGTTATTATTGTTATCTTTATATTGTTCCTTATTTGACTAAGTGTAGTAACTCATATTTTTTTTATTATTGCTTAGAACTATCGGTTTTCTTTCGATTTATTTGATATAAATTTCTTATAATGTAAAGATATCCCTATATTCATAAATTTAGACTATTTAAATTTCCATTGTTATCCATTTGTTTATAGGCATCTATTTGAATAAATACTTGGTAATTACTAAACTTATAACTTTTCTTGTAAAACATAATAAATTAATCTATAATAATAATACAATTAGTAACAATAAGATTTATTAAATTTAAATTTTTTTTATAAAAAATATCAATAATATTATCTTTTAGCCGAATAATAATAATAATAATAATAATAATAATAATAATTGCGGTAATAATAATAATAACAAACAAGTTTAATGATAATAATAATACTTGTAATATTCATCACATAATTAAATTAATAATAACTCACAAATCCTTATCCATTAAAGTAAATATTAGTAGTAATATTACCAAAATAGTTTTAAGCTTAGCTTTTGGGTTTTACTTATGAATATTAAATATAATAATATCTAAAAATGATAATTCCAAAAAAATATTAATTGAAGTATTTTTAATGGTATTAGAAATATTAACAACTATAATTGGTAAAACTCTATGGATTTTAATTTAAATTAGTGATATTGATTTTATATCATTAATAATCCTTTCATTAAATTGTTAATACTAATAATACATAATACTTATATCAATACCACCACATAATATCATAATATATTACTTAAACGTTATATATATTTGATAATACAGAAATTTTTAGTTTTATTTTCAATATTCAATCATTTCAACATTATATTACTAACAAATAATAATACTCTTAATAATACATAAATAAATAAAATAAAAGTAATAGCGGTACTAAAAATATTTATAATATTAATTATTATATTATTTAGTTTAATTATTTCGTTTTTTAAAAAATTATAAAATTAAAGCCGAGAGGTACACGGGGTGGAACACACCTGTGTTCCTTCCGTGCTTATCTGGGTAAGCACTGTTCATCTTCTTCCCAAATGAGCTCGGCCATTTTCGGTCGAAATCCGACGTTACAAACCTCTCCAATTGATTCCTATGAGTTCCTACAATGTTTTACTACACAAATATCAACTCAAAACATCAAAACAACAACACGATTCGTGGTTTTTGGATCAAAGTAGTGTAACTAAGGTTTTCGAATTTTACCTTGCTCAAGCCTATTCGATGGAATGCAAAGCTTATTCTTGAGTTGGTTATGATCCTATGATCATCAGAAGTCAGTTCCAATCCTTGTTAAAAAAAAAAAAAAACAAACCAAAATACAACAACTTACCTCGTCACCAATTAAGCGTTTTTCGTGTTATATTTTTCTTTGATTTGAACTGGAATGTTTAGGATGATTTGATTTCTGTTTCTAGGTCGATTTGATTACTCAATAA
Source organism: Combretum micranthum (assembly GCA_024138025.1). Taxonomy (NCBI): domain Eukaryota; kingdom Viridiplantae; phylum Streptophyta; class Magnoliopsida; order Myrtales; family Combretaceae; genus Combretum; species Combretum micranthum. The sequence goes on from JAMXBD010001342.1 coordinate 340,233, forward strand.
GTATTTGTTTGATCTAGAAATTTTGAGAGTAAATGAAGGTTGTTTGCTTGTCCATTATGGTGCTTAAAAGTATATATATAGAAGAAGAAAAAAAAAGAAGACGGTTGTAATATTTCCTTCCAGAATTTCTTTCCAGATTCGTAAGTGTGTGTTATGTACTATTGATACATTAATTGTGTGTGTGTGCTGGCCATATTCCATTGCTTGTTGTGTGCAATTGTTGACTATAAGAGTCCATTATTGAATCGAGTTGATGGTATAATTCATCTTGCAAAAATCAAGACATCCTCTACCGTAGATTGGAAATTGCAGCCATGATTTAAAGAGAAAAAATTTATAATTATAATTAGTTGATAATTATATAGTTTAAGGTATTTTATTAAGCTAAATGGGTATAATTTACTAAGTATTTGAGAGTTTTTGTCTAGAAATATTTTTATAGGATTCTACAAAATGTTTAGGTTATCAAACGATACAACTTTTAGTTTAAATTTACACAATTAATTGCTTTTAGAATTTTATCTCCCGCGATTAAGGTTTTCTAAGCTTATTAGGTCAATTTTTGTTTTAGGCTTCAATAGCTTAAGAAAACCCTAATTAGAACAATGGTGTGATTTAAATATTTATTTGGAGTCTAGATCTTTAGTTATACATCTGTTTATGTTTTTATTGTGTATTTATAATCCTAACGGTTTATCTTTAGGTTATCGTTTCCCATCTATAAGTGTAGTTGGTTAACTACTCATTATTGCATTTAATATATTATCTAAATTATCTATATATCTTAAGTTTTTGATACCTACTATGAAATCTTATTAGTAGTGTTTAATACTATCTAGGAATCTTGAATTTAGGGTTTAAATCCATGTATAGGCTCATTATTACTCATTGTTCTAGTCTCAGGTCATTGTTGAGTTCAATAGTAGCCATTTAATCTCTATATTTATATTTTTCTATTTAATCTATTTGCATGACAAGTTTCGGGGTTTGAAAATTTGGGTTTCCTTTAATCATATCTTGAATTATCAGTTCAAGATACAAAATCTCGTTTTTGGTATCAATTAGGGTCAAAGAAGTTCTTTATTCGGCGTTTAGATCCTAACCCAGCCAAATTCAAGTTATTGATCTATTCTTAGGTTTTTATTGGATTCTAGGTTTACTACTAGTTTATACTTTCTATTTTTGAGTCGTGTACTAGTGTGAAAAATTTCCAGGGTTTACAGAAACACGACCTTTCTTCTTACAAATAAATATCTTTATCAGATAGGCTTCTTATGACATATCTGAGTTGAATCTTCGACATGTCTTAAAAATCAAACTTGACCATATGAGCTTGAACTTGCTGTCAAAACTTAAATCTTTAACAAATATATAATTCATTGTAAGCTTGAGTCCCCTGGATATTTGAACCAACTTATGGAACATATTTGAATATATTACCCAAATATATATTCAATTTTAGAGCTGGGTCTTCAAATTAATGAAAGAATCAAAGAAAATTCGATCCGTTAAGTCTCTGTTTGTAAATCTGCAGCTTTTGTCCATATAGCAGGTCTATTCTCTGATTTACTCTCTGAGTATTACTAACTAGTTGACAAGCGGTAGGTCTACCTTCTGAGTTACCTTCTGATTGTTATTGACTTATTGAAAAACTTTCCATATAGTTTTGAATTACTCTCTGAGTTGGATCTTTCTTTGAAAAATATTTCAATAGAACTTCTAATCATACTTTATTATAATTTTTATAACTTGATAACTACATACTCAATAAATTTATCAATAAACATTTATCTTTTTATTATCATCAAAACTAGTATTGAGAGAAGCCAACAAGAACAATCATCAATAATAGTAAGAAAATATCAAGCACTAAAAACTTATACAATGGAAAAGGGTCCCCAAATATCAACATGAAGCTAATGAAATGGTAACAGGGAATGACTAGAACTCCTTTTAAGCAAACAATGAAACTTTGCTTCATAACAAGTATCACGAATTAAATTAGAGAAATCACGATGTCTACAACCATCCAAATGCTAACACTTTGATGAGGAACTGTGTCATAGTCTCTCATGAAACAAGTGAAGATTAGAATTGTTGATACAAGGATTATTAGCAATAGAAAAGAGAAGTAACTAAATTGCAATTCTGCTCAATTACATTTGAAATCAACACATACAAGCCTTTTGTAGCTCTAGCTATAGCTATGATGTGTGTCGCATGAGGGTTTTGAAAAACTTGGGAGTTAACATTAACATGAGCTACAAAATCACCAGTAGATAATAATTTATGCACGAACAAAAAGTTATGGTGAACATTCGGTACAAATAAATCATCACGACAGTGAAGTGAACTACCAAGACATATTGAACTAACCATTTTAATTAGTTTTGTTTGTCCATTAGGAAACCAGATTGAAATAGGGTACGGTAAAGTATTTAGATCAGTGAAAAGGTGTTTGAATGTAGTCATGTGATTGGTGGCACTCATTTCTACAATCCAAAATTCTTATTGTTATTCACTACACTAAAACATGAAGGAGAAGATGGAATACCCAAAAAATTAACATTTGTTTGAACAAAATTTCCATTCGTTGCATTCTTCAATTCTAACATGTAAATGACTTCTTTACATACAGTATCCAAAAGTCGAGAGTCAATATAATTCCTTTTTGTATCCTACACTATGGAAGTAAGCTCAAAAGGAGTATCAGCCACAACACCATCTAATCTATCGACATAGCAATGTGTAACAGTCTTTTGAACAATTTTAGGATTCCTTTTACCTTTATGCCACTCGCAATAAGCTATCAACTAAAAACAACTTTTAATTGCGTGACCTTCTTGCTTACAACACCGACACATGTCTCTACTTTAAGCTTTAACTTTCCTTTAATCAAAAATACTATTTGAAATCACGAACTATATTGAGAAGAAAGTTGTGACATTTGAAATATTTTGCCTTTTACTTGCTGGACTGAGTAGTAAGCTTTATTAATAGTTGGTAAAGGGTCCATGGAAAAGATTTGATATCTTGATTCCAATCACCTCATAACCCTAATTCAATGTCATAAAAATTAGATTAGCCTACTTTGCATCTCAAAATCTTGAATTCTTTCCTTAAGCTGATAAATACAATATTCAATACATCCACAATCACAGCCAGGATAAGAATGCAAAACTTGCAACTCATCCCACACTCGCTTCAACTGTTGTAATTCTTTTTCAATAGATTGATTTAATTGCCCAATATTGCTTAATTTTTATTGCATTGCAATTGAAAAATTAGAGATCCATTAACTTTGACCATATTATTAAAAATTTTCATTCCATAACTCATAAGCCGATTGCAAATATAAATAATTCTATGAAAACTCACTAAGCATAGAGTTCAATATCTAAGACTAAACCATGTAATCATAATGAATCCATCGAGAAAAATCAAGAGAATTAGAAATGGGTAAATTACATCAGAAGATCACAACATTTGGAGTAAGTTCATTTTAGGTCACAACGTTTCCAAAAGAAAAAAGGTCACAATGTTTAGTGAGTAAGTTCATTTTAGGTCATAACATTTAAGGATAAGTTCATTTTAGATCACAATGTTTAGAGAAGTAAGTCAATTGATTCACTATTGGCACGTATCAATAAGAGAAATGTTTAATTAAAACTTAAGAAACCCTTTTTTAAGGCCCCATTGATATGTATTAATAGGAAAAATACTTAATTAAATCTCATAATTCATAAGATACTTTTCCAAACTTTATGACATTTTTTGAACTTTTTGAAATGTTATGACCTAAAACGAACTTATCCCTAAACGTTGAGATCTTCCAATGTAATTTACGTAAATAGAATTAAGCTTTACTAAAGTTCCATCAACAAACCCTAACTTCATCTTAGTGCCCAATCATAACTTATTGGACTTACTCCATGCAAGAAAGTTAGATCAATTGAAAAGAATTTTACAGATTACCATATTAGGGTTATATGATCCTAACACATGTAATGGATTTGCAATAGCTAGATCAGCTTGTTATTTATGATTCAATTTTGCTAAAGCATCCATGATCGATAACAAAATTGTCACAGACAGCTAATGCGTCGATCTTACTAGTTAGCTCTGATACCATGTGAGGAAGACGAAGAAGAAAACTGGATGTAAAATTCACATATTACTTTGTTATTAAAGTATAGATGATGTAGTGTTTTGTTGTGGTATATTATACAAGTGTCTTATTCTGTTTATATACAAGCTAGAAAACACTAACAAATTATAACAATCATCATTTGTTTGGAAAAGACATGTGTCCCAAAACAAAAAAATAAACTAAAGGAAAGCACATGAAGGGTATGCCCTAATGAAGAAAACTCTACACTTATGGAAGTATTCCTCAAGTTACATAACACCAGAAATTATAAAGTTGGTCATTTTTTAGCTATGGAAAAAGTGTTAGAAACCATGTTATCAAGTTATGGTCTAAAGGAAAGTCATCACACTGAGTTGAGAATGAAAGCATTAAAAAGCCACTTTCATATTGTTTATGATATGCTATTTGGATCTAGTACAAGTTAGTTTGGTTGATTGTTAGATTTTCCAACATGGTTATTCTATTCTATTTCATACATGAAATAATTAAACATAAAAATGAATGAAATCAATAATTTCATGATGTTTTTAAATATAAAAATTAGGTTCACAAATGAGTTGAGTTGAACTAACTTTTTTCAAAGTTCAAGTTTGGCTCATTTAAAATTATTAAACTTGAGTTTGAGTCGAGTTTATTTATCGAGTCCGGAATTTAGGCTTAAGTTTGACCTGTTTAGTTAAATGAGTTTTACTTTGAGGTCAAACTTCAGTCTAACCAAGCTTTTTATCGAGCTCAATCAAGCTTTTATGGAACTTGAAATTTAAGCTTCAACTCAACTTGTTTTAATTTTTTTAAGCATAACAGTAATATATTAGAACCACAATATGTATACATATATATTAAATAGAAATTATTTTTTGTTATTTTAATTATATATTTATATATAGTATATCAAAAATATATTAATAAGCTTATTTACTAGTCTATTAATGAGTCTATTTATGATCATTTGAAAGTTTGCTCATAAGATAAAATAAGGTTGTTCATGAGTAGGTTCACAAGCTTAAATCAAAGCTCAGCTTAGCTTGTTTAGATAGACAAACTATATTTTAATCTCAAATTCAACTCCTTTATGAATAACCAAGTCGTGCTTCAAGCAAGTTGAGCTCGAGATCAAACTCAAGTATTCATTTGCAGACCTAGAAGGAATGAGTTGGTTATACCATCCTAACCCAATTTTATTTCATTTAGGAGTATTTCTATGTAAGAGACGGAGGTACTTGACATTATTATCTAGTTATCAAACTACATATGCTGTCCTTAGGGATACAATCAGATCGGGTTTGAGATGGGCCATGTAAAACTCAAACCCCATCCAATTGGTTATAGGGTCACTTAAAACCCAAGAAAAACTTTATAGGATTTTTCTCATTGTTCCCAAAACTCCTCATATAGAGTTTTTGCAAACTCGATTCCTGACTCACCTTGACTTGATTGGAAGCTTATCATTTTTATTTCTATTATTGTAATGATGTAATTTCAATAATAAATTATAAATTATTTCACATATTATAATCTATATAAGAAATTTTTAAAAATTAGATATAGAATTCATTTAATATGAAAATAAAATTTGTAATCAATTTTGTGTATATATATTATTAATTTTTAAAAATTTTATCATATTTTTATGTTAGTTTACATTTTTTTTATGGGTTACATATAAACCCAAAATCAGAACTTATACACTGTAGAGATTTCATAGTATATCCAAAAGTCATCCCAAAATCCCATACAGTCAAACCTAAATTCTGTGGGGTTTTTAATGGTCTGTTACTCTGTATTGACCTCCTCGGTGACCTTCCCCTGGTAGGCTCGAATAGGACTCGGGTCAATTGTGTATGCTTCCATTGGAGTTGTGACCCGTAATCCACAGCCCCTAAAAGGAAGAAAGCTTGAAACGGTTTTTGAGCATCCTTTTGCATGTCGGAAACAGTACGAACATATAAGAGGAGGATGGGAGATACAACAAACGAAGCCTCCGAACGAAAGAGACCCGTACCCGCTTCATCTAGGGTTTGGCCAGCTATCAAACCCAAGCTTAATCTCCAAATAACCCGTCTTAAGGACACCGATCTTTTCACTGTAACATTCCCTCTTCTCTCTCTCTCTCTCTTTTCTATTCGTGTTTTTGTTAAATTGTTGTTCCTTTCTTTTATATGTTGTTTGTTTGATTGAATTGTGAACGCAAGCAAGAGATTTTTGTTTGGATTCTTACTGCATTGGATTAGTAATGGTCTTGCTTGATCAATTTATTAATAAAACTGTCAATTTTTTATTGGAATTAATTTTTTAATAAACATTTTTTAAAAATGACAGAAAAATAATGCCAAAACGATTGAAAAATGATGGAACAAACAGACTTGTGTGTCATGCCTTGGGGAATTGGATCAAAATATAAGCTTTTATTTTTTGTATGAATGGGTCAAGACTTGATTGAACCTCAACTAAACGAAGATTTGAGCCACTTGGTTGTGTTAAACGAGGCTATGGATATGGATATTGAATTGGGTTTCGTTGATGACTGCACGGGACTTCAAATTTCTCTCAGTTTATATATGATTTAGTGGAATGGAGGGTCCATGCTTAAGAATGGATATGAAGAGAATATGGAAAGATCAATTATCTCTTTTGTTGAATGTTGAGTATCAATGTTAGAACCAGCAACCACAATATTCATGTGCTTTTAAATTAGCTGGTTTTGGAGCACAATTACATATGGAATCTGAGTAGGAGGTTAAAAGTTCAAAGATTTATGCTGGTATCTCATTCCTTTGTAATTTAGTGGTTCACTCAATTGGTTTTAATTATGAGCGAGAGTGTTAGGCATAAGTACTAAAAATCTCGCCATATTGTAAGTTTGAGCTTTTTGAGTAACTAGTTGTGGAGTTAAAGTTGATATGGAAAATGCTGGAATTGGTTATTGACAATGTCTTTGATATTTTTGGGAACTGAGAGATTCCAATGGCATTGCTTGGTTTTTCGAAGCATTTGGATCGCCATCAGCATTTGGCCATAATATATACACTCAGCTCCAGCTTAGTTGGAACTCATTTTTCAGAAGGAAGAGTTTTGATTTATGGGAAATTTCTAAGCTGTGTGTTTTGGTTCTAGTGGTGTCCTCTCCCGGCAATTGGTTTTTACTAAGTCGCTGGTAATTTGTGAGGGCAAACAAATTTACGATATGAATTTTTTTTTCTGTTACTGATCTGTTTCCTATTGCATAATTGACTGGTGGTCCTTTCTAGTTTGAGATCACAGTGGTTTTGCTAATGGAGCTTTACATGATATGCTTGTCAAAGATGCAGATTGGACTGACTTGATCTGGTTGTGTAAGGTTGTCTCTTAAGGTGGTTATTGCTTAGTTATTGAAGATGGATGTTAATCCAACTACTGCAATTTGTCAGTGATATGAACACTTGCGGCACATCTGTTTGCATGAGCATAGGTTGGTCGATCTGTTGTTTGTATTTTAAGCATCCACTGGGACAGAGCTGGTGGTATGAGATTCTCTGATGGGCATATGTATGTAAGTCTGTGCATTGTGGTTCACAAGAGTGGTCGTTGATGATGTTATATGGGACAATCTAGTAAGAGGACTGCTGTAACTTCAACAGCCAGAAATTATTGAATGACATGCAGAGTTCAGGAGTTCAGTCAGCCTGGTATAGTCATAATGACCAGCATACTATGTACATGTGCTACTTGCAGCAATAGGATATGGTACCCAGGTCCATAGATTTCAAAACTACAAAGGCATTGGAACATTCAGATTGATACTTCTATATTTGACATGTAGTAGCTTTCTGAACTCTGATGCTCTTATATAGGTTTCATGATAAGGCTATTTTAGACCTCCCTGCTTTGCTCTCAAGGTGAATAAATAAGAGAATAAATGTGCTAATGACATAAATATGCCATTCCACAATCAAAACTCTAGGGCCAAATTACATCTGCTCAATTCCTAGGCATTTGGTTTTGTGATATATTCTCTGTGCTCTTAGTCATATGTCTAAGGTTCAAATTCTTGTCTCTAGAGACCAAAAAAACCAAGATGATCATCTAAAGACAAAATAAGAAAACCTTATACATATCTTCATGATTCGAGTAAATTACATTGAAAAGTATCAACTCCAACGGGTTGGCCTTGTGGTTAAGGCTTAAGACACATCATGACAATTTGCACGAGGTCTTGAGTTTGAAATCCACTGTGGACATTTCTTGGGGTATGTATAGAGCGAAAGCTATTCTTATGCTTTGTGAACTCTCATGCTCTTATATAGGTTTCATGGTAAGGCTATTGTAGACCTACCTACTTTGTTCTCAAGGTGAATAAATAAGAGAATAAATGTGCTAATGACATTACTATGCCATGCCGCAATTAAAACTCTAGGGCCAAATTACATCCACTCAATTACTAGGTATTTGGTTTTGTGATATATTCTCTATGCTCTTAGTCAAATGTCTAAGTTCAAATCCTTGTCTCCAAAGGCCCAAAAAAAAAAAATCAAGAATGATCATCTGAATACTAGGTGAGAAAACCCTATACATATTTTCCTGATTCAAGTAAATTACATTGAAAAGTATTAACCTCAAGGGGTTGACCTAGCGGTTAAGGCTTAAGACGCATCGTGACAATATGTATGAAGTATTGGATTTAAAATCCACTATGGACATTCTTGGGGTATCTACATAGCAGGCTACTTTTCCCTAGTGCATGGCTTTTGTAGTGTGTTTCATGTGCCTGGAGGTAGCCGATCCTAATATAGCTATACCCCTCTGTCATTATAATAATAATATAAAAAAAAAAATCTTCCTGATTTAATGAAATTATATTTATCAAAAAATATATATTTCTGCCTCATTCTATTTCCTTGAACATGGGTTATTTTATATTTTGATGTTGGGATTTTCTAATTGATGAAGTGATACATGTATTGCTCAACAATGTGCAGAAGTGGATTATGAACTTATAACAACAGAAATAGCGGTGTGTTCCAAGACGGTTGACTGGTTATTTTTGCTTCATGCTCTTTATTCTATCAATATTTATATGTGGCATGTTGGAACAAGAGAAAAAAAGAAGCATTAAACTAATAGCCTCTTGACATTGCTAATGATTGTGCCCTTGTTTCCTCTTTTCACATGTAATTCTGGTAGATCTTTCTAAAAATTTGTGGCTATGACTTCACTTTTTATGTTCAAGATATCAGGTGCAGAATTTCTTCACCTCAGCTGAATCTACAGCATTTGTAAAAGCTGCTGAGTCCATCGGTTTTGTCCACCAAGGCAGCCTTGGTCCAGCAAAAGGAGAAGCTTATAGAGACAATGACAGAATCTCTGTTAATGATGCTTCTTTGGCATCAACTCTATGGGAATCTGGACTTGACAAATTGTTCTCTGGAATTAAAATTAGAGGAAAGGTTGCCATTGGATTGAATCCAAATATTAGATTTTACAGGTTGGTTCAACCAGAAGTGTGACTTTTCATCTTACAAGGAAGAGATAGTTATTTGTGCAACTTTTGATCTTTGGTTTTCCTTTTATCTTTTCACATATATTTCACTCAACCTTGTGAGAAATCAATTGCCATCAGACCCGAGGCACTATTATTCATATATTTTTTCGTGTCATTTCTTTGAAACCAGGGCTGTAAAAAATAAATATGTAGTCAAAGAGCTACCATGTGAATTCTTTTCTCTTCATTAATGGATGTGATTCTCAACATTCTTGTACCAAGCATATTCTTTTAGAATTCTGTTAGACCTGCTTTCATAGGGAAGAAAGACTTATGCATCATGAGTCTAATTGATAATTGATTTTGGCCATTTTGCTTACTTTTTTCATTTTTTAGGTATAAAGTAGGTCAGCGCTTCGGAAAACATATAGATGAAAGTGCTGATCTCGGTGAAGGAAAGAGGACCCATTATACTTTATTAATATATTTGAGCGGAGGTGGAGGTGGCGGTGGCGGTGGCAGTGGACCAAAGTCAAAGACAAAGAATGAAGCAACAAAAAGTAATAATTCTGCTTCAAATTCACTAATTGGAGGGGAAACGGTTTTCTATGGTTCAAGAAATTGTATAGTTGCTGAGGTTAGTTTCTTTTGTTATTGTTGATATATGTACTTTGCTATTCTTGGCTGCATATTTTCTTTTTAAAATACTTGATAATTTGATTTATATATATAGGTGGTGCCAACTGAAGGCATGGCACTTCTTCATTTGCATGGTGATAAGTGTATGCTTCATGAAGCTCGCAATGTCACAAGGGGACTCAAGTATGTCTTCCGTTCAGATGTTGTCTTTGCTTGAGTTTTTATGGCCATAACATATCAGTGGAATGCGGCTGTTCCAATTTCCCCCTTGAGATTTTGTATTATTGAAACTATGTAATGCTACTGTTTGGTGCTATAAAAAAAATCTTCCTTATGCTAATGTTGTTCTGGTTACCATTTCTATTTGTAAAGTCCTATGCACTAATAGTTTTTGAGCCTGTGACTTACAAGATCAATTGAGCTTCAGAGCATGACACAAACTTTTAGATGGTCGATTCAGGGTCTGTTCAGGTACTTCTCACAATGACCCTCCCATTGCCTTGATCATAAACAAAGATTTACAGTATGTTTTCCTTGGATTTCACACATATATGGTGATCACCTTGTTCAAAATTTATTGTTTTTATACATAGATAACCCTTTTGTTTATTTTGAAAATTTGGCCACTTTGTTCTACCCTAAAGATTTTGAGTTTTATCTCAGGAAACGAGGAATTGAAATGTGGAATTGCTGCTGCATTATACATACTGTGGAAGGTCTAGAATTTTAATATTTTGCGAGACTGTTTTAATTATCTATTGAATCATCATCCTTGAATTAATTATTACCTGTTTCACTGGAATGAAAGAGGGGATGCTATCTTAAATCCCAATAATGGTTTAGGATTGAGCTCTGTGTTCATAGCGAACTTTAGGAAAAAAATATGGCTTGATTATTTTCTTCTGAACTTTAAAATGGACACCTCTTTTTATGCATTTATTTAGCTACCATAGGATTTAATCAAACAGCTAAACATGCGAAGTGACCTCTTTGGTCTAACTTGTGATCTTCCCCTCCCGTTAATTTCCATATATTATGCCAACTTTTATTTATTTTATTTTATTTTATTTTTTGCCATTACAGCGGTTGTGAGATTCAAATATAATACATCTTACTTAGGTGATTCTATTAGGCTACAAATTCATTGGCATTTTAGTTTGTTCAGGAGCATATATCTATTGCATAACGAAGTGGTGATGACAATCAAACGGTACATGCAAATCCCTCTGTTAGTTGGCCCTCCATGAAAAGTGCGTTCAACTTAAATTTCAATCCAATTGGGTTATTCATTCAAATCATAGGAAAAAAATAAGTCTTTTCACTACATTGTTGTTATTCGTAACCCACAAGTACCATATTCTTGGTATTAATTATTAATCTCTCATCTCGCATGCACTCTCTCACACACGCTCACTCAATTTACCACTCTACAATTCAATCTTACTTCCCCTGTTTCCTTCACCCCAACATTTCCCATTTTCACCATTGAAGAGGCGAACTCCTTGAAGAACAAATTTTGATCTCTTGCAAATGATTCCACAAGCCAATTTGTTCTGTAATCACCAAGCAATGTTTGGTCAGATCCAAACACTCCTTCACCTTCCATTAAACGTTTGTAATAGTCATTGTCAAAAACTGTTGAAGTTGAGTCCAAAAACTGCCCCGCGCTGTGGCTATGACCTTTGGGGCATGCCCTCTTGAGCTTTTCAGCAAAAAAACTGTTCATGCTAGGATCCACGCTGTGGAATGAACTGAAATTATGCAGCCGCCGTGCAAAGGAGGAGCAGTGGGAGAAGCCGAGGGTGTGTCCACCAGAGAGTGCAACCAAGTCCTTGACTCCTAAGCCTCTTTTTGCGAAACTTTGGATGAGTTGTGTGACATTGAAGGTGGGAGTAGGTAAATTGATGGTGTCTGAAGCTTTTGAAACTCTTCCATCCTTCCGGCCTTTCAATACATTCCAATATGGGCCTCCAGCCTGCGATGAAAACAATAGATTGAAAACGGTATATCTAGTTTCAATGGAAACCCCAAAACGAAACTTCTTTACTAGTTCTAAAAGAGAAAAAAGTTCCTCTATAATTTACATACAATCACTAATGTCTCTTATAGTCATAATTTCTTGGTGAAAATTCATTCAGTTGTTGCAATTTGCACCCAAACAGGTAATTTTTTTTTTTTAAGAAAAAATTACCGCAGTTACTACATCTCGAGCTGCAATGGTGATTATGTCCGCACATGAAACCGTGTGCGGACATGCCCTTTCGAGCTTAGCTTTGGCTTGATCAATAACATAGAAGGCACGAACTGAAATATTCGGAGGACCATCTTTCTCTGCTTGGTTGTTCTTGGTTGAATCTAACAACAACGATGCATCACACCCCTATCAATCAGCCATTTATTCGACAAAGTTAGCATTTGCAAACAAAATATTGACACGACAAACTTCAAAAATAAAAGGAAAAATAAGGAAGAAAAACTAAGAAAACAATATGGTAATAATCTACGTACTCTAATGAAACAATCATGGAAGAACATCCTGAGAAGGCGAGCTGGGACTTTAGGGTCATGTTTAACCGCATTTAGTACCGTGTCAAGTATTATTTTCTCAGCTTGTGGACATGTTTGATCGTAGTAATGCGAATCAAGAGCTGATGCTACTTAAAACAAGGAGAAGCATTGGAACAGATGCATAAGAAGTGGATTTTGGTGCAAGGACAGCCATTTTTTGTGAACGTGGAACTTGGAAAATTCGTAAAATCTGATTGTTCAATTGATGCAGAAAAGCGATAGGACTCCCAAGACATTATATAATAATTCGAATGATTTAAAATAACATTAACATAATGTACTTGGATTGGGTGTAGTACGTGTGGTATGTGCTTTGAAGTCACTCAATCAAAACTATCTAGAAAAACATTAGAGAGAATCGTCAAATTTTTTCTGCTTTGAGACGAAGTATCGCCATTCACCACCTAAACTGTTATCTTTGTGGATAAACAATCATTTATATAATATCTAATCTCAATATTTCATTATTTTGACAACGACTGGTTATCAAAACAGCATAACATAAAAAGAAAAGCACAGGATGGTTCAATATAAGGAGTCGGAGTGTAAATGAGTTTAACTATTTGCGAGTTACTTTAACTTATTTATATTAATTTGATTTCAATTTGAGAATGATCAAACTGAATTTGACTTGACCATTCAAGTAGCTTAGAAAGTGGAGTTCGAGTTTTATAATAGTTTAATAATTAATTCATGATAATTTAAGATATTAGAAGAAAAAAAGCAAGTTGAATTCAAACGTAGTTGTCTCTCTTGAGTCTTGAGTAATCAATATATACATGATTCCACATTTCATGAAGGTTAGGTTGGTTTTCCATTACTTTATTATTTTTTTTCTTTTTTCAAATTATGTTTAAATGTTTAATTGAGTTAGGCTGTAAATTCAAATCGAGTGTGGGAATTAAAAATTCTAAACTTTGTCAAGTTTGAATCAAGTTTATACTTCGAAATTCTAAGTTAACATTAAGTTTGAACTTGAATTTATAATTGTATGGTCTTGACTTTAGTCTTTTGCAATCCTAATAAGGGATATAGCACGATACAATCTGTGTTTGTAGTGCAAGTTAAAAAAGAGGATTATTTTAGAAATTTTTTACGACTACTTTCGGCCTGTCTAATGAGAAGATTTTTACGTCACGTGTATTAGACTTTAAATTCTTCATATCCGTTGAAACGGGGTTTTCGTTTAATGAGACACTCATTTTGCAAATTAAATACGATATGACATATATAAATATATATATATTTATTTTACTGTCCAATATTTTGAAATGATTGAATAAGATACATCAAACTATTTCCATTGCCAATAAGAAATCAATTCGTGGAATCTATATATACTTTTCTTCTCCCTTCAAATAGCATAGCCAATTAAAATATATTTCCTAGAGTTTATAATTCTTACTTCTTGAAAATTTTATTCGTCGTAGGTAACACGGCTATTTTCACACCCATGACCACCCTATAGAATCACGTTATTCTTAAGTAAGGTTTTGCATTAAGAGACAATAATAATATATTACATCTTCAATGTAGTTCAGTCGACAAAATTGTTATAGTGCCTTTAAGGCTCTAAGCCATTCATATCGCAACATCTTGCTTTTGAGCAACGTAGAAACCAGATGTTTTCCTACGGTTCGCTAATACCTATCATGTTTGTTTGGGAAGCTGTACAGTTGGTAAGACAGGTTTGGGTACATGTCAAAATTGTACTTCACCCAGTTTTCTTTGCTTCTCAATTCCAAGTACTACTTCATTGGAGAAGAAGCTAGTGTGTAGAGTTTGGTATGTGGACTCTAGACAAAAATTTCATACTCAAAATCTTGATAAGGAACAAAATCTGGATAAGGAGGTCCAATTTGAGATATAGTAAAGTTGGTAAAGGGTTTTAGTTGGGAAGGCTTGGCTCAAAACAATATTTGCTTCAAGCTTAGACTTATCTTCCGGTTCTTAATCTCTTTGCTTGTTCCTAACCTTTTTAGTAGGTTAAATATTAATTTGGATAAAACATAAGCACATCCTCTTATATTTGCTTTACATGTTCTTTGCTTCTTCATCTTTGAAATCATTTGCATAAACCCTCAAATCTTTAAGAAATATGCATTTAGACCTTTAAAGTAGTCAAAATACATATTTGTTACATCCAAATAAATTTAGCTATGGATATAATGCAATGCAAGAATATAACCTACAATATTAAAAAAAAATGAAAAGTTTTATTTAGAAAAACATAAATTACTAGCTAAACTATATAAATATTAAAATAAATAGAAAAATATAAGTATTTATATATATATATTTTTTGTAAAACCATTAATTTTTTTTTCAAGTATGCCTTCATATATTGATTTCATATAAACTTAACCTGCTTATCTTTGAAACTATATGCTTAAACCCATAAATCTTTATAAAATGTGCATTTTCTCTAATTTGGAGAAAATGCACATATTTGAAGAATTTGAAGGCCTAAATGCATAGTTTCAATGATAAGGGGATAAAGTGTAGACAAAACAAATATAAGATGAAGATTGTAAGCCCCAAAATGTCTTATTTAAGATTCTTTATATGGACTTTTGCATAGCCTATAGTGTAATCCATTATCAAAGTCCTCCTCATCAGTCTCTTAAAGGCTATTTCTTAATTTCATGAAAGTAAAATGTCAGGTTAACCATTTAGCCAAATCAAAGTAACCATATCTTAATCATTGATGTGGTTTCCACCCTACAAAATATGCTTTAGTTTTTTCATAAGGGAACCTAAATCCTAGAACCATACTTTGAATTTGAAGCATGCTACAAACATGTGTTGTAAAAATATAAAGGCTAACACTTACATCTTTCTATAGCCTTTTGCGTAATGTATTGTTTGAAGATGATTGAGCTAAAAATGGTATGGTATAATGTTTCCTAACTTTCATTTCTATACTCATTGACTCTTACTTTTAAAGGAGATAGTTCCTGCAAATAAGCACAAGTTGAGTAGTCCTCCCCTTTCATTGAGAGTAAGGTATATACACATGCATATAAAAGCACGTGGAATTGTAATGGGGTTAAAAATATTAATATTATTATTTATATGGACTTGACTCGTTGGCTAGGTAGTAGGATTTAATAAGTCTGGTTCATTTATTGGGATAAATTAAAGAGATTTGACTTGGTGGGTTTGGAACAAGATTGTCCATGACATCTAGTTTTTCTTAGGCAAATTCATGCACATAGGAGATGGCTATTGACTTTGGCTCATAGAAAGCTTATTCGTGACAAGAATGAAATGAGTGTTGCTATATCTTGTCTGTTAATAACTAAGATAATTTAACGGCTATCATCCATACCAAGTATCTATAAATATTTAGTTACTCCTCCCCATTTCGAAATTTTAGAGAGAGAAGGCAAGCAACATTCCATAAAGAAAGCTCTATTCATAAAGATCAAAAAGGTAAATTAGACTACTACTCTTCCAACTGCTAAAGAGTAGCAAAGTTAACACGAGAGGTCTATTCAAGCTCCTTCGTTTGTCACTTATGTACTTGAGATACCAAGACCGCCTATTTCTTCTTCTTGTAATTCTCTTCAAGCCATCCATCAAGTGTCATCGTTTTGTCTATACTTTGAAGTCACATGTAAGGCATAAAATATACGTGATACGTGCATGAAAATCTGAAGCAAAATTCCACATATACATTTTGGTGACTCTACTGGATAAACAACATACATTCATCATGGCACCTCTTAGATGAAAGCCAACTAACTTCAATGATATCACGTGTTGAGATGTTAGCAACACTATATTTGATGTGATTAAGCATAACATGCCAACACTTGAAGATATCAACCTTAATGTTAAAGCCAACCTTGCTATTGACATATAAGATGTTGCTTCTAATAATGCTGAATTGATGCAAATAGTATAGGAAAACATTAAGGCATTAAACCAATTCATGGCTATGTTCCCCCACTCATACCACAAATGGCTTCTTGGCTATATTTGTTTACCTCATACCATGGATGGTTACCAACACTGTTGCATTCCAAGGTGTTATATCTTACTAAGCTCTACCTTTGTTAGGTAAGAAGGCACACACCCCCCCCTCCCCCCCCCCCCCCCCCCCCCCCCCCCCCCCCCCCCGGCCTTTTATCTTAGCTAGTCATTGCCTTCACTACTCAGACGAGTAATAACCAGCATTTGAAGCTAAGAATGTGAGAATTTAGATTGATGTGTCCTCGTCATCATGTGTCCCTCCTTACACCCCCATGCGAGATCAACCAAAGTCTGAGCAATGCCTTTACATATTGACTCCAGCTCTTTAAGCCTAGGCAATGCCTTAGCATTATGGCTTTCGTGCTTTAAACCTAGGCAATGTGATTGCATCTCGACTTCCTCACCTTTATCCCAATCAATGCCTTGACACCTCGGCTTTTACGCCATAAGTCTAAGCGCTAACTTGGTGACTTGACTTATAAGCCTTATTATCATGCTCTAAGTTAAGTGATAACATGATAATTCAATAAAGCTTGCAATAAATCCGTCTCTTAGCTGAAAAAATAAGCAATATACATTACTAAAGCTAAAGCAACAAGCTCCTTAGATGACCCTTACTTCGTCTAATATAAAAGGAATGTAAGTTTGTCATATAATGATATGGGTCTCCCACTATTGCTACAAGTTTCAGGTTTACGCTCTCTTTTTATATTATGCAACGACTCATTCTCTTGGCAGCATAAATAAACTAAGGCATGATTACATGAACTAATCCTTTTTTTCCCTTAACTCCCCTATTTCACAAAGTTGTTATCTTCTTATGTTGTGACATGTCAACAATTGAGGGAAGAATGATATCAAAGAGGGGATCCCCTATCGAATAATGTTGAATTTGCATCATGCCTATTGCATGATTATCTCATGTGGTGCTCACATGTAAGGCACCTAAATTGGAGATCCATGTGACACATCAGTGATCACCCTAAAAAGAGCCTTCCATCTACATCTATATCCACCTATGCATCCATGGTAATTTTAATTTCATAGTCAAGCAAGTTAATGATGAGTTTGCCCTTAAAGAGACAATGTTTGTGCCTTATAAGACTATAATGTAAACTCTAGTTGGAAAATTCAATTTAGTGAGGTATGAACATATTAAATGGGTGACTAATTACTATACGAATGCATAAGCAAAACTGGCCTTCGAAGTTCTCATATAACTTGTAGAAGACTGTTCGAATTTTCAATTATCAAAAGTTTATACTCTATATAGTCTATAATTGGTGGATGAAGAAGATGAAGCTCAAGGATTAGCTAGCACAACCCAATGTAGCTTTTGTATCAACCAGTGTTGTTAGAACCAAAATAAGGGTTTAACCCGAACATGCTTAGGAGTTAGGGGTTAAATCGGGTTTCGCTAAAGGTCGATCGAAGGTCGATAAAAAGTAAAAAATAAGGCATATTTTATTTATGAAAGATAAATGCATATAACATTACTTAATTAAATCGATATTTGTATCAAATCTATCAATTAACTATTAAATCCATATAAGGCATATACCTTAAAATGAGAAGAAAAAATAAAAAAATGATTACATATTATAGATTTATAATATAGTATGACTATATATTTAAGTATCTAGTAATTGTTTTCCTTTTTTAGGGTTAGGTTGACCAGGTCATGGTCAAAATGCACGAACTGATCTGCTATCATGGCCAATTCTGGTTGAACCAGTTAGGTTAGTTTAGGTTTGAAACATAGTGTCGATTTTGAAAAATTTTACTCGCATCAATGTCATCCTTTACTTCTGAGTTCCATAAGGCATCCTCTACTTCAAAGGTCCATTAGGCATCCAAATATGACGTATTTGTCCATAACAACCTCATCTTAAGCTGGAAAAAAAACACCATAAAATTTGGTGTAGACAGGAAGGTTTACCCTTGTATCACTGCATTTAGCACACATGGAAGTATTGGCTAACCATGTCTAAAGATGCCTCCTGACTATAGATGGGTTGTTCAAAAATGTTATGAGCTACTAGATCAAGGTAAATGCAAATTTGTGGTAAGTGCTAGTGACTGACGATGACCATACATTGATTATCATAAGAAAAACATCCTACCTACATGTAGCATAGATGCTTAGCTAGTTAAGTATAAAGCAAGAAAATATATCATGCATAGAGACTAACTGTGCAAGATATCATGGGAAAACCCCTTAGATACATTGCCTCTCCTAAAGTAGAAACTATCTTAGCTTAAGCTCACTTTGGAGATGGTGGCAAGCACCACGACAGAAGAAAGCTATCTTATCAATTATTAGATCTAAGATACTACTAGCCCACCATAGAAAATGATGTCTTTAACTTTGCAAAGAAGTGTATCACCTGCCATAAACATGGGCATATGGTCCATGATCTTACTGTTGCATTACACAACTTAACTACTCTATGTCATTCCATACTTAGGCATTTGATTTGATTGGTCCAATCCATCCACTTTTGAAAGGATATCTTTGGATTTTAGTAGGCATAGAGTGTTACACCAAGTAGGTAGAAGCAGTTCTACTAAAGAAAGCTACTAGACTATTGTGGCAGATTTCATGAAAGAATTCATCACCTACCGCTTTGGAATCCCTATAAGCCCTTAGATTTTTTGATAGTTTTATTAATTTTCAAGAGGCTAGAAACCAAATAAAAATCCTAATAACTATCTTAGTTAAAACAACGTATTATAGAAGATTTAGATCCGACAATCCCGTGCTCTTAACCCTAGAACAATAAAATTAAGATAATCATGAATTATAGTTCGTAATAATATAGTGGAACATAAAAAGATCAAATTTGCCAAAATTAAGTTCATTTCAGTCCCAAATAGGATCGGTTTTCAAAATTAGAGTTTGGACATGCAAAACAGTAAAAATATCTCGATAACACCGTTAGACTTGTAATAATATAATGATTCATAATATAATAGTTTTAGAATTTTTCAATAATTAAAAATATCAGATATAACCTTTTTATGCTACTTTCTTTACTACTGGTAATTTAATTATCTTATTTACTATTCATCTATCTCTACTTTTCCTTATTACCTACTCTTACAACCTATGCACCTATTTTTTTTTTTACAATTTTCATTTTCAATACAACTTCATATCTTTTATATCTTACTTTTCATTAACAAAATATTAAAAAAAAATTAAAAATCTCTCTCCCTCTTCCCCATGTAATGGCACCGCCCCCCTCCCACTTTCACTCAATATTTGTTCTATTTTTAACTTATTTTATTACTATAAATTACCCTCCACTTTTCCCTATAAATACTCCATCTCCCTCTACTTTTTTCACACTTTTCATTCACTATCAAAATTATCTCAAAATCTCTCCATAATGCTCTCTATAAAAGTTCTCTTTATAGGTAAAAATTTTCAAGCTTTTCTTTATATTCGTGTAACTTAGTATGAACATAGTATGTGTTTTTTAAACCTATGGAGGTTAGGAAAACAACAATATGTTAATACTTTGTTTTTGTTTATATATAAATTGTATGCTATGATATTATTATTTGATTGTTCTTTATGTTCATGTAACTTAGTATGAACATAGTGTGTGTTTTTTTATACCATGAGAGCTAAGAAAGCAACAATATATTCTTGTTTTATTTTTGTTCATACATTATGCTTTTATTATGACTATGCTCTTATTATTATTGCTCTTATTATCATGCTTTTTCTTTTCTCTCTTTCTTTTTTTTTTTTTTTTGGAACTAGTCTATTCTTAGTTTTGGGAAGCCTTGATGAAGCTAAGGTTCTCAATACTTGATTTTATTATTATGCTTATTTACTTCTTATATCTTTTTCTATCTTATTATGTGATATTCTTATCTTTTTTCATGACTACATAACCATATTCATGCATGACTAAGATGTTATTGTCTTAATAAAAATAAAGAGGGGTTCTTTCTTTAATAAGGAAAATAAGACTAAACTCCTTTTAAAATAATCTTTGTCACTTAATAAATATTCTCCATCAAGACTTAGAAAATTGTTTTTAATAAATTCTTTAAAAAAAAAAACTTAAATAAGCTCATCATGAAATTTCAAAGTATCGATAAAGAAGATTTCTTCAAAATCTAAATAAGTGGATATACACTTTCTTTTCAAAAATGGTAACATGAAAATCTTGATATAAAACTTTAATGTTGATAGCTTTTTACTATGCAAATTTTTAACAACTTCATGATAAAAACAAAAAACTAGACAAGTTATCAAGTTAAGATAAAATCAACTTATAAGTTTAAGAAACCCATTTAGAGAAATAAAAATTTGTCAACAACCTAAGAAAGTAAGTTTAAAGGGTAAAATCATTTTTCTAAATAATAGAAGAATATAAATATGATAAGGAAATATACCATCAACACAACTAAAAAACCTTAGGTACTACTAATAACTTGAGTAAATTTTTGAAAATTCTATTTTTCAATTACTAGAAATAAAATTGGTAGATAACTTAAGAGACCCAATTTTATCTTTAAATTAACTCACCTTTGACAGAGTTAGGAAATAAAAATATGAGAAGAAAACATTTATTTATAATAACCCAAGAATTTATAGTTTTCATTCCAACCACTTAAAGAAAAGTTTGACAAAAATCCAATTTTTCAAGCCCATGAGATAAGTTGTTTTATGGAAAATAAATTGTTATGACAACACCAATAGTATCATGCATAAAATATAAGTCTATTTATATACTAAAGAGATTTTCCAACCATGTACATATCTATGTTTTTGCCTAAAAATTTTTGGGTGAAGAAAAGTTTGGAAAATTATGTTTTTAAGGATTGGGAATTTCGTGGTGAATCTATACCCTTTTGTTCCGAGACTCAAATGACTTTTTATGATAAAATAACCTTAGAAATAGATATATCTTTTCGAGTAGGTAGAAAATGATATATAATATGCGAAATTCCAAGTTAAAATGAGTAAGTTATGACTATTTTAAATTGGAATTTTCACAAATCCGATTTTTACCGTAAATAGAAGATAGATTTAGAAAATTTAATTAGAAATTTTACAAAATAATCACTTTCGTGTGTTTCCTTTTGTTTAGGTGAAGGAGGACCCGGCATCTCTTTTCCAGAAGATTACTTTGATTAGGAGCAATCGACATGGAGTGAGTTATTCCCTTACTATTTACATTTCTTTATATGTGCTTGTAAGTAGTAGCACTAGAAATTAAGGAAAGATAAAAATGAAATATCATGTGAATTAAATGTATGTTGTATGAAGTGTTTGTTGAATAAAAGATAAGCATATTGAAAGGAGAATTGATGAATAATTTATATGGCCTCTTGTAATTGTACCCTTAACTTGAAAATTAACAATATTTGGGAAAACCAACATTTAAAAACGATTCATACATGACACGATGTAAGTCATATTACATATTTCCCTACTATTCTTCGTGTGGGGAAACGATGAGTCATAGTGGTGGCCAATAGTAGCTGGGAAGTTTGCATGGGCAAGTACGAGCTGAAAAGTCTGCAAAAATATGATGGTTATATGAGCCGGTAACCACCCAACCCCTGACATGGAAGGCGTAAATCCATACTATACATGGTTTCCGTATTTGTTTGATCATATGTTTGTTGCATATTAATATGCTTGCCTAATTACTTGTATATTTTATGGAAACGTTTTAAGAAGGGAATTATCTCACTAAGCTAGTTTTGCTTATACCTCTATAGCTTTATGTTTCAGTTTGATTACTTATGGTTGGCATCATGAAGCCCTATTTGCCAAGTACGAGCCAAAGCTACTAGGAGCTTTTGAAAGAAGTTTGCATATTTTAGTTTTTGGTGTAGACTTTTAAAAAAAATCTCTATAGTAGACTTTTATTACAAACATAATGTTATTTTGTTAGCTTAGATTAGTAAGATTTTAAGTGGGGGGAATTCTCCTAAGAGTTGTAAAAATTTGAACTTAATGAATATCACATGTTATATTTATAAATTATTGCATGCTTTTATTATCTGCTTAAACATGATACCCCTTTGGAGTCTCCTACTATTTTGAAAGCACGCCTTGCACGTGATACTGATGCTCTTGTGTGACTAAGGTTATCATTCATTAGCTTTAATATTGCGTGCGATAGATTACCATGTTTAGGGTACCTTCTAGGGCATAACAATCCAAAATGTGTTCTCTTAGATAATGGGACACCGTTTATCAACTCATATGTTCGATAAGCTTCTGCTAGCACTATGGGCCTATAGAACATCCAAGCGAAGTCTTAGCCAAGCAACACCATTTTTCTTGGTATACGGGTTTAAAGTAGTGATGCTCATAGATGTCTTAATTCCATCTACACATCTAACTCTTAATGCAAACTTAGAACCATATACTTTACACATGTTAGATTTGGAAGCCCTAGAGAAAGGTGAGATATATTAAGTGCAGCCTTGTCAACCATCTATAACGGTATAATATAGCTTATAATTGTTTGGTTAGCAATCAATCATTTCAATAAGGTGACATTATACTTTACGTAGCAGAGCATGTGCAACAAAGTATTCTGGCACCTAAGTCTATGCTAAAGTGGGAAGCACCCTTCATTAATCATGAAGTTCATGATAGTAGCTACTATAAAGCTTATGAATCCAACAAATAATAAAGTTATAGCATCCATCAATTTCCATTATATTAATAAGTTTCATATGTAATTGCAATTGATGTACTCTTAGTATGTTAAAATAAAATTGGTGGCTTGCATCATCAAAGCCTTTCTAGCCTAATCAATCATTTTCCTCTTTTGTTATTTTATTAATTTTCTAGGATTTATCTATTTAGCACACAAAGATAGTGAATCTTGAAAATAAAACAGCAATTATATTCATCATTGCAACTTAAAAAGAGCATGATCTCTTAGATACGTGATGATAAAACTGGGACATGTTGAATTACTGATTGCTAGAAATGTTTTCTCCAAAGTGCATGACGATATGATGCCACACCTAACATGTGCAAGTAACATGTCACGAATGGTTAAGTATTGGGAAGTACCCTCTTAACCAACTTAACTTGATTAAAAAGTTCTTAAGCCACAAACCACATGATACTATTGTTGCTTAAAGCGTGATTGATTAATTACTTCAAATGTTAATAATATTGTTGCTATCAAGTGAGAGCACTGCTTTGATGTGCAACATAATAGGCATAATAATTTGTCATTATTTTACAACTCACTACTGCTAAGCAAAAGCATCACTTTCTAAGTGCAAGCACACACCACTAATGGCTTAAGTGGCATCATGATTTTTTTTTCAATATGAACAAACAAGAAATCAATAGCACTAAATGTTGAAACTATGAAAAATAAAGAATAAACAATATATTTACTCAAATAAATAAATAAAGCTAACAAATTGTTTTGAAATGGAAACAAAAAAAGCATCAAATCTAAACTAAAATTGGCAATCTAGGCCTACTATGAACTCGAGTCCCTCATCTCCTCATATGGTCTTTATCTCATTCTTTGTTGCTTCAGTATCCTTTAGAATCTTGTATAGCTTCAACATCAACCTGTCACGATGGGCCTTGGCATCATAATAATTTAGCAGCTTCTTATCCTTGATAGCAACATGCAATAACCTATCAAATTTGAGCTGCAACAAACAAGCTCCCTCAATAGACTTGACAAGATGCTCTAGCTCAACCCTTGACAAAAGGTTCCAAGACCTATCCATCAATTACATGGTTTCACCACTCATTTTCGTTATTAATTGGTTAACTTTGTCCTTAAAGTAGTTGAGCCAACCCATAATTCCCTATCCATGGCATTAAGACTCTCTAAGGGTGCCAATAGATGAGAAGGGATAGTATAGCCATGAAAATAAGTTATCTCCTCCAATGCAACCCGATCCTCTGGAGTGGCTATCATATCTTCATAGCACGTGCTAGCCACTGAGAGATGATGTAATTCATTAGGTGCATGGACATCAAGTGCACTTTCACTACCTTCATGAGAAGAATGCTTTTCATCCTCATAATCGAAATCTTTAATTTAACCATTGTTGTCATCACTAGCGTCACAAGGGTCTGGAGATAATTCATAATCCATCTTGTCTTGGTCATAATCCTCTTTGTTGATATGCTTGCTGGTTGTTGATGTCTAGTGTTTGCATCTAGTTGTCATTTTGGTAATTGAATTTATGAAGAAAAAGAAAACAAGAATGTTGGTTTTTGTGCTAAACTTGTTGCAATGAGTGTCATGATAGACATACTCATACTGTTGATATAAAAGGGAAAAAAAAAGCTTGAGAGTATATATTATATATATAATAGAACCAAATAAGTTTCATAAGTTGTCTATGGGAGAGAACTTATGATTTTCTTATATTGCAACAATTCAATAAGAGTGAAAACCAGGTCAATGGTTTCTTAGGTGCATATATATAAATGCAACTATTATGGAAAGATCAAAGATAGAGTTTTATAATTGAAGGTTGAGATATGAGTTTAAAGAGAGCTTCTATGGTTCCATTTAATCACCCATCTATCGATAAAATAAATATAGTAATTGAAATATTAACTATTTTATTCGTCTGATCACTGTTTGGTATGGTGTAAGCCATTAGATAGTCGATGGAAACAGTCTCGTCAAAATTAATGACAAGACCATAGAATTACTCGACTTTAAATGGTTGATATAATATTTGGATGGATTTTGCAATAGCATATGGTAGGATGTCTAGCTATTGAAAAGATTTAAAGAAAGATTCCAGCCAACAAAAAAAAAAAAAAAAAAGATTAGAAGTAGAATATTACTTGGTACCACTTGATTTTTTCTATATGGTGCAAAGGTGCTGTATACTTTCTTCTTAATTGGTGTGACAACTGGTAATAGCCTATATACATGGGATATGAAAGATGCAAAGCCAACATTATTTATACTATTCTATTAATATTACAGGGAATGTAGCTAAGTGAAAAGAAAATGAAGAAGATTTAATGCACTTATTTTATTATTGATGATGACAGAGGATTTTTAAGGGCAGATAATGAAAGATATGATTCCAAGTTTAATGGGTTTGATATGTATAGATGATATCTTTATTGAGATAATTTGGAGTAAGATGTGAGTGGTATTATGAGATAAAGATAAGGCAAGTGAAGATTCATATCTTTATTAAAAGAAAGATATGTTATTTGAACAGAACAGAAATGTATGGCTAAGCTTCTTGGATACGATATAATTCAAAGTTTGATTTATCTTCTACCATCCAATTGATATGATATTGTTGGATACAAAAGGAAGATTTGAAAAGAAAGAAAAAAAGAATCATAATATAATAGGATGAGATATGGTTTGCTATTATGCAGAAAATTATCTCAAAGTTACAAGCTTATGCAATGAATATATATATATATTATATATATATATATAAGATTGACTTTATTAACATAAAATATGGCTTGTAAAAGTTTTGGAAATTTATGCAGTCTAAAAGACAAGATGAGAAGCCAATAAGGAAACAAATAATTCTGTGATTCTGTTAGCTTCTATTGAGGAAAATAGAAATGTCCTATTTGATGTACGGTACCCGCATGGCCATAGTTTATAGGAGCTATTACTAATAATTTCAAAGCATAAGTTGAATATTCTATATATACTAAATGGGGACCATACAACTTCAGCTAGTGGAAAAATGATATTCATAATCGATGGGGGAAAAAAAAAAAATAGAAGAAGAAAACTCAATTATGGAGTATCTTTTGTGTAGCCCTTAGAGTTATGAGAAGCTAATTTCAACAAGAAGAATTTATGGAATGTGCCGGAGAGAGAGAAAAAAAAAAAAAAAGAAACTTACGGAGGACAAAAGAATTTGTTGGGATTCTAAAAGTGATACATATGAAAAAAATTTGCTGTTCCGAGCTTGTTTTTCCTTTCGTGTCTCTATGAATAAACATCTAACATGTTTGATTAAATGCTTTCTTTGTTTTAGGATTTTTTTTTATTTTTTAAATTTATTCGACATGTCAGATATTTATTTGCAGAAACACAAAAAGGACAGCATATTGGAAATATCAAACCTAACAGTCTATGTTATGACGTGTTCATGCATATTTTCTAGGGATTATTGCCTAGCAAATCCAAGATACTTACCAACACTATGGGTTTATTTCTCCTTGAAAATTTAACATTAAAGGGATTATTAACAGAGATCCAAATTATCAAGATCACACTGCGGATGTTTAAACACTATACCTTGGGAAGCTAAATGACTAGCTGAATGGAATATCACAAATTGAGAGAGAAATATTTGATTAGTAGCACAAATATCAGATTAGTTTATTGCAACTTATTAATCGGTAGGAAAACAAAAACTCTATAAACAGGATAAATGTTGGAAGCAACGATTCGACGTCTCGCAGCTGTTTTACTACATCTGAAGAAAAAAAAATCCAATAAAAGCCTAAAACCGCCTTAGTCTTCATAAAAGGAAATTGTAGTCAGGCGGCAAATGTTGTGGGGTGCGGGTGGTGGGTGGGTGGAGTTGTTGTTGTTTGAGTTTGGCTTGTGGGTTAGGTGATAGATCAAGTGAATTCAGTTTTTTATTAGGTTGATTTGGGAATATTTTTTTTTTTTTGTATGCTTGGAATAGGATTCATCGAACTAGTTTGTCACATTTAACCTTTCATGCACATAGAAAGATAGCTATTGGTCTTGACCTATAGTAAGCTCATTCGTGATAAGAATAAAATAAATCTACTCTATCTCATTTGTCAATCGCTGAGATCATTTAATGACTATTATACATGCCAAGTGTCTACAAATATTCAGTTACCCCTCCTTATTTTAAACTTTTGAAAAGAGAAGACAAACGGAATTCTATAGAGCAAACTTCACTCACAAGGATAAAATAGGCAAATCAAGTGACTATTATTTTAATTGCTCAAGAATTACAAGGTTGACGCGCAAAATATATTAAGGCTCTCTTGATTGTTACTTGTACATTTAAGACATTGAAGCTACATATTCCTCTTCCCAATCATTATTTTAATTCTTCCCATTAAGTGTTATATCCTCATCCACGCTTCAAGATCATTTGTGAAACACGATATACATGTGATATGTGCATGACGATTTGAAGCAGAATCCCACATCTATGTGAATCATTTTTCTATATGTGCAGCCTTCAATTAAAGGAAAAAAAAAAATAACTTACAGAATTTTAAGACCTGTTATACGATGCCTTATATGGTTCTGTAGATTCTTAAATTGGAAAGTTACAATATAATATTAACTCCAACGAGATAGGATAAGCATGAAGTTTACCAGACCCAGAACTTGTTAAGACCTCTATATCCATTCTAATACATCTATTCTTTAGTACAACAAATACAATATCCTGAAAAGAAGTAGATAGTAAATACAACAATATTCGCTAAACATTATATAAAAGCATTTATCGGTTCTACGAAATGTCTCGAAACCTATAAAATATGTGGGTATAAGCTCTAAAGTAATTCTAATAATTTAGAATATAAGTTTTAATTGCTAATAACATTGTAATTTAGAGGTACAATTTATGATTTTTCAAGTGAGTAGTATTAGGCTTGAATCCTCTCTCGTTTTAATGGAAAAAAGAAAAGAATAAAGGCTTTAAGATTTTATATCTAATAGCATATGGTATGGTATAATGTTTCTTACTTTTCCTTTCGATACTCGTTGACTTCTGCTTTTAGTGGAGAAAGTTCCAAGAATTGAACAATTCCATTTACCTTACAATTCGTTCAAGCAACAAGGCTCTTCTAATGTCTTTTCCTGCATATTTTCAATTTGGGATTTGGATCTCTTTCTTTACATTATCGTAATTTTTATATAATAAGAGATTGAAATTATAAGAAAAGATAAAAATATTATGATAGTATCATAAGATAATTTAAAAAATTAGACAATTTCGATCATAAAATAGAAATTGAAACAATGAAAATATTTTGGGTTTCCAATTAACTGAAGAAAATGTTTATTGAACGGAGAGAATTGATAGCAAAAGAAAAATTCGAATAACATGTAAGAGTTATAGAGAATCCGTATAAGGAATAGAATAATATTAGAATAGATATGTCTTATAATTAGCACTATAAGTAATAAAGAAGGAATAATGTATTTCAATGTTTACTTGATTGATTACCAAAAATACATTTTATAACGTTTACTTCAATTTATTAACAATAGTATTAAATTAAAGGTAAAATATTTATTATTTTTTATTCCTACTTAGATGTCTCCTTGGGGCAGGATAGGTCTTGACTCGGTCCAGACTCTCGAGGGTCGGATCTCAAAATTAAGGACTCATAACCTCCTCGAATTGACATGGAGTAGGTTTAAGCCTATGGACTCGTCGAGGCTAGGGCGGTTCGAGATGGGTCAAAACTCATACACTTTAAAAAAGAAAGTAAAATTTTAAATATAAAATGTCAATTGGATAAATTATACTAAAGGGTATTAAAGTTTGGGAAAGTTTTATAATCCTATCATTAATTTTGATAAGATTAGTTCTGTCAACTATTCAATGGCTCATACCATATCTAATTATGATTAAATCATTAAAATAGTTAATATCATAATTACTATGTTTATTTTAATGGTTAGATGATTGACTGAATGAGCCCCTAGAAGCTTCCCAACTTTTGAGGGTAAGTACTGTTAAGCCATCAACGTGTAAGGGTAAATTTTTTTAAGCCATCAATGTTTGAAGTAGTTAATAAGAGGTATTAATGTTTCACAAATTGAATCTAATAAGGTGTCAATGTTTTGCAAAGTTAATTTAATAATGTTTCAATTAGTTTTCAATTAGCTTTCTTAAATTTTCATTAATGATCAATTATTAACACCTTATTTAACTTATTTCGTAAAATATTAACACCTCATTTTAACCATTTGAATGTGGGCATCAAAAGGTATCAATCTTTATGGGTAAGTTCATTTAAGGTATTAACATTCCACAAAGTTTATTTAAAGTATCAACATTTAGGTATATATTTATTTAAGGTATTAATGTTTTAAGTGGTTAAAAAAAGGAATCTAGGTTTCGCTAAGTGAGTCAAATTACTAATTCAAACATTGATACCTTAAATGAACTTTGCAAAATATTGATACTTCATTTGATGTATTTTGTGAAATGTTGATATCTTAAATGAACTCAACTCCAAACATTGATACCTTTTAATGTAATTTAGCATTTGAAATTTTGATATCTTAAATAAATTTATTTATAAATGTTGATTCCTCTTTTGAATCATTGAAAAATTAATACTTTAAATGAACTTACTGTCAACGTTGGTGCCTTTTAATTTAATTTACCCAATATAAAATGGGCTTAAAGATTACTACTCTTTAACCCATATTCTTTCAATACTATATGTGCAATTAGTAATAGACAAGTACAACCCTATTACTGAAAAAAAAAAAAGAAAAAAGAAAAAAGATACAATCCTATTAAGTTGGAATATAAGTAATGTGAGACTAGAATAATACTCCAGAAGAATAGTTTACAAAAGAAAAAGAAGTCCCATGTTATTTAAAAGTGAGACTCTTCTCTTAATGAAACTCTATATAATCATGTGATATGGTGGTTTTAAATTGTATTTATCATATGTATTGCTATCAATAATGCATTAAATGAATAAATAACTAATAATTTCTATTTATATGAAAAATAGTCTAAACATTAATTATTATTTACTATATTTAACTATTTCTATTATTTTAATTTTATATATTGTTTTTCATTCTATATTTGTTTTTATTTTTTATATTTCATTTATTTTTATTTTTATTTTTTCATTGAGGGACCTTTAAGAACTTGGCAGGTCTATGGGTTTGGAAAGTGGACTCGGGCAGGATCCGCGAACCACGTTAAGTCTGTTAGATGGGTTGGACTTGCCCCACAGAGGTGAGTCTAGAGCAAGACCTTATGTGCCTAGGCTAGGTTGGGTTCAGGTTTAGACTCAACCTGAGAAGATGTCTATTTCTACTATAGAGATAATAGGGGAGAAATAAAAAAAAAAAAATGAAGAAGAAAGAATCTACTTACCAAGTTGTTTTAATTATTATATCTACCTAGGAATAAAAAGATTATTGAAGACATGTATTCTCAATCAATTTTGCAAGTAAACAAAATTATATGATGCATTCAAAAAATGTTTATTCTATTCCTCTTTATCACTATCAAGCAAACATGGAGTGTTCTGCTAAGGAACATAGTAATACTAATAAAGTAAGGTCCTTGCCATAATAATCAATGCTAGAGTTGCTCTAATAAGCAGCTTAAATTGTTAGACTCTTAATATTTATAATTTTATGTGTAAAAGTATAATACAATATCTAAAATAATTTAAAAGAATTATTAAAATCTGTTAAAATCCTTTAAACAAACTCACAATCAAAGGTATCCACAATAAAAATGTTGCTGAACTGCTATAGTTCCTCAATGGAATTGTTTAATTATTATAATAATATAATATTTGATATATTAAATATTCTAATGTATAATTACAATTAAATATGAATCAAAATCGTTAAATAAAAGATAAGATTAGTTAGTGAATGAAAAGATCGATACCACATATTTTTTAGATTATTGGATTTTTATGTGTAACTTATTTGCATTTGTAATTTATTTATATTTTATTTTTATTTGATCTATTTGAGCTATTTATGAATAAAAATATTTATTTATATTTATATTTATATTTAAATCTTAATAAATATTTATTTAAAAATAACAAAAATAATGCATCAAAACCAACGAAACATGAAGCAAACAGGGCCTAAACATCCCAAAAGCAGAGGCCAGAGAAGAGAAGCTCAAACAGCTAAAGCTAATGGGAGCAAATTGTTCCCGAAGCTTTGACCCAAAGGGGTGGACACGTTTCGAAACCTCTCGCAAAAGCTAAGTGGGACCGCCTTATTAACTTTTTAAAGGAAAAGCTATTACACAGAGAGAGCCTACAAACACACATACGAATCACGTGACCAGCAACGCGTGGCCAACATCGTACCACTCAAATTTGGTCGCCGACCCAACTCCCATGTTGGACCCACTCATCATACGCCCACAACCTCCACGACCCGTGTCCCAGTGCCAGCTAAGATCTAGTGGAGTTCCTCTTCCTCGTTTTCGGCGTTTCTATATTTATTTCGAATATGTTCGAATCCGAGACTTTGTGTGTAAAAAAAAAAAAAAAAAGAAACGATAAAAAATAATGAAAATTTAATTACACACATATATAAACAGAAACAATAAAATATAAAGGCAGATAAAAAGAACATAATTCGAGCAAACCATCAAACAAATCTCTTTCTCTATCACTGGATCTTTTTTTCTTACCAATAATATTAAAGCATTTAAATAATAAATTAATGTATAGTTTTAGAAGTTTGTGCATTGATTGCAATACATGTATAGTTAGTCAGCATATATACGAAATAAAGGGTAAAATAAAACGTCTACATATTTTGTTAAAACTTTTCGTCAAAAGTGTGATATCATATACGATCCATTTTAGTCAAAGTAAAGAATGATGAAATTTTTTTTTTTTTTCCTTTTGATTGTAGATAAACTAATATAAATGGAGTGAAAAAGAATTTTTGTTTAGTATTTGATTAATTGTTTCCTAAGCAATATTTATCCTCCATCATTTTTGTGAAAGGATGTCTATAAATCGAGCTAAATAATCCAATCATTAATAAAAGGTATTATTAGATATGAAGAATTAATGGTAGAAACGCAAATTTCTTATTCTATTGTATTTTTATTAGTAGAGTTTAACACATGACAAATGATTTTTTTTTTTTCAAAAAAAATTATTAGATGACTCTCTTAAAGAATTCATTGATAAAGTTAAAAATTTTTTAATAAAGAAAGTATGATATGATATTGGGAACACTCTCAAAATAACTCACTACAAATGCATAATCAAAACCTCAATTTAAAACGATAAATACAGCTCACTTAAAATTTTTGGAATTTTATTGTGCCTAATAAAATACATCCATGCATTGGATTTAAGAGCATCGTATCAATATTTTAAGAAGAAACTCTGTCATATTTCTATGTCCAAACAGTCTCTCTAAAATCAGAAACCTTTGTCTTTGGTTTATATGCATGCATATTTAATAGGAATATATTTGAGATAAAGGATAAAATAAAAGATGTACATATTTTGTCAACATTTTTCAAAAGTATTATATTCTTTATGATCTTTTTTCTTATGTGCAGTATCTAGTATTATTTAAAATTAGATAAGAGTCTATCCATTTTTAATCCAAATAAAGATGAAAGACAAAATTATTGCAATTGGAGTCTGTTTTTCACCGTGCATATAAATAAATCAGCATATATTTATGTCACGTTTGATATATAAAATAATACAAAATAAAATCGCAATTGTAGTTTTATCTCATCATTTACTTACGAATTTCAAAACTAACTAGCGAATCGCAGTTGTGAATGCGTATTCAAAGCCATAATTTTCTTAAGAAAATGCAGCAGAAAACTGTGCTTTCGGTAAATGAAGCTCAAACATGCGTTTAACATATGCCCTGTATTTTATAGCGCTCAATAAAATACATCCATGTACTGGATTTTAGAACAGTATTTTAAGAAACTCTTATCAATTTTGCGCCCTCTCTATAAATCTGAAACCATGAGCAACTTCTTCTAAGATCAGACTCCATGCTGTTGATTCCAGAATTCGAAAGAATCACACATAAATAAACTAAACTCGCAAAAGTTGGAAGAAAATATCAAACTCCTAGTTTGAATAAATTTACATAATAATATTTCGTGCCCCACACCCCCCAAAAAAAAGAAAAAAAATTTACATATGATATCAAATTATACACGAAATCTATAATCTAATTATCACATCCCAAGTCAAGCTATGGAGTGACTAGGATGTAGAAGACTCTGAACCATCCTCATTCCTATCCAAGAATTGAAACTCTTTCTTATCATAAATCTCTAAAGAAAAATCCTTAAGCATCCTCGCTTCGCACTTATCCTTACTGTCAACACTAACACCACCACCACCACCACTAACATTACCAATTAGTAACGGTGCCAAAGACATAGAAGGAATTATAGATTCACTTTCCGAAGAAAGCCCTTGATTTATTGAGAGAAAACACGAAACTGATCCAACCGACATGCTATCAAAATGGGCATCCAACAGTCGGGAGTTATTATAATTGGGTACCATGAAAACAGGACAACCACTCCCATTACCTGGCCCCGCATTCCAAACTGGCAACAGCCCTTTTTCACTACTAATGATTGGTGCAAGACCAGTACTCATACTCGTCCTCATATCCACACTCATGTCAATGAATTCACCATTACAAGCTCTTCTTCTACGCTTCTTCTGTCCATCTAATGATGGAGAAGAAGTTGGTATTTTAATAACACCATCTACCGAAACCGCGATAGCCGGGACGGTTCCCGTTCCCGTGGACTGAATTATAGCCGGTTCAGCTTTTTCTAACAGCCACTTAATCGTCTCGCCATCGTTCTTGTGACCCAATTCGCGTGTTAATTGGAATATCCTCGCCGCGCAAGCAGCCGGCATCCGGACCTCCGCCCACGTCCCTCCACCTTGGTGTGTCGGTCCCTGGTGGACCTACTATGCCTTCTAGGGAGCTGTCTGACCGAGTTTGGTATTGGACCGGACTGGTCCGGTTGGTGCACTCGTTCTTCTTGCTTGGGTTGGTTGTGGCTTTCCTTTGAGTCCATTTATGGGAGTTATGGGATGAGAACGAGACAGGACAATGATGATGAAGCAGAAGGAAGAGCAGATTCTGAGGGTACGAAGAAAATCAGGAAGAGGGCACGAGGAAATATTATGAGCACCAGCACGCCGAGGGTGAACCCTAGAGTTTGGAGGAAGGGCCCACTTGAGTTTTATGGGACCCATGTTTTAATTTCAAGGGCTCGTCTGGGCCTGGAGGCAGTGACACGTCAGTTGAAACTTTGGCTGTGGACGTTTTGATCGGATATTTATATTTCTACAAATCGAAGGGAAATGAGTAAATAGTGAGCTACATTTTTGCATTTAACTTATCGGTATTATATTAGTATTAATTTAGTATTGATTTACTTTAATTATTTTATAAGTAAAACCGTTAGTTTTTCATCAATATTATATCAGTATTGGTTCGATATCAATTTGGTATCAGTTCGATTTAAAAACGAAACTAAAATGATATCAAATTTGATATCCAAACAGATAGAGCTCAATCGTCAAAAATTCAGATATTTTTTATTTAGAAAATTATAGAATTTAAATTTAATTGAGTTTGTCGAACGAAATTTAAAATAAGTTGAGCTTGATCAATTTGCAAGAAACTTCAGTATGTTTATATTTTTATATATCTATGTAAATAGGAAAAAATAATTATAATTATAATCTTTAACCTAGTAATTTACAAGGATAGATGTATCTTTCAAACTCATGAAGTTTTGATTTTTTTTTTATAACATTTCAAAATTATGTGCAAATCATCAAGCTATCACTAATGTTCAAAAACTATCATATAAAGGTTTTTAGTATTTTAAAAGCTATTTGAATCATGGGTACATTCCTTAAAATTACGAAAGTATAAAAGTATGCTTTTACTTGTGCTAAAAAGCGCATAAGTAGACTGAAACTACTTTATCTTAAATATGTAAAATGATTAAATATAAAGTTTATTTAAACATATAAAATAAGTTTAATGTAGTGAAGAAAGGAGAAAAGAAAAAAAAAAAAAGAAACTAAGGCTAAGCTCTCTATTAAATTTATAACCATCTACATCCTTATAGATTAGCATTCTAATATCATACTAGCAAATCATGCACCTTAATGCATGAGCTTTGAAAATAAATATCTTATACAATAATTGTGGCTATGTGTTAAAGGATATTATTTTTAAGCATTGAATAAAGGTAAAGGTGGGCACGGATCAGTTTGGTTCAACTTTTATAAAAATCAAACCAAACTGTAATTTATAGTTTGATTTTTTTTTTATCCCAAACCAAACCCTTAATTAACGGTTTGGTTTAGATTAGAAATTTTCTAAACCATTAAATAACGGTTTGGCTTAGTTTGGATTACATATTAAATTAAAATTCTAACTAAAAATTTCTTTGTTCTTTTTTTTTTTTTTTACATTTGTATTGATGCTTAAATATTTATATCACTTTACAAAGTTTATCTTGCAAACCACAATAAAATATTTTATGAATTCATCATACTTTTAATCTATAATCCTCTATAAAATCAGTTATCCACAATAAAATACATTCACTAACTAATATATAGTAAGTCATAATTTATAATTTTAATAAAATCATCAAGTTAATTATCTACCAATAAATTTAGTCAAAATAAAAAAAATATATATCTATCAACAAAAGTCATTAACGAATAAAATGATTTGCTAATAAAATATATTAAACAATTAATAATAATAAGAGTTTATAAAAAAATACATACTTTATAAAGTTAAAAACTATTTAAAAAAAATAGTTCATCATCACAAAAAATATATATCATGATGAAAAATTTGATTTTAATTAATATTGAATAAATAATAAATATCAAATGAAATCATATAAACGTATAAGACCTTCAATCAATTATCATAAAAAAATTTATAGTTACAACTTACCAGTAAATATATTATTATATTTTTTCTAAAATGGTTCGGTTCGGTTTTATAGATTAATTTAGTTTATCCTTCTAAAACTAACCATAAATTTACGAATTAGTTCGGATTGAAAAAATTTTAAACCAAATTGTTAAAAAAATTATATTTTCGTTTGGGTTTGGTTTAGTTTGATTCGGTTGGTTCTTTTTGCCCACCCCAACAGTGGGGTACCAAAAAGATAGTTTTACAAAATAAAAGCAAAAGAACTAAAAGAGCAATAAAGCATTAAAAAGTGCTTGTCATTATTATTTTAGATATCATATAAAATATAAATGCAAAGTTGAATAAGAACACTTTTACTTCTTAAGCAAAAGCTTTTGGAAGACTTTACAATAAATGACAATAAGAACTAAATGTATTTTATGACATCAATTTTGGAAAGGTACATCCGCCCATCAATAGCACATTTCTCTTGTATACACTATGATATAAACAATAGGGCTATAAGCGAGTGGAGACAGCTTACGGGTTATTGAGTTTGACTCGGCGAAAACTTGAATTTGGCTCGCTTATAATTTAGTTGAGCTTGAGTTTGAGCTACTCGAGTAGCTACCGAGTTTGAGTTCGAGCTTTAAAATACTCAGCTTGATGAGCTCATGAGCTGAATTGAGCATTAAATCAAGTCAAATTGAGTTCGAGTTTATTGAATATTAAATACTATTTATAGTTAAATCAATATTAAAGATAACTGAGCTTAATCGAGTTGGGTTTGAGTTTATCGAGTATTAAATCAAGTCGATTTCGAGCTTAAAAATTAAAGCTCGATCGAGTTTGAGTTTGAGTTTTTTATTTGAGTCGAGTTTGAGCTTAGTACCATATTGATTCGACTCGTTTATTGCCTTAACAAACAAGTTTGGTATAAATAGAACTTTTTATATACGCCTTTAATGGGCCATAGAAAACGTGAAAGTTAAATGTAAATGTTATATATGAAGTTATGTAAATGTTATACATGCCTTTTTGGATTGTCAATTTTTTATCAGTATTGGTTTGATATTGATTCAGTATCGACATCGTTTCAATATCGGTTTAATTTAGTTTGTTTATGAGTAAAATTATCAGTTTTTCATTGGTATTATATCAGTATCGGTTCAGTATCAGTTCGGTATCTATTTGGCATCAAAATGATGCCAAAACAATGAACAAAAAATCATTTAGATTTTAAACAATAAATAATAAAATATTCAATATTGCCATAAAATGTGACATCTCTCATATTATACAAAATGAGAAAAATACCATTAGATTATAAGATTCTAAGTATAGATAATGGATGACCTTTTGATTCATTCTTCTTATATAGTTTATATTTTAATAGGGTAAATTACACTAGTGGGTCATGATATTTGGGGGTAAATTCATTTTGGGTCAAAACGTTTGGAAAAGTTTATTTTGGATCGCAATGTTTGAGGGATAAGTTCATTTTGAGTCACAACATTTGGAAAAGTGATCCAATCCAAGTCACGGTAGATACGTGTCAATAGAAGAAAGGTGACACGTGTCAACATGAAGTGACACGTGTCAACATGAGAGGGTGATACGTGTCTACTGTGACATGAATTAAATAACTTTTCCAAACGTTGTGATCCAAAATGAACTTATCCCTCAAACGTTATGACTCAAAATGAATTTTTCCAAACGTTGTGATCTAAAATAAACTTACCCTCAAATGTTGTGATCTATTGATGTAATTTATCTTATTTTAATATATTCGAACAATACCCCTTAGCAAACATATAACGCACTATTTGGTTTTCTGCCATGTAGAAGATCCTCCAATATATGCAGCCTCATTTGATAGCTATGAATGAATTGCAGCAAAATGAGAATGTAAATTAGTTAAGTTGAAATAATATAGTATTGGGATTGAGCTTGATTTGATTTAAATTCAATTCAATCTAAAATATTATAGTTAATTATAGATTTAGGGGAAGTTTATGCACTAGATGCAATTATAATATTTTTAGCTTTTTAATTACTTAAAATAATAATATTTTAAATAAACTTATAATATATTCTAGTGTAATTTATCCAAATTATTTTCCCAAATCTGAAAGGATAGGTCTGAAACCTACTCAACGGGGTATCTTGCACTAGAACACTAGAGGTTGTATTCATGGCTACGCTTAATGGTATCGTGCATCCTATCGCACGTAGTGACATTTTTAAACTTTAAAAAATATTTTATTTATTAAATTGGGAAATGTCAATTAGGGATCTAAATACATATTTATAGAAGTTAATGGGTTAAACACGCTTTTTCTAAAGTTTAAGGGGAAAAAGTGGTTATAGGGAAAGTACGTTGAAGCGCTATATATTCTAGTTTTTAAAATGGTTTTATATATTAGATTTTTGTTTCTTTTTTTTTTTTTTTTGTTTTTAAATATACTAGAGAATTTAACACATTTCCTTTTTTATTATTGTCCCCTCTAATCCGTAAATTGTAATACTGATCTATGATTTTTAAATTATTTTATTGATATTGTATTATTTTTCAATCTAAGTGTTTGAATCCGATGATCTTTGTACGATGAAGATGAAACAATATCTTAGTAGATCATCGCTGCCCCAAGTTTCAAAGACGAAAATACATTTTCTTGGTGCACTCTTTTTGTGCTTACAGCCGTTAAAAAATAACAATACAAAATTTATCACAATAAAAAAATTTGTTGGGCAAATGTATTATCAAAAACTTATTAAGTGTGATGGGGGAGATTGGATTGTGGCTAGCTATTAATGATAGTGATTAGCATCAGAGTAAATACTAATTAAAAAAAAAAAAGGAAAGTGATTTCCTCTTATTGAAAACAAATCATTATGAAATTCTTTATGATGGTTAATCACTACTATTGGCTGCCCCCGGCCTCATCTCTCATTATCCATTGTTAAAACTCACAAATATGCATTAATTAATACTAATTATATTTATATTTAAATAATTCTATAATTATATTTAAATAATTCTAAAATTCTTATTATAACAAATATTGAGAAAAATCTAAGGAAGATTTTCCATAAAACAAACATACAATCGATCTAAATAAAAAACATAGATCTTAATATTATTAGGAAAACCTAATTTTAAGCAAACTAATTCTCCTTTGGCATGTCACTAAATCGGATTTTCAAATTATTTTTTGTTAAACATTTGATTGTATTTGAAAGCTGAATTTTATATACAGCTCTAAATTTTCATTACATGGCAAGGGAGAGATGCCTTACAACTAATCAACTTATTACTAATATTGTTAAAACTGGACCGGATCAGCCTTAAAAGCGGGTCGGTTCTACTTTGCAGACCGTTATGGGTTGAATCGATCAGTCCAGTTGATCCGGGCAGGTCACCCGGATTGGAATGCATCCCTTACTATAAGAAAGAAAAAAAAACCTAAAAAATAGAACAAAACTTGCAGTAACATCCCAAAAAGCTTCAAACCTAAAGTGTAAAAACATAAAGTAAATCTCTTTCCTTTCCGAAGTTCCAAACAACTTCATTTTATTGAATGCGTTCTAGTGGAGGTGTGGTTCACCATGAGTGGGGATTGCCTCAGTTGAATGGGTTTCGATGACGATGGGGACCTGCAATGAGTTACCTTAATGACAACTTTGATCGATTTGGTGGGTTTGTGTGTGGAGGAAGAGTTGGATTTACAGGTCATCAACTTGTTTTTCTGGCTAAGGAGAGATATCAGGTTTTGTGCAGTTTTGGCTTGGTGAGTGATATCAGGGATGGGTTCTTGAATGGTGTGGATGGAGTTAGAGAGAGGGGTAGAGAGACAAAGTGATGTTGATTTGATCATACTTGATATCGTAATATTTAGATTTCCTACCTCGTTAAGTTACTGAATGCATAAGCGACTACTAACATTCTGATGCGTAAACATTGAAATTGTTATTCGTCTTTCAAAGGGAAAGTAGCCCACTTCAGGACAAAACCATAGACTATTGCTATTCCAATTTTTTTGTTTTTGTTTTTTTGTTTTTTAAATTCAAGTAAGCCTTGTGGCAAAAAGAATAATAATAAAACAACTAAACCTTATTATTTAAAAAAAAAAACTTATTTCATCTTAAAAATACTACAACATTACTTATATATTATTAAATAAAAGATTGGTTTAATTATACATGTTTTGACCATGTAAAAGCACATGTAGAAATTTATTTTTACTTTAGAATATAAATTTTCTATAATATTAAATTTTTTATACGATAAAAATGAAATAACAATTTCTTTATGGGTTTGATTGCATAAGTTTCATTATTTGGTTTTTTTTTTTTTATAATTAGGATATAGCTTAAAATTTTATTTTTTATTGACCCTAATTTAAGCCCCTGGTTTGACCCATTGACTTTTGATATACTAGCATATCTGGGTCAACCTTTAGTCCGAGTCTTGATCCAGGTTTGATAACATTGCTTACTACACAAAGCAAAAACTAAAATGTATTTCAATTTATATGCATGAACTTGTTCAACATATATATGACCCATCATCGATTGAAAAGTTATGGTTTTATTTCTATGTGAACCAAGTCTTTTGGGTTGTGTATTTTTCTTAAAAAGGTCTTTTATAGGCCCTCTAGGTCACATGGATGCAATGGAATAAACCATTGGAGAAATGGCATATTCTATGATATGCTTGAAAGCTAGATTTTTATCCTTTTTTCATAGAGGAATCTGTATCCCTTTTATCATCTATATGTTTTTGTCTTTGTTGGATTCTTTCATCTTTACAGGCTTGTTCGTGCTTTTGTATATGAGAAGTGGAGAAAAGAAATCGAGAGAAGATGCTTTTCTTGTGCAACCCTAGCAGATGTCCTTTGACAAACTAAGAAAAGGAAATTATGAGAAAGGCACAATGATTTCAACTTCATTGTAGGGTTAAAAACAAATAAGATAAAAAATAATGAAAAAAACTTTTGAAACAATTTACGATATATATGCTCAATTTTAGGATAGAAAATAAAACAAATAATTGTTTTTCGTTCAACTAGATTCCATAATTAATAAAAGAATGGTGAGGCTACACCCTCAATCTCAATGTGTAGGTTTGTTTAGTAGGATTTATATTTTTTCTTAGTTTGTCAAGTTAATCCTTTGTATCGTAGTTTATTTACCCTTTCAATTAACATCGTAGCATCTATTTACATAAATATCCAAGTCTGTTATAGTAATTACACTCACTTTTTAAACTTCTCCTTTTCTTTTGCCATCACCATTTATCAGTGATTTCTTTTCACTCCCTAAATCATCATATCAAATGGTTTTCTCATAAAGACATTGTCTTTTCTTTATGAGTTACCCTGTTTTCAGTGGAACTTTTACTAGTATTATATTAAGTAAATACTTCTTATTAATCTCTAAAACCTTTAAATGAAAAATTAATTTATCAAATATAAAAATAAGTCCACAAAATTTGCTTATATGAAAATAGTTCGTCATATTAGCAGGATAAGTCGGGATTTTTAAAGTATTCTGTGCTCCCCCCTTTTCTCTTGCACATTCTTTAGAAATGGCATAACCTATGTTCCCTATCTAAAACTTCTACAACCTAATAATCTCTCTTTTAATTCCATAACAAGTATATTTCTCTTTGATCCAATATGTTAAATATTTTCTTATTGTCATTTATAGCCATGGCTGGATGGAGAAGCATATGATTAGAGGGGCATATTTGTTTATTTATTTTTTATTGAAAGATAAAAAATAACATATTCATTTTTCTATTTAAATATATTATAATAAATAGTCCTTTTCTTTTTTGAGTTTTTTTTTTTTTTTGGGGGGGGGGGGGGTTAGGGCCCCATTAGCTCACCTCCCATCTACTTAGATCCATCCTTGCTTACAATCTAATGACATTAACATTGGTTTCGTAAATTAGATGAATCAAGTTTCAATCTTACCTCTCTTGTTGTAATGAAAAAAAAAAAAAAAAAAAAACTTTCATTAGAACACTCCATCCTTTTATAGCTAGAAATAAATTTTTATGATCTATTTAAAGTTTTGGTCTATTTAAGTTTGGTGTTACTTAGTCTATATGGCCTAGTCCTTTTGTGATATAGTTGAACCCCTAACTTTAGCTAAGTTGAGGAGGTAAAGGAAAATATGGAACCTTTGCATCTGAACATGTGTGAAGTTTTTTTAAAATAAATTTTTTTATAGATTTTAGGGATTATGTAAGTGTGTTGATATATAATGTATAAATATATAGTATAAGTGTTTGGTTTAGAGATTATATTATTTTTTTTTCAGTTTCCTTTTCTTTTTGCTTTGTGATAATTTCATTCTGTTGAACTTAGAAGTTAATTCTTGATTGTTATACACATGAAGTATTACTCCTAAATCTTGCAATATGCAGTGCCTTGAATACTCAATCAATTGTGACACTTTATTCTGTTAAGTTTGCAATATTACTTAAGACTCTTTTTTAGGTCTCTTTGGTAAAGGACACTCCTCTATATAGAGCAGTCTTTTCTTTTTACAATTGTAGCACTTGCAAATCTTTTCTTGTTTGGTAGTTACATTGTTTTTACCATCTTAGAGATTCTTCTTCTCACTACCTTTGACTTAATTTACTTCAAAATTATTTGAAAATTTTTGGGATCATGTTTTTAAAACTCTTCCTCTATACATATATGCCTTAGAATCCATCATGTTATGATATCCTCGGCGATGTACTAAAGCTTATTCCTAATTGGAATGCAATTTTGATATAGTGTAAATTACAGTAGAATGTATTAAAGTTTGAGATAAATTACATAAGGTATTTACGTTTTAAGTGGTTAAAAATAGAAACTAACATTTTATAAGCAAGTCAAACAAGGTATTCGTTGAGAAAAATTAAAGAAGATTAACCAAAACTTATCCAAACATTGATATTTTAAATAATTTTTACAAAATAAAGATACTTTATTTGACTCACTTTGCAAAACATTAATTCCTCTTTTTAATTACTCGAAATCTTGACACTTTAAATGAATTTATTCCCAAATATTGA
This sequence comes from Combretum micranthum, assembly GCA_024138025.1. Lineage (NCBI taxonomy): Eukaryota > Viridiplantae > Streptophyta > Magnoliopsida > Myrtales > Combretaceae > Combretum > Combretum micranthum. Next base: position 383,780 of record JAMXBD010001342.1, read on the forward strand.
TACTTTTGTGTAATTTACCCTTTTGATATAATTTCACTACTTAATGTGACTTAAAAATTAGTATTGTAGATAAATCAAGAAATCGGTCAACAAACAATTGTAGTTCATGAACTTGATCCACTATTGGGATATTATCTAACACATTAAATTCAAATTATTTTGCAGTAAATAAATACGTTCAGGTTTTGTCTCTATATGTTGAATTTGTTTTCAAGAGGTTTGCAAAATTTACCTAAGATTTGATTATTGATATGTAAAGATCATATAGATTATATAAGCGGATTTTGAAAATATGTGCTCTACAAGCAAAATCATCATCAAGGAATCTCTTTTGAGCTTCATTTTTCCTTCTACAAGTCTTGTACATTCTTTCAAATCCATTCCGGTCATTCATTTTTAAGAAGTAATCATTCATTTTACATGTGATGATTGAAAAACATCCTTAACATGATGTTAACAATCGTTCATTTCAAGTTACAAATCTAAATGGGTAAATGCCACATTTAGCACCTGAATTTTGTTAATTTTTACAATTAACTGCCTGAAGTTTAAAAGTGTTAATTTAGGGGTAATTTCACTCGTGTTACCTAAACTTTTTTTTTTATTATAACAGAAATATATCTAAATAAAATTTTGTTACAAGAAAATGCCTAAATTTTTAAAATCTTTCACTTATGGTACCTTTAGATGGATTCCGTCCATTTTCCATCCTAATGCTAACGTGTCAGGTTAGCCTAATTTTTTGGTCCACATAGGCAATTTTTTTAGTTTTTTTTTTTTTTTATTTTTTACCTTTTTCCTTTTCTCTCTCTCTCTCTCCCCTCCTCCTTCTTCTCCAGACGTCATTAATGGAGATTTAAACCAAACTCCATCAACTCATTAATTTACATGAAATTAATTTCAAAATAGCACGAATCAAGCAGAAAAAAATAAATTAAAAAGATTCAAACTTTACATAAAATTAGATCTTTTCCTCCAGACGCCATAATGGAGATTCAAACTAAACTCCATCAACTCATCAATTCACATGAAATTTGTAAATCCTCGAATTTTTCGAGAATGGTTATGGAATAACGAATTGAAACGCTAAAAGCCGACCCAAGTTAAAGCCGAATCCTAAACAATGTCGATCATGGGATTTCATAAGAGAATCTTCAAAAACAAAAATAGAAAATTCAATAATCGTTCGATTCAAAAACCCGACCATGAGACAATCCATCTATCTTATCCCTAATGAGAACCCCTCAATTTCTAGGATAAAATTGGATTAAACCCTAATCCCAATCAAACCGGAGTTTCAAAAGTCAACAAAGATCAAGATAATCAAACAGTTTCAACTTCGGCAATCCCGCGCTCTCAAAACCTAGAAAATGGAATTGAGTTAATGGCTTATAATAGTTCGTAATGATACAAGGAAGTATAAAAATATAAGATTTGCCTATTTCTAGTATCTTTCGAATCTAAACAAGATCAGTGTTCAAAAATCGTATCCGGAAAAACCGAACGCTAAAAATTCTGATAACACCAAATGACTCGTAATTATATAAGGATTTCAAAAATATCAATTTCATAATTTTTCGGTAACTAAAAATATCAAATATAGCTCGTTTATAGGGATGTAAACGGGTCGGGTTCGGGTCGGGTCATCCTGTCCCAAACCCGACCCGATTACAAATTGGGTGTCCCAGAACCCGACCCGACCCGTTTATTTAGGAACCCGCCCCGACCCGAACCCGACCCGTTTAATATATTACATAATTAAATGTATCATTTTATTATTTCATTAAATTATTATTGTAGTGAGGCATGTTGAGGAGGGCAAAAATTTTAATGGAGTTGATAAAAATCCTAATTTTTATTTAAAAAAAATTAGAAAACGTTAAAGACAGGTAAAAAATTATTAAACATGAAAATTGAATATATAAGATAAAGTCAATAACTCAAGACATGTCATTGCCTAAAATTATTAAAAGACTTACATATCTATATATATATATATATATAATACATCCAACTCATAATAATAATAATAATGACACTACACGACGATCTATATATTCTTGATTTATTTGTCATTATATATAATATAATATCTATTTTTTCTGAGAAAATTAATTTTTATACTTTGTTGTGTTGCATGGAAAAGAAATGAATTTTGAAAAAGTGGGGAAGGTTGCACATGGAAACCGATTTTCTCTGGATAATTGGTCAGTGATTATTAATTGTAAATATAATTTATATCCTATCATGTGACTCAATACATGAATAACAAAATAATTATATGAAAAGCATCATTCAACTAATGAATAAGTAAATTCCTTAAACTAAAATTTTTAATTTTTTTAAATTAAATCGGGTCGGGTTTTCCCAACGGGTTATGAGTACAACCCAAAACCCGACCCTAAACCCTATAGGGTCTGACCCTATAGGGTTTTTAGCGGGGCGGGCGGGCGGGTACCCTATAACGACCCGCCCCGGTTGCATCCCTACTCGTTTACACGTATTTTTATTACTACCGGTATTTTATTTGTCTAGTCTACTATTTATAGTACTATTCCTACTATTCATTACTATTTCACTATCTCTACTTTTTCTTACAATCTATTTCTTACTACTTATACACCTATTTCTTACACTTTTATATTTCCAACACAACTTTATTCACATCATACTTTACACATTATTTCTTTTCATTATAAAAATATAAAATTTAATCAAAACACTCTCTCTCCTCCCCCGTGATGCCACCGAGCCTCCCTCTCTCTTTTCTTAATTTATTTATTTTTCAATTTATTTTATTACATCTAATTTCCACTCCAAAATTCTATAAATACATCATTCCTCTTTCATTCTTTCACACATTCATTTTACATAACAAAACTCTACCAAAATTTCCTCTCAAATCCTCTCTCCAATAATCCCCTCTCAAAACACTCTCTACCATTTACTACTCTTCATGAAAAGTAACAAACACACTATCTATTTATCTCTTTTCAAAATCATCCATCAAATCTTAGGTAAAATCTTACCTATATCTCTTTACCATGTCATGCAACTTAGCATGACTATGGTGTGTGTTTCCTAAATAAATAATTGTTATGAAAGCAACTGTCACGTCCCAAAGGGTGCCCTAAACGTAACAGTCCGCCACACTCAATATTAAAGCTTAAGTATGACAACCTTAGCCACTCTCAAAAGCTTTGATATTTAGTGTAAGGCGTGCTCTCACAAATTTAGAGGACCATACATGGAATTATGAAGCTTAAGAAGATATAATAATATATTAAGAAAAGAGGATTCATAATATTCATTTACTTATAACAATGATCTTTACAAACTGGGGGGCATTTTCCTAATTCACTAATCTATTACAAGAATATTTGTACATCTTTTCCAATACTAAATTTCATCTAAGATTTTCTTTATCCAAAAAGAATTACCTGACTGCAAGGTCCTCGTGGCCTCAACCACAGATAAGGGAACTGCAAAAGATATCTATAGGAGTAGAAGCTGACAGGCTTAGTGAGAACTATTTCCATATATAACTTATTGTAACAAAATTTCAAATAGGTTGTTTAATCAAACAAATGAAATGCAACATACACGTGGACAAACAAGGTATATAATTTTCCGGGAACTATATGTTGAATGGATTTGTGCCCTCCATTCGGGGTTTGGTGATACATAACCTCAAACAAGTAGTTTAGTAAAAAGATTTATGCTTTCGATCAAGATCGCCTAGCATATGAAGTCTACTTGAATTGAGCCTTGCTTTCGGATCTTCCGCTAAACATTTCCTTAACGCCGCCAAGCAATTGCTTTCAAACACTTCGCCAAGTGTTGCTTTCGACATGAGCTTACTATCCTTCTCATCCAAGGATAATAACCCAAATGCAATGTGACTCACTTCATGGTATGCATGAATCCATTTATTTATGATATCATAACATTATTATTATCAAATTTAAGGCGATCAAATAATCTCATACAAAGCAAGTGTTATACTACAACAAACATTTAAATCAATTCCGGCCTCGCTATTCTTAGGGTTCTTTCAAGGAGTTGTTTTACATACATATCCATTTGTCTTTTCCTAACTTTTAATGCAACTAAATTACAAGCACAACAAGTATAGTATTTAAAGGAAATAAACTCACAATACCATGTTGACTATTCTTCTATACGGATGAGTCGTTTACACACTCCACTCAATCGAAATAATCTTCGGGATATAGGTATCCTTCTCCGGAGTCACCTAGCCAAAGAAAATACCTACAATGAGTATTTCTTGATGATTTTCTTGAATTTTGATGAGACAATATCAAAAGAACGATAAAGTTCGTATAAAGGAAAGTTCCAATTTAAAATGGCCATAACTTGATCATTTTAACTTGGAATCGCGCATGTAATATACAGATTTCTACCTCCTCGAAAAGATTTATTCATTTTTAAAACTATTTTTATCAAACTAAACCATTTAGGCCCCGAAACAGTGGCGATAAAATTCACCACGAATTTTCCAACTCAAAAATAACTTTGGTCCAATCATCTAAAAATTTATTTGATAAATACTTAGTTATCTATATAGTTGAAAAATCCTCTTTTTATAGCTACATAGCTCATATTTATTCATACTCAAGTGTTTGTTGTCCAATTATGTTTCTTGAGTAAAGAAATATTAATTAGAAGTTTTAGAAAACTATAGTTTACAAGAAATTCATTTTGTGATTGGTTTTGAAATGAATACTTTGATTCTTTTGGTTTTCAAAGAATTACTTTATTTTTGACTTATTGCTTTTCTAGATGACTTTTGAAAAACAATTTTTTTCTTCTTTTCTAAATTCTTGTGTCGGTCCTATGTATGTTCTACATAATCCTTCTTTGACTATTTATTTGAAAGATCTAAACTTAAAAATCCTCACTTCTTGCTTCCTAAGGTTTTTGCTATGTTATGTTTTCGTAGAAATCATTTTGTATAAAAAATCATTTTCTTTTGAAAATCAACGTGGGATAATAATTGATTTAAAAAGCTTTTCATAACAAAAGTAGTTTATAAAATTGTAGTAGGTTCTTTTATAACTTGAAAAGAATGACTTTATTTTTATTAAATCATAGATTTTATACTTCACACAAACTTATCTCTAAGTGATAAAATATCCTTTTGTCAATTATTTTTAGAACTTGAAATTTTGGACAACAATCTAAATGAACATGATTTATGAGAAATAATAGCAAACAAAAATAACATAAATAATAAAGTCAAGTATTGGGAGTTTTAGCTTTTTCAAGGCTCCCGGGACTAAGAAGTAATCTAGTCCCAAAATAAAATGAAAGAAAGAAAAAATTTGTTTTGACTTGATGAGGACAAGTCTAAGACTAGAGACTAGTCTAAGACTAGAGACTAGTCTTTAAATAATAAGGAATGAATAAATAAATTGCAATAGAATAAATAAATAAATTGCATTGCATAAAATAAATAAATTGCAAGTAAGCTTATATGCTCTAAAGAATATGTATATATATATATATATATATAGATAATAATACTTAGATATAGTAACAATAATATGAACAAAAATAATAACATAAACATAAATAGATTTTCATGAACAAGAACAATATATGAACATAATGTAGCTTCCATAATATTTAGTCTTTGGAAACTCATACTATGGTCATGTAAAGTTACATGACATGAGAAGAAGAAACAATAGGAAATGGTTACCTAAAGAAGAATTTGATAGTATTATATGGTTTTGATTTTTGTTGTAGGTAGAAGTTGTTTTGGAATTATTTTGAGAGAGTTTTGAGAGGAGAATTTGAGAAAGTTTTTGTAGAGAATTTATGGGTAGTAAATGTGAGAATAAGTGAAAGAGGAGGGGGGGTATTTATAGGAGAATGTAGAGTGATTTTTGTGTGATTAAAATAAAGATAAAACAAAACAAATTGAGAGGGCATGAGGGGGAGGGGGCGCCAGCCAAGATGAGTAGAAGGGGAGAGAGTGTGTTTTATTTTGTATTTTGTGGATTAAATGAAGTAATAAGTAAGGTAGATGTGAAATAAAGTTATGGGAAAGGTAAAAAGTAAAGGTTATAGGTTATGGTATGTGTAAGAGTAGGTGTAAGAAAAAGTAGAGATAAAAGAATAGTATAGAATAGTAACGAATAGTGTAATGTAAAATAGATATGACTAATAAAATACCGGTAATAAGAAAATACTCGTATAATTGCGATATTTGTTATTTTTACTTACCGAAAAATTATAACATTGATATTTTTGAAAACCTTATATTTTTACCAGTCTAACGTTATATTCATAATATTTTTACTATTCCGAGTTTCGAGACACGTTTTTTAAGAACTGTGTCCGATCGAGTTCGAAACGAGATGTGGTTTTACTAATATAATCTTTTTATGTTTCCTTAGATAATTACTCACTATTCTATATTCTAAACTTCTACTTACTCTACCGAGTTACTTATTCGGGATTGCTGGACTTAAGCTATTACGATTAACTAGGGTTTTGTTGACATTTGGAGTTCTGGTTGACTTTCGGTTTAGGGTTTTAGGCCAAATCGATTCAAAAAATTTGGGGGTTTACAGCAACACTATGTTCATGTTTTGTTCTTGTTCATGAACAAATCTTATTTCACTATTATGATGTTTTATTGCTATTGTTATGTTATTATGATGTTGTTATTATTCTAATATAACTCCTATATGTTAGTACATATATATATATATATATATATTTCCTAGAGCATATGAGCTCACTAACATAAGATTTATTTATTTATTTATTCATGCCTTGCAATCTATTTATTTACTTGTTTTATGTAATTTATTAAGACTAGTCTTTCTAGTCTTAAACTTGTCTTTATCAAGTCAAAATAATTTTCTTCCTTTTCTTTTATTTTTTTTTGGGACTAGTTTATTCTTAGTCCCGGGTTGCCTTGATAAAGTTAAGGCTTCCAATACATGATCGGGATACCTTGGTGAAACTAAGGTTCCCAATGCTTAACCATATTATTATGTTTATTTGCTTATGAGTATTTCTTTCTATCTTATTATGTATTATACTTTTTCATTGCTATATAATCATATTCATACATGATTAGAATGTTGTTGTCTTAAATAAAAATAAAAATGGGTTCTTTCTTAAATAAAGAAAAAGTGAACTAGATTTCTCAATAAAAGATTTTTCAACAAGAAGTCTAAATATTGTTTTTAATAAATTCTTTTCAAAAACTTAGATAAGTTAATCATAAATTTTAAAGTATTAGTGATGAAGATTTCTTCAAATGAAAGGAACTCATTTCTTTTATAAATCAAAACTAAATACTCTATAAAGATAGAATTTTTAGCATTAAACTTAAGATTTTAACTCAACCGTATCTTTTATAAAACTTAATTATGTTCACTATTGACTTCAAAAATCACATATTAAGAAAGTTTCTTCAAAACTTAATTTTTATATTGTTCTTCTCTTTTCAAAATCAAATGAAATTTTTGCTAAGTTGTAATATTAATAATTTTTATTAAGAAAGGTTTTCCTATTATTCTACCACTAGATAAATATAAATAAAACAAAGTTCAATTTCTCCACTAGATAAATATCAACCTACTATTTTAGAAACTAACTTAGAAAAATAAAATTTGCCAAGAAAGTAAAGTTTTAAAGGTAAACTTATTTTCTAAAGAAGAAAAAGAATATAAAAATGAGAGGAAAACATACATTTAAAACAACTCGAAATATTTGACCACACCAACAACTTAAGAAAATTTTTGAAAAGCTTATTTTTCAATTATTAGAAATAATGTTGGTAGATAACTTAAAAAAACTAAACTTTTGGAAATTAATTTACTTTTGAAAAGATAATAAATGAAATTATAATAGGAAAACCATTAACTTATAACGACTCAAGAATTTTTAAGTTTCCTTCTTGCAATTTAAAAAGGAAAAATTTTCAAAGCTTTATCTTTATAACTCTGAAAGACAAAATTGTTTGTGAAATATCAATGTTGAGACAACACTACAAAAATCATGCATACGATATGAGTATAAATATAGTTTAAAGGATTTTTCAACTATATAAATATCCATATATTTTGCTTAAGGATTTTTAAGTAAAGAGAAGTTTGGAAAATCATATTTTTGTAGACTATGAAATTCGTAACTATTCTATACCGTAGTAATTTGCAACCCAAATGGTTTTCTATGTCAAAAATAACCTAAGAAATGGATAGATCTTTTCGAATAGGTAAGAAATGGTATATAATATGTGAAATAAAATGAGCTAGTTATGGTCGTTTTAAGTTAGAATTTCCTCTTATCCGAATTTTGATGCAAATGCTATAATAGAATTAGAAAGTTCAAGGAGAGATTCCATGAAATATCATTTTGGGTATTTCTTTCGTTTAGATAACGAAGTTTGGGAGGACCCATATTCGGAGGACCATTACGAATAAAGAGTTTTTAGCAAGGATGGCCGAGTGAGTTTATCTCCTACTTTTTTACGTACTTGTTTGTGCTTGTAACTAGAGGCACTAGAAGTAGGAAAAGATGAAAATAAATTATGCATGATAATATTGGTTGAAAGAATGCTAAGCATACCAGGACATAAATTATTATTAATTAAATTGTGTTTTATTATTGTTATGCTGGAGTGTCAGCAAATTCTATGATCGCCTTAAATTAACTTAATTACATATTTTGAGTTATATACTAATTGATTCATTCATATCACGTAGTTAGTTTCATTTCATTAGCTACTATACTTGATGGGATAAGAGTATAGTAATAGAGTTTGCAGGAGCCATAAGTTTGTAAGATTGGCGAATAGGAGTCGGAAAGAACTATTTCAGGATGGGCAAGTAGGAGCTAGAAACAAACTACATAAGTTGGATTTCAAAGATGGGTTTTAAAGAGCCTGAAATAGCTAACCACCGAATGGAGGGATAAATCCATTCAAAACATATGATTTCCAGTAGATCATATGTATTGCTTGTCCACTCGCTTGATGTATTCATATGCTTGTTTAATAACTTGTTTGAAATTATTGATACGAGTACGTTAATTTAGGAATATTCTCACTAAGCTAGTTATGCTTATATTCTGATAGATTTTTGTTACAACATGATCAATATCTCTTATGCCCGAGAACTTCATATACTCTAGTGGGATTATGTTTTGGGGAGCTTTTGGAAATCCTTTGAAGATCTTAGGCTAAATATCCTTTAAAGGATATTAGTATTATTTCTTTGTGTGAAAGACTAAGTTGATATTATGATTGCTTAGAGACTTATAAGGGAAAGAACCTAAGATGATGTAAGGACTATATTCTTTTAATGTTGAAATTAGATGGTTATTTAGATTTCTTGTATGCTGTATTTACTATCTCAAACTACACATCCCACCAGTGTCCTATTGTTGTGATAGATGCTTTACATATGGTGTTGAAGGTTTTGCATGACTTCGGAAAGTCATTCTTAAGTTTTAATACTGTATGTGGTGGATTGCCACGTCTAGGATACCCTTTAGTGAGTGACAAAATTAATTTCAAAATAGCACGATTCAAGCAAAAAAAATAAATGAAAAAGATTCAAACTTTACATAAAATTAGATCTTTTCCTCCATACGCCATTAATGGATATTTAAACTAAACTCTATCAACTAATTAATTTACATGACATTAGTTTCAAAATAACACAATTCAAACAGAAAAAAATTAAATGAAAAAGATTTAAACTTTACATAAAATTAGATCTTTTCTTCACATAACCTATTAATTTCAAAATCAGGGCTCATCTTCATCTTATCCAGGAGACTCTATTTTCTTCATAAGAGAAGCTTTTTCTCTTGCTAATACATCTCTCTCTCTCTAAACAATATAACCTCCTAAACTAAACTCCATCAACTCACCGATCCTTAAAACCAAAACAAATTCGTCACGAAGTCGCTATACCTATCTCAACATCGGTGTTTGGGTGTGATGATGGAAATGAAAATTGAGCCAAGCACGAGTTCAGTGGCGTAAGGTTTCTGTTTGTAGTTTCTGGGCCTTGTGAGTAGAGTTAGTGAGTTCGACTTGCAACTCAATGAGTATTTGGTGACTAATTCGTGGTTGAGTACTATGGTATAAATAGGTTCATGTATTTGTGTTGAGTCAAACGCTTGCAGAATGATTGGCATGGTTAGTGATGGAGGTGGGTACGCAAGGTTGAAGAAGATGGTTTTAGTGAAGTTCGATTTCTGGAGAGAGAGTGGATAAAGAGAGAGGAGTTGTTGAGAGAGAGAGTTTTTTAAAGGTATTTTTAGTAGATAGAGTAGTTGAGAGAGAGACAGCTCTTAAGGAAGAAAGACAATTTTAGAATATGATTTCAGCTTCTTCTTTTATTCTATTTTAAACAACTCTTTTGAATAGTGTTCGGATATATTTCTATCAAACTAACCCTGAACATCTACATTAGATCTTAATCCTTTATATATATATATATATATATTTGTTAGATTCATTTTTATCTTCTTTTTAATCTTCATCTAAATCTAAGTTTAATTTGTATTATAAATCCAGTTGTTTAAAATAGTAGATTCATATAAAGCTATGATAAGAATGAATGTAGACTTAATAAAGATGGATCTTTTTTATTTGAGGAAGAAGAAGAAGAAAAAGAGGAAGAAGAACAAGGAAGAAAAAGAAGGGGGTGGGGAGGGAGAGAGAGAGAGAGAGAATAAAATATAATATTAAAAATAATTTTTTTTTCAAATATGATAGAGGAAATAATATTTTAATTGGATCCGTTTGCACATTAGCACTAAGATAAAAAATGGACGGAATCCGTCCATAGGTATTATGTGTGAAAGTTTAAAAAGTTTAGGTATATTCCCGTAATGAAATTTTGTTTAGGTATATTTCAATTATAATAAAAAAAGTTCATATACCATGATGAAATTAACCTGGTAATTTACTACCTACAAATTTTTTTAGTTTATTCAGAATACCTAGACGAGATAGTTAATTACAAAAATACATAAAATTTAGATAGCTAATTGCAAAATTTGACACTTTTAAACTTTAGCAATAAATTGTACAAATTAGTAAAGTTTAGGTATCAAATATGATATTCTCCAAACTAAAATAACAATTATTGAGGATGAATTTGAGGATAAAATTCATATTGAGAATGTTATTTAAAAAAAAAATTAAGCTATTGTATAAATTAAACTAATGTCAACAATGTTTCCATAATATAAAATCCTACAAGATCATCATTCTCTTAAGCCTTAGAAGACAAAATTGTAACTACACTTTTTCATGCTTTTGGCTCGTGTCTAGCCAATGAACTATATGCAAATTGCAATATGAAGTCATATTCCAACAAAATCAAGAAAAATAATTTAATATTAGGGTGGTTTCTCTTCTATGAAAAGCATTCTTTGATATATTTTTTTTAAAAATCAAGCATCTATTACAGTTAATGAGAATTAAGTGATAATAATCTAAAGAGTTGGTGTCTTATAAAGGTTAAATGATGTTGTAAAAAAGATAGTAGTTGTCAGTAACTTGTAGCGAAAATTAATACCAAATGAGTTGCCTTAGCCCTTAAGCTTGAAGACCATGGAAACTTTGTGTCTGGCTCTACAAATTTCATTTTGATTGGATTTTTATGAAAATGAAGGAAAAAAGGACATAGAGGATATACACTCCTACTATAACGCAATAATCTGAAGGTATTACAATCCGTCATGTGTCCTCACTTGATGTAGACATGTTAAGGTTATTATTCCACTAATTCATAAATTAGATATAATATCACCAACGTCTCACATATAGGGATACTTTTAAATATCATGTAATAACCAAATACTTCATAACAACCTAGTTGGCATAAAACAAAGGCCAACTCAATTTAAACTTAAAACATCTTGATAAAATTCTTAAAAAACTTTAGATTTATAAAAAAAATATATAAAACTTTATAAGATCTTAAATTTTGCCTATCTCTAAACCAGAACAACTAAATTTCAACAGAAAATTAAGTCTACTATCATCTTCCCCATAGTCCACACAGACATCATATTTAGTTAGATCAAATACTACATGTTCATCACCAATTCTTGAAAAATAGAAAGGAATGAGCACAAAGGCCTGGTTCCCCATACCGCAAATACATGCGCATGAACAGACATAATACATATTTCACATACAATTATATGTAACAATCAATAAGTTATTATCTTTGATTAGCCAATAAACCACAGTTCAGAACTATTAGCCATTAGTCTTATACCCGAAGTAACTTATGACTTTATAAAATCAACCAGTATGAAAAATAGGTAATATATACATATATTTGTGTTGAGAACTCTCACATATCCTAAGTACCATTTTTGCACCACTCCTAGACTACTCTTTGTGTATGACTCCACTAGGGACAATGACACATAGAGATCATTAGGGCACTGTCCTAGTAGCAATAGTCCTCCCATTTTACTAGACCTAATCATAGACAAGCAATAAACCAGATTTAAAGCTAGATAACAATTAATCAGCTTACAATTTCTAATCCTACAAACACAAGCAACAAACAAGGTAAGGTCACCTAAAATCACTTTAGGAACAGGAACCCTAAATTCACCAACAATACCTAAATCATCAAATATTAAATCAAAACATCTTCTCGTGTAATAATCATAAATTGACAATCATATAAATCTTAAACTGAAAAAAGACTACAAACTCTAAATTCACACACACCTCTCTCCTTTGATTTGTAAAACCATAAAATCACTAAAAGAACAGGGTTTCTCCAAAAATTCCTCTAAAAACTATGACTTCCTTCAACAAATAAATAAATAAAATAAAGCAATTCATGAAAGACCTCACTTTTTAGATCACCAAAGGAAAAGAAAAGATTCAACACTTATCTGTTGATACTTGCTCTTCCTTAATTGCAAAGCACTAATCTTCAACAAACTTAGGGTTTTTCTCCAAAACTCCCTTCAAATTAAAATAGAATCTTAGTAATAGATCACTCCTTAATTTGCTAAAGACTTGATAATAACTAACTTACCTTAATCTTACTTCTTGATCTTTCTTGATGCAAAGATCAACTATTAGAGAGGA